>JARHVA010004382.1:255000-855000 GCA_037957365.1 Torreya grandis
AGTACCAAATCTAATTATGATATTTTCTTCTGTAAATCTAATCACATCTTGTGATTTTGAATGATTTATAGCTACAACTTCAATCTAGCATGTGTAATAGTTTATAGCAGTGAGTAAAAAATTATGGAAAGCTAAAGAATTAGGATTAATGACCCTAATAAATTCTAATCCCTATTGATTGAATGTCCTTCCTTCAATCATAGGTTATAGAGGCATTGTTATGTTTACTTCTCTTTTTATTGGGACTTGACATTCATGACACATTCTAATGTGAACATGTGTGTCTTTGAAGATTTTTGGATAGTAATAACCCATCTAGAGGATTTTAAAGGCTATGGTATTTTAAGAGGGATGATTATTGCCTATTTTCTAGTATAAATTTTCCAAATTTTCTTAAGCTTTTTCTCATGATGCACATCTCAGATAGATGCCTTCATAATTCATTCTATATAAGATCCTTTTTTCTAATCATATAATGATCGTTGAGTCTCAAAGTTCTCTTCTATTATATTTTGAGATCTAGGTAGTAGGTACCTATGAGAAATTATTGAATAATGTCATTATACCATTCTCCTTTAGATACTTGGTTTTCACAAACCTCTTCAATAGAGATGCATGTTTTAGGATAAATCATGAGTTGAATGATGCCCTAACCTCTAATGATATTGGGAAGTTTGATTTCTATGTCAAACTCATATATATTTTCCATCCATTTTCCTTTGCATTCTCTCAATTGATTTTGTGCCAAAATAAGATTAATTGTAAGATCTTGTACAATGGTAATGGTCTTGTTTCTCAAGATGTAATGTCAAAATTTCTTTACCATTATGACAAGGGAAAGATTTACTTGTCTATCATTACATACTTGAGTTCTAATTCTTTCAATTTTATTCTCATGAATTCAATAGGATTATTACTTTCATATTTCTTCTTAGTAAGCATAATACCAATAGTATGTTATGAAGTGAATAAATAAAAGAAGAATTCTTTAGTGAAGTCTTGACTTACCAGTATAGGGGTTTAAGATATTGCATCTTTGATGTCTTGAAAAGACTATCAAGCCTCTATAATCCATTCTAATTTAGCATCTTGTTTAAGCATTGAATTCAAAGGTCTAATGATTTTTGTAAACCCTGATATAAACTTTCTTATGAAATTTATCTTCCCAAAGAAATATGAGTTCTTTCTTTCTATTTGGAAATACATTTTTTCATATCCCTTTAATTTTATTTTAGTCAATTATAATTTTGTCTTTGGTGATAATGTAACATAAGATCTTGTCTTTTGTGACACCAAATATGCTCTTACTAGGGTTAATCAAATTGCCAAAACTTCTATATCTTTCAAAAATTGATTCTGACCAACATGATCAGTCATTATATTTGAGAAAACTATGAGGTCACTCATGTAAATAATTATACATTTACTTATCATCCCCTATAAGGCATGGTCTATAGCTCACTAAAATGTGGCATCTACATTAATTATGTCAAATGGCATCCTCTTATATGCATAATTACTCCACCTCATGGTGAACATTGTCTTTATTTTGTCTTATGATTCTACTAGCACTTGGTTATATCCCAAAAATCCATCCAAAAAGGACATCATCCCTAAACCACTCACTATCTGGATGACCTCCTCTAAGGAAGGAAATGGATAATTGTATATCTTAGAAGATTTATTTAATTTTATGAAATAAACATATAGCCTAATCTCCCCACTCTTCTTCCTGACTAAAACAAGATTAGCCACCCAAGTAGAATGTCTGACAAAAAAAATTGCACTCAACAACTTTTCCACTTCCTTTTGAATAAAAGATTCCAAGATATGATTTACCAATCTTTTCCTTTACCTAAATATTTTATGATCCACCTCAAGTTTAATTTTATGGGTGATGACCCTTGGGTTAATAACCTCTAGGTATTCATATGTCTATACAATCACATCCTTGTATTGAGTGAGTAGATTCTTCAGCCTTTGATTTGCCTCTGGAGTGAAAGTGAGACCAATGCTAACATAGTGAAAGTCATACTCATCTCCTATATTCTCTCATTTTAATTTAGACTCCTTTACTTTTGACTACCTTTGTTATTAATCTTGAGGATCCAATTCAAACATCATTTCCAACAAAGTCATTCCTATAGGCAGGTAGTTTTCTTTCAGTTGAATGATTCTTTATTCCCCCAATTCCTCTTGGCATAGGTAACTAATTTCCTTTTCATCAATGATTTGAGACTCAAATTTCACTAATTTAGTCAATAAATATATGATCTTCTAGTCATCATTCAAGAATCAAAAAATTTCTATGTTGTCTAGAATAGATGGATAAGGTACTAGTTTAATGGATAATTTATGTACCTTAAATTCTTATAAAGGTACCAATTTGGTAGTTGAAGAAGCTAATAAATTAGCAACTTGATTCTTTTCTCTAGGCACAACCACTATGTTGAATGCCTCAAAAGACAAAATTAAATCCTAGGATATATGTTTTTACCTCTTTAGATATGGTATCTTTCACTGGTATTTTTTCTTAACATGATTGACTACCAATTTTGAGTCCCCATAAATCAGCAGTTGTTTGCCATTATTTTTAGAGTAAAATGCCATTCCAAAATTAGAGCCTCATATTCTAATTTATTATTAGTGCAAGGGAACTTTAACCTATATGCTACTAAGTTTTTCTTACCTTATGGGTCTATCGATCCAATGCCAACAATTGATCATTACTTGGATCTTACACCGTCGAAGTGAAGAGTCCACAACTAGGAAGATCTTTGGACTTATGGTTCTTTCACCTCATGTTTTGTAATGAAGATATAGATCCCAAGGTTAGGATATTTATAACTTATATAGTCTTTATATTATATTCAGTAATTGGGTGCTTCATTTTTATATCTTGATCAATTCAAATATGGTTTAGAATAACTCTCCATGGTAACCAAATGTTAGAGAAGTATGTTGTTACATACCCATTTAATGTTTTGGACTAGTCTTTAATGAGGAGGAGTTTGTATCCTTCTATAATATCCATTATCAAAATGTAAATTTTCATTTTTAATCATGGTTTAGATGTTATTTAGATGCATACATCATTTAACTCTCTTATTATAGGGACCAAAATCTTATTCAATTGTGATACCATTATCTTTTGTGGGCTTCGAGTCAACCCCAATTTTTGATAAATTAAAGTATACATCACCATGTCTAAATCTCCATAATTGACTAAATAATTATGGATGCTCTTTCCAAAGACTCAGATAGTCAATAATAAAGTTGTAACTTCTAGTTTGATTTTGTATATGGCATTGGTGTGAGTAATCTTTATCTTCTTGATATTTTCCTTGCCCATAATAAACCTCTACAAGAAATCATTTTGTTCAATGATCTGATCTAGTTCATGAAAAATAATGTTGGTTTTTATCTTCTTCATTTCTTAAATAATGTTATACCCTCCTTTTCCTTGTTCCTCTTTATTCTGGAGTTATTCATTCCCTTTCAGGGGAGGTGTATTGTTGTTAGATCTTAGATTTAATAGAATAGTGGTGTTATTCAGATGAGTAGATGTTTTTAATGGTTAATTATTATTCATATTGTAATTTTACTTTGGATATTGGTATAAAGCTTTTACTTCATTATATTTATCCTTTAGTTCATTGTCATCTTCTTCTAGGAAGAAAGACTCATGCATTTCAAATACCATTGTAGTGTTTGAAGAGCCAACTTTTGGATGGAACTCTAGGGGATTATTCATTAAGTATTGCCTTACCATCTCCCTTTAGAATATCTTAAACACTGCACATAATTCCACACATTAAATTTTACTATGTTGTGATGTGTTGTGGACTCTACACCAATTAGGCAGAGCCATTTCTACTATGTTGACCTATATCAACTTATTGGATTTTTTATCTATATTATTTATAGGTCAATTGATGAGTCTATTTTATCTTTAAAACCCATAATTATGATTAATAGTTTGTCTATTGGTTTTTTCATTTTTCCTATACAAGTTCAGGAAGTCATTGCTCAACTTCTAGACCCAGTTTTGGTAGAATCAGTTCCTTGTGAAACTATAGTATTGGAGGGCATTGAATGTTGGTTTTATTGATGATTATTAATTTGTGTTTTTTGGTTCATATAGCCATAATTTTTATTGGGAATTTGTTATATCAGAGGAGGCAATACATAAACCTAATTTGGTTGAAAGTAAGAACATTTTGATTAATAAGAAGGACTAGATTCAGGGCTACAAAACTAGCATTGATGTTAGTAGTGCTTAGTATTTGAGGGTTTAGTTGTATATAAAAATTGATAATCTCTTTATATGCTAAATCTAAAGTGGTGGCAATAGTATCTCTTCACAAGAACATTGTTGTGATTGGGAATAAGGCATTTTTATGCATCTCCAATTCCAATGTTCCATTTTGTCTATAATCTAGATTAAACAAGGTGTATATCTTATGAAACTTAGCATTAAAAGCCTAAATTGGATCATTACCCTCTTCATGATGGTCAAATGTTGATTCACTAGTCTAGGGATAGTAACTTGTCCAAATTAGGTAAGAAATGTGTTATCACATGTGTTTTAGGAAGTGATTGAGTTATTTTTAAGGGTGAGTTACCAATCATAGGCATCATCCTATAAGGTAAATGGGAAAATCATACATGCAACATCTTCATCAATAACATTCATTAATCTCAAAGTAGTTTTGAAAGACTTGATGTGTTTTTCTATAGTTCTTCCTCCTAAAGGAGATAGAAGGTAGATATTTCTTTGGGTTCCTAGGAAATTTTACACATCTCCCAAGATGGTAATGGTAGATCTAACTAACCAAGGTTTTTGTTGTGCCATAAGATGATTGATGGGATGGATATTTCTTATTAGAGATGGTGTACTAGCCTTAGGTCTATTGGAAACAAATGGTATAGATATAGGCCTTTGATGTGTTGATAAAGGTGAAACCAAAAGATTGGTTTAGGTTCTATACCTAGTAACTCTCTTAGGCATCTCTAGTGCAACTCAATGTAGGGGATAACCTTTCATTATAAAAGGCACACAAGTGGCCCTCCTTTTATCACCAACTTTTTTATTAATATAGGTCTTATGCACATCCCCAATATTTAAATAAGGTAGCCTCTAACATTTAATAATCTTAATGGAGGTAAAATCCACTCCATGGCATAAGTTATAAGTATTGGTTAAACAACCTTGTGGTAGAATAACACATAGAGCATGTAGGTTTTTAACTAATTTTACTTGCAGTGAAATGAATCCTAGTAGTGGGATGGATGGGTGGTACCTAATCTATAGTGGGTAGGTTTAAATTAAATAAAATTTAAAATGAGGGAAGGGTAAAGTATTGTTGTCAACTAGAATTTCACCCTTATAAAAGTAATTTTAGGCCTTCACAGTCTACTAAAACATGGAAACAATACTAGGCTATAGGTGGCCTAATCAATGGATTGAATCTCTAGATTCTAAGGGTTAGTTCCCTTCGGTGTATCAATTAAGATATCTACTCTGTGCTACAAACTATCGAGAAAAGGGAAGAAATAAAATTGAAGGGAAAAACCTATCTAATGATAGTGATACACCTAAATTTTGGTTCATCTACTCAATTTGAGATCCTAAAAAACACTGATTAGATAAGGAAAGGACTAAAATTTCAATTCCAATTGACTCTTATGCATCAATATTTCATGAAAAGGTTCTATTTCGTGATCAAATCTTGAGGGAAATGAGGGAATAGGCCTAATTCAAGGCACTAACTAGCCACTTACATCCACTGTAACTTCAGCCAAAAGATATCAAACATACAACATGACCTAAATACTCTAATCAACTAGTAAATATGTAAGAATCAAGACTTGCTAAGGAAGAAAAATTTTATCACATATGAAAATCACTAACATAGATACACTATACTATCACTCTAGAATCTAAAAATAGTCCTTCTATTTATTTAAAAAGGTTACAAAACTCAAATTTTGGTAGATTTTGATCTTGCCAAAAGAGGGATCATGATTGATTCAAGGCTAAAAATCCAACTTATATAGAAAAAGTATACAAAAGCCAAGAAATTGGCACTGAAAATTGAAGAGGAAATCAACTCCCATATCACCCCAAGTCTAACTTCAGCTATGCCAAAATAACCAAGCTTTTTGATAATATCCTTCTAACTTATGCCCTGCATGAGAATCTCTTTGATGTTGAAAATGATGGAGAGCCCATTTCATAATAACTATTTAGAATAAGCATTAAATTCTTCAAAATTTATCAAACATGAATAGATATTTGGTAATTTAATTTTCTTCATGCATGATTCTATGTCAATCTTTAAACACTTGAAGCTGAGTTGGAAGTGTTTGAAAAAAAATTGATTAATAAGATAAATAAGAGTCCATGCATGAAATTCCATATTAAAATTAGGTATGTAATGTTTAAACTCCATGTTATCTCCTTGAACTACCATCCAATGCTAAACTCCTTAAGCCCTTTATGCATTTGAGTTTCCCTTTTAGAACTAAGAGAGTCATGCCTAAAGGTAGTTGCATGTCTTTGTTTTTTGCATGTTCATGTTCTACCTGGATGTGTCTAATCAAGCTTGGGCCACTTTGCATGCTCTACATGTATTCCTTTATCATTTGTTTCGGATCTTTGTATTTGGACATTCTATTTCTATCTATTCCTATAGATTTTCCCTTCAGACAATTTCTTGTATATTTCTTGTGAGCAATTTGTTTGAGACTAATTTCCCTATGCATTTTTCTTTCTGACTTTTCCTTCATACAATATCCCCAAAGTAATTATCTTAAATTTTTTACCTTCAAATTTATTTTCAGTCTTCCCCTTCAAAAAAATTTATGTGGCTTATCTCCTTTTTTATTTCCTTCAGACAAAAAGTTTGAAGGAATTCTTTTTGTTTATTTCCTTTAGACAAAAAGTTTGAAGGAATTATTTCAGAGTTTCATCTCTTCATTTCCTTTAGACAAAAATTCTAAAGGAATTGTTTCAGACTTCTTTTTCAATGGAAAATTCCTTCAAAACTTTTTTGAAGGAAAAGAACCCTTCAAAATAATTAGAATGGTCCACTTACCCTTCAAAAAAGTTGTAAAGGACTTTTTCAAGAAAATGAACACTTTGTATTTCTTTATTTGGACCTTTTCCAAAGGAATTGTACCATTTGACTCTTTTGTAAAGGACCTTTTCCTTTTAAAACACACCCTTCAATAAATCTATCAAGTGACCCTTCGAAAACATTCTTTGGTCCACTGTCTTTGAAAATGCCTTTTCTCGAAGGGAAGGCACCCTTTGGAAAAATTGAAACGTTCCTCAAAACTTTTTAGAAATGACATCAAAATTTTTAAATGGTCCTTTCTATATTGTGAACAAGCCCAATTTTTTAAGAAGTGACCTTCAAGAAAACTACTTAAATGAACCTTTTTAAAAGGAAGGAGACCTTTGGAAAAAATTGCAAAGACAAATTTTTGACACTTGGACAAAAGTCATGTTTTTGCAAAGTTTCAAATGATAAGGGTTGTAATTTTGACCTGTGGGGTCAAAATTGTCAACAAGTATAAAATAACGTTTGGATCTCAAGAGGTCACTTCTTAGGCTCATTTATTCATGGAGTGTTTTTAGAACTAATGCTTGTTGTTCATAGCTATTGTACACTCACAAGAAATCAAAGTTAGGAATTCTAGAGAATAGTATATGAAACTTAATGGCTTCAACTAAATGTTGCTCCATTTAGATTTTCTATTACACACTTTTAATTAGGAGATTATAAATTGGACCAGGAAGGCATATAAAGTAGTTATTGCACACACTTAGGAGACTATACCAAAGAGAAAACACTCCTACACACTAAGAATATTAATATAGTTTTGACCAATTTTTCAATACTCAATGAAATATACTAACTTTTAATAGATTTTACATGTATATTATTAGAATACATTAGTGAAAAATAATCATAATTCTATGTAGCTTTTTTACACTTCAAATTACTATATTAACACACGTAAGAAGGAAAAATCTTAATCACACAAAGATGGAAGCAAAGAACACCAACACATCTGCATGACAATCAAAACTAATTTCTTCTTGTATTCATAAAACTTATAACCCTTTAGAGTGTGTAATTACATAAATATATAGACTTAGGAAGGAAATGCCTCATCTTCTAAGTGCATGTGAACTCAAAGTTATATTACATAATTAGAACCATAGTTCTAATTTTAACATCAACATTGCATGTGTACATGCCCATAGCTAATTACAACTACATTAAGCTCAATTAGCCTTTATAATTCAATGTTATGTGTACATGATTACATACATTTCAATCAACTTTAAATTTATGTGCTAATTGTAAGTAAACTATAATTACAAAGATAAGCATTTTCTACATGTGTTCATATAAAAATTAGCCTTTAACTAAAGGCTAACTAAGTGTTTGTATGGTGTTAGAGGTTGTTGGAGGCATTGAAGTTGTAGCTTATGCTAAACTAGAAGTTGAAGAATCAAATTTATTCTTTTCTTCCAAAACTTGATAGTGTTTATCACCAATGTCATGTTGGTACCTGATAATATCCATGTTAATCAATGAAGACCTATACACCCTATTGACTTGTTTAACAAACCTTGCATACTCAGTGTTTATATGTCTAAAGTTGATCCTGAATATTTTAACCTTTGTGACCTTTTACTTGGAAAAATTAAGATAAAATTTTATATCTTCTAATGTCTTTCTTTATATGTTTTTTTAAAGCTTATTGAAGCCTGTTGTAAGGGCTGATCAAAATTGACCTTGTTGATAAGCCTACCTATAGAAACCTTGGATTGTGAGAGATTTAGCTCATCCAAAATATATAAAATAAGAGTTTCATGCTATACACACTTAGGCATTACTACCTCATCTACATTGATCCACTCTCTAGCCTTTTGGGTCTTGATGACTACCAAATTGAGGGTATTGGTAGCCTCTAATGGTGTCATTAGATTTAGGTGGGCATATGTCTTATTGTATAAAGAATAATAAATTTTAATTTATTCTCATTCAATTTAAAATAATTATATAATTTATTAGTTTCTACTATATTAGGTGTCAGTTTTACCTTTATTTCACAAATAGCTTCAAGAATATTGTATAATATGGATGTAGAATTTTTGACATTTATCTATATTTTTATGGGAATATGAACATTTTGTTGTTGTTTACTTATTTATTCTAGTTATTTCTCTTACTCTTTTTTTAGTCTCGTATTTACTTCATGTATTTCCACTAGAGCATCTTTATGAGTTTTAATATAATATTTAAAATCCTCTATGTGTGGGGACTAACCCAATTTTTTGTCCTTCTTTTTGGACAATGTAAATACTTCTTGTCTCTCTTCCACTAAGACCCCTCTCCTTGTCTCATCTTCTAATTTCCTCTTCCTTACTCTCTACACACTCCATGTATAATTTTCAAATATGGAAATTATAGTGATAAATTATGTGATTACAATATTGGGCCTCTGAAAATCCTCTAACTGCATATTCATTGCCCACAGTGGGAGGACTAACTAGGCTAGGTTTATGGGTTGAGTGTCTTATATTGTACTCTCACCCAATAATTATCCTAATGTATGCTTTAAATTTTCTTCTATTACTGGATTATGAAGTGAAGTCCAAATATTTTTAGACCAATTCACTCCACCACACTAAGGTAGTGGGTAAACTATGTAAACTAGTTTCCTTTTCTCAACCTTTATTATTATTATCACCATAGTATCTTGAGAAGAACTAGGGGAGGCATTGGTAAACCTAATTAAGTATATGAGACATAGATTTGAGGACTTATTACTACTCCCGTGGACTTTTTTGTTGTCCTTTTCTTTGTATTTTTAGAGGTTAGGATAATAGTGGAAGAAATTATAGTAGGAATAGTAAGAATGCATAGATAAGATGCCATTAGGAGAAGGCTAATTATGGGAGTAGGAATAGTAAGGGTAGAGGAAATATCCTCCACCTTTAAAATAATCAAGGTTGGTTGGGGACTTGGTTGTGTAAAAATAACCTCCACCTTAGGGACCAATAAAGGAGAGGGACTACCAAGACTAAGTGAAATAGAATCAAATGTACTTACATCAAAGGGAGAAATAATAGACACATCATGAGTAATGGAAATAGAAGGGGATGATTTTTCACTTGATGTTTTCTCATGCAATGGTGTTTTTCCCTTTATGTATTAGAATCTCAAGATTTTGGCTCTCTAAAGTTCTGTTGGTGGACCTTACCACCCCCAACCATCAGTTGGGAGGTGGAGTTCATGCATTGTTTTATTATAATAAATTTCATGGTCAACTACACAGATATGAGTGATAAAAGATTTTAAGATTTTAATGCACCTCATGCAAAACAAATTTATGCTCTGGTCCATTCCATCAAGAATCCCTTTTGAACTTGTCTTCTTTGTTGAACTCGAAATGAACAACTTTGTAGTTGAGCATGATAACCAAATACTTTAGGGCAATGAGGCATTAACTAGTGCTGCTATAATCATTCTTTAATCGTTCCTTGTTAATCATAAACCAACTAATTGATAAGCATGTATCTTCTTCACACAAGCCATCCCATCTCAATCCATCCTATGAGACCCTCAATTGGTGGACCTTACCACCCCCAACCATTAGTTGGGAGGTGAAGTTCAGATTTTAAGACTTAGAGAATGTAGGCAAGGAAAATATGGGAATGAATCATTTAACTTGTAGCATTTATAAAAGTGAAAATTTCACAATGAAATTTCATATACAAAAATTCATAAACATTCTTGGCAACCTGGTGTTCATCTAAAGGATTTTATAAGTTAATTATTGATTCAAATGGCCTCATTGCTTCCTTAATCTAGGTAACCTAGTCAACTTATGACCTAGTAATTTAATGGTTACCTCTATTGATGTTGTTTTAATGGTTGAGCTCTATGGAGGGGGTTAGGACCTCAACTTCCTCATGTAGTAAATGGTTGCCTTCCCATCAATAGAAAGTGTATCTTATGTGGTTGTGGTTGATTTAACCACAATAATAACCTTTAAGACTGATCGAACATCTAGTTGGTCATGGTCCTTAGAATATAAAGATTCAAGACAAATCGGTTTATCTTGTACTCCCCCAAGTGAGGTATCAAACACCCTTATCTCTTTCTTTACAGCTTTGAGTATCACTGGGGGTGTTTGTGAGGGTCTCCCTTAATCCTTCTCTGGCTAAGAGGGTTTATTAACCCAAAATTCTAATGAGTCCTATCCTCCAACTAGTGGGTGTAGACACTTAGTTTTGGCCACTTTCATGCCTAAATTGGGTTTTAGTTCAATTTATCACACATGACATAATCTAAGTCTAGAAATCACCTAAATTTTCTAAATGCATCAATGTATTGGATTTAATTTATCATAACCATGATGAGGCTATTTTATTTGGGGTATTACCTTGTATACACCCATAACCTAGTTCAGTTTAAACCCTAGTCAGATTATGACCTAGTAATTTAACATTTTTGGCTTGTCAAACTATTAATTCATAACATCTGAAATAATTGCCAAAATCCAAAAAGTACCAAGCAAGATTAATTATATTATAAATCTTAATTAACTTGCCTAAACAAAAATTCATAATCAAATTAGTGAATTTCATTTATCAAAAAAGGGTTTTTTAGCTAAATATGAAGTTAAAGGTCAAAGGAGCTAATAAAGTGATTTATTATTTCCTAAATAATCCAAAATTATGAGTCACAAACTCAAAAATATCTAAAGTGAGTTGTCATGCCTCATAAATATCTAAAATTTCGGTGTCAATATTTCATGACTATTTTGACCCAACCTAGGGTTATCCTAACTCAACCTAAGTTATTTTTAGACTCAATTAAAGTTAGAATTTAACCTAACCTCCCTAAGGTTAGAGTTAGTTCTTATAGTTATAAATACAAGTGCCCACATCATATGCCAACAAACTTTTGTGTGTAAGGTTATTTTATAGGAATGCCTTCAAGAAGCCCTTGAGATTCGTGTTATAATGCCCATTTTATGCCAAGCTTCACACTAAGCCACAAGTGACCATTGAAATAGTGATACCACCATGGAGAAGCATTACTAGAAGACTCTAATTGTCATAGTCTGAGCACAAATGTCTTTATACCAATAAGTAGACATGAAATTTGGTAGAGGTAAGTACTTGTGTTGTTTTTATTTCTATTTTATGGTATTGTTCACTATGTTATGCTCCCCCTAATTCTTAGGAAAGAGTTTTTAGTTCTAGTAAATTTTTATGCTTGATTTTTTATCATTTGGACTAACAAGTAACTAATCAACATTTATGTGCTTTTAGAACTCCTAAGATACATAACGGTACACCTGATGTGACCACACATCCTATATGGCCAAGGAGAATGATATGTTAGTTTTGGTTTTTCTAAGAAATATATTTAATTCTTCAAGTTTATAGTTTTAGCTTTGAAACTAGCATCATTCTATTTTTTGTGTAATTAATAGCTTCACCCTATATAATGGCAGCTTTGTCATTCTACTTCTCTATTTTTTATATTTATTTTTACAAAAATGAAAGATTTGAAATGAAATATTTGACCTACTAAATAGAAACTTCTCTTTCTAAATTCATCAGCTTTGACTCTGATAAACAACAACTTCACTAGGTAAAATTACATGTGATTTTAGTATCTTGGCCTATTTTTAGTTGTAATCAAAGAATTTGCCATATCTAACCAGTGACTTCACCCTATTTAACGTTGACTTCACCAAATGTGTCTCTATTTATGTTTGTTCTTGTATGAAAATAGTAAATGCATGAAAATGGTAGATTTAACCTATGTAATGGTGTCTTTGTTTTTAGTTTTCAAAAACCCAAGAACTCAAAATAGAATGTTGTTTATTCATTTTTTTTTCTAGAGACAAGCAAACCCTCTAAATTTTTTATGGGAACTAAGGTGGAGAGAGAGGGGGGGGGCGGGTGGCTTAGACATTTCTAAATCTCACATACACTTTTGTTTGGTCCTTAAAATCAACTTAATCACACTTATTTTTTAGTATTTTAAAATATTTTATAAGTTCAAATAAGGCCACTAAGCCAAAATTTCAATCACATTTGAGTTGGTTCTATTAAAAGGAACATACATCTTAGTTCGAGATCTTAAGATCTTTTTCATTTTATGTTTGTGTTTAGTTATTATCTAGATTTGAAGTTCATTAGATTATATTTTTTAATTGCGGTAAATTGGAAACTATTGTGTATGTTCTTCTCTTGTCCCCTTTAAGAAACTAGGGTGACCAAAATCTTTTAGTTTATTGCCTTATTTATTTGGTCTTGTTATAAATAATGTCATGTATACTCTCCCTAAGATCTGAGTGACTTGGGTGACCTAAAAATGACATTTAAAGTCTTTTCATTTTATTTTTTGCATTTGGCTTGTGGGAGGGAGCTCATTTCTCCCTCATAATTTCCCTAGGGGTACATTAACCTTGGGTTTCATATCCCATCATCATACCAACCCCACTATATGTTGGGGTATATAAACTAAGCATTTGATACTACGATTTTCATGGGGTTGAGTGCCTAACCTATCCAATCCTAATGAAAAATAGGGTTAGGTCTTGCTAATCATCAAACTCTACTAAGCAGTACATGGTTGGAGTTGTTTTGAAAAGGAATAGACCTTTGCATAGTAATTTAGTATGTGTGAACCCAATTGACATGATTGTACCTTTATGTTAGCCATATTTAAGACCATTTAGTACATTTAAAACTTATAGATTTCAATCAACCTCATTTACCATAGAATTTCTTGCCAAATTTTGAGTGCTCCTCACTCTAAGCTCATGCCACATACCAATGTTTGAGAGATAGAGGGGGGCATAAAAATTATACCTAAACCTATACTTTAATTTTTGGATTAACACTTAATTCCTTACAAGAATTATTATCTTGATGGAAGTTTTGATAGAAACTATGCACACCCATGTCAATTTTAGGGATATGATGAGCGATTAGGGCTAAATATATTTTCTTTGATTTACATGTGTGTTTGAGACTAATATTTTTTGTTTGTATTGTCAAGTCAAAACAAGTCCTAAACCATCACATTTTTTTCACACCACTTTAGCCTAAGAGGTGTTACTCTATCCATTTTTTGTCACACTTTTGTCTTAGATTTTTTATTCAAAAACCATTTGTGTGTCACTTGTTTAAATAAGGTGTCATTATGCTGACCATTTTATCTCAAACATTTTCCTTGAATTTTTTAGTCCAAAACCACTATTGTCATTTGTTTGAATGAATGTTATTACACTACCTAAATTGTTCCAAATAATTTTTAACATTTGAAATGAAGTTTCAAATCATTTATATACCTTTCTTTTTTCAAATGCATGGTTATACTACCCATTTTAGTTTGGCCTATTTGCATTATAACATCCAATTCTTTTAGCATTAAATTTTAAACTCAACCTTTTGAAGTAAAAATCCTAAGCTAATCAAGTTTATTTCAAATCCTCATCTAATTTGAGCTTAGGTTGTATACCTTTTGTGTTTGGATTGTCTTACTTTGGTTGATTTCTTATTTGATTAAAAGACCCCTTGCCTAGACCTAAAATTTATTTATTGTTCTGTGCCTTGTTTGAGCATCTTTTAAGACAAGTTGTTTCTATGTGCCTTGTTTAAAGTTTATGCACCAAGTTTGAAAATATCCTATTTCCATTGTTTAAATAGTATCTTATGAATCAAATATCAAGTCTTAGTGAGATAATTACTAAGTTTTTCCCAAGCCAATTACCTTAGTTTAGTTTGTTCTCAATTTCTTGTTTAAGTTTTTTATTTTTGAGTTTAGCCTTGTTTTTCACATTAAAGGATTATGACCACCTTTGGTCGAATCATTGTTATCCTTTGATCATATTTCAAATTATTATAATTTGTCTAGATACTCTTATCACTAATTATAATTGCATTTTCAAAAATTAGTACCTTAGTCATATACAAGTTTCAAGATTTTTTGTAACCTTTGCCACTGATTAAAAATACCTTTGAGAAAAATAGTGTCTTTTGTTACACCAATTTCAAGTTTATTTTATTCTACCATTACCAAGTTTAGTTGTTTTACCCTTTAGGCACATTTTATAGATACAAGGGTTGTTTTTTTTAGACCTCAAGTTTTTTCTACCTTTCAACCCTTTGTTTTTCATGAGACCTAGCTATAGATCTGAACATGCCTCATTACACACATAGCAGGACTATGTATAATCCATACTATGAGAACTTTGTGACCAGTGATCCTTTTGTTCAAGATTCATATGATGGTGTAGCAATGAGATGAATCCTTATCCATATTATAATATTCCATACATTGAATAAAGGTCATACCCATTAGCATAGTATTTGGTGACTACACCCTCTTATCCAGGTTAGGAATAAGAGTAAATAACATAATACATTGCTCAAATAATGCCTAACATTGAATAAATCCAATAATAAGAGACCTATTATGTTACGTCACCAATGAAAATAAACTATGGTCCATACTTCATTTGTTAGACAACAAAGATGAAATTCTCATCAAAGCTATTAAAGTAAGAGCCAAATTTTTTGCCAAACTTCCCACATAAAAGTATAATTAGTTTGATTAGAAATCTTAGTCATGTGCCTCAAATCTAATAGTTCAAATAGGCATCAACTAATTATAGTCAAGATTTATTCCATTCTATATAAAAACCAAAGTACACTTGTAACAGGGAAAGGCCCTATCGACAAACAAATGGAACAAGTATAGAAAGTGTACCAAAACTATATCAACCTACATCATAATATTAATGTAAGGGTTGTTTCTAACATGTTGATTATTCAGATAACTCTATTAACATGGAAATAAATGGATGCTTTGAGCTATGCAAACTAAAATATAACCCCATTTAGCAAAAACACATTGGTTGGTGACATGTTTAATGTCCCTATTTCAACTAAAGAGACTGTCACTCAAATATAAAACCTCACTCAACACATTATGGATAACATGAAGGTGCATTTTAATTTAAATCAAAGTGGGTTTAATTTACCATTAAGAAATAAATAATGTGTTCTTCTAACCAATGTCATGAGTGGATTGAAACAACATGGCATAGGCCCTATATCCCATAATCAACAAGAAACCTCTAATACCTAACCAACTACTTCCTTGAGTGTGCAATAGGGGGAAAAAAACTAACAACAGACCAAATTACCACCATAGTAAGTGTAGAAAACTATGTCACCTCAAAAGGGGAAATAAATGTTCTATCATAACAAGCATAGACTAATATACCTCAATAATCACAAGCATTACTTAATACACAACATGTTTATATTGGTCAAAAAGTGTCAATTGGTCAATAATAATAATTGCCTGACCAACAACAAGTGCCAACCCAATAGCAAGTGTTTAACCAATAACAATGTTCTTATGTACAATAGGTACCAGGTGCTCAAAAAAAGTTGCCTTTTACCCAATAGGTATCACACATGCAATAAGGATCCAACTTTGAACACCTCAAATAGTAAGGTTCTAGTCAACAACATGTTTCTTATATAAAATAGGGTTCGATGAATAGGTAGTAAGTTCCTTATCAAACCCAATAATACTAACACATCTCACAGAGACAAATACCATTACCATGGCCATAATTCATTGACTAGGGTTATGTAGCCAATCCAAGCCAAAATGTGTTTTAATAGTAATGTATTTCATATCCACAATATAATACCAATGCATGGGTATGTATACCTTAATGTCTGACCAATTCAACCAACATTCCACAATATGCCTACCCTGATCAAGGTAATCCGCCTTTGACCATGCAACCTCAATAGTAATATGACACTCCATCTAAATTCTTTCCCCAAGATTTGTAATAGATGGACTCAATTCAAGCTATATAGATTGGAAAAAAAATAAAGAAATTCAAATTGGATGAAATATGATCTTATTCATTTAACATGAAGTATCTACAAATACCATTTTTTTTGACTTATGATCTGCCCAATTTTGATAAATATAAAGGTAAAGGTGACCCTAAAGATCATATGAAATAATTTATTATTTCATGCTAGCCAGTGGCATATAGTGATATGTATGTACTTTTACTCTTTCTAAGGAGTTAGTTGGATAACCCTTGGAATGGATTTTGAAATTACTAAAAAATTATGTACCTAAATTTGATGATCTTTCTAAGAAGTTCATACAACATTTTTCATATAATCTCAACTATGAGAATATATTTGTTAACTTGGGATAAGCCAAACAAAATATTAGTGAAAGCTTCATTATATACTTTCAATGTTAGAAAGAAATAGTGAGTTGGTTTACTCAAAATTTTCTACATAAATAGTTTGTCATGATTTTACTATGAGCCTACACAGTGAGATATCTTACCATCTCGAGCTGTAATGTGTTCAAACATTCAAAGAGGTTATAGAGATAGGAATAAATATTGAGAAATTTATTTATCAACAAAGGGATAATCAAGTTATCTTATTCTAATTATAGAAATAATCAACATCAAATCCAACATAACTAGAACTAGAATCAAGGATATAACCATAATCAGAACCCAATTCAAATCCTAACTTTAATGCCACCTCACACTAACAACAATGAGAGTACAAAACCCTACAACCACAATAAGAATGTTTTTGGCAATGGAGTCACTAAATCATGCAATCTTCAAATGGTGAAAACACCAACTATCCATGTACCTCCACCCATTCAATGACCACCACCTCCATACATTCAACCATGGCCTCTAAAAAACCAATAGCCATAAAATCAAAATCAATTGCAAGCCCCTCCTCTAAGGAGAAGACCACTAATATATAGATAATTTAATGACCTTGGTGAGCCTATTGAATTTGGGTTATGAATATTGGTTTAAAAAAATATGATAAGTTGTCCAATACCAAATCCATAACCTAAAGGAATTCTTTTTCCTAATTGGTAAAAAGAACATGAATTTTTTTAGTACCATTACATTAGAGGACACTCCATATGACAGTGTATCCAACTCAAGCATTTAATTGAGAATATGCTGGAAAATGGAGAGATAAAAAGATACACCCATGCTCCTACGACCAATCATAATTTTCATATCTTCCAAAATATTTTTTAACAACATAAAAATAAAAACAATTAGCATTAATACCAATAATAGAAACAATAGTGATAGAGAAATCCACCATAAAATCAATAGAAACAATGCCAACCATAATAACAACAACAGAATGGTTGAAACCAAAGGTAAACTAACCAAACTAGCCATGGAGGCCATCATACCATTGCATATACTTATAATAATTTTATAAGACACATTTCAAGTGGTCATGTTAATCCTATTACCATAAAATCTTGGTCGACTACCCATAGACCTAGACCTTGCCCAATAATGCCTATCAACTAAGCAATGCCTACCAACCTCCTTATTTTGATCATTCTTTTTTAGACCATATTAGCAACCAAGCTCAACACCTCCCTAGAATTATCATTTTAAACCTCATTACCTACCCAACCAACTATCAAATCCAAGTACCAGATTAAGATTACACAATTACAACATGATGAATCAAGGTCATTATCAAAGGATTATAGCCTAATATTACTAGTGAGCCCATTTATCCTTCCATGTCTATCATAAATAAACCAATTGATAAAGCTGAGGAAAAGACCTATGATATTGTGGAATAGCTAAAAATACACCTACTCATATATCCATTTTGTATTTATTTCATACATCAAGTGTCCACAAAGACATCTTGAATGAGTACTTTCACCAATTCATCATGCCAAATGCCATCACTCTAGAAAAATTCTAATCTATTGTAGGACACTTGGCCCTTGACCAATGTATTACCTTTGACCAAAGTGACATGTCATCCCTAGGCCCTCTACATAATAACCCATTATATATTGAGGTCAATATAATGAACCATAGAGTTAAACACATCCTTATAGATAATGGTTCAAGCCTTAACATTATGTCTCTAAAGTTGGTCAAACATTTTGGATATACAATAGTTGACTTGTAACCAGATACCATCATTATCAAGTCATATGATAATGAAGAATGAGAATCTCAAGGTACTATAAGCTTAACAATGGTCATTGGGCCTTTAACCCATGACACTTTATGCCATTTTTGAGACTTATAATTATTTTATAATTTTTTATTGGCCTGACCCTAGATCCATGAAATTAGGGCCATACCTTATTTGTTACATCAGTGTATAAAATTTTCACATCTAGGAATGGAAGTGACTATACCAATTGATCTCTAGTCATATCAATATTGTAAATGTATTGAGGCTAAGTATAAGATCTATAACTATCAAATTGGCATGAATCTTATGCCCAAATATGATGGGGAAAAATCCAAAAAGGGAAAAGACATTGAATCGAGCCTAGAAGCTAACTACATTGACTTAGAGAGCTTGGCTTCTACCTCGGCCATGCCTCTACCAAACATTTCCAACCACTTATATATAAATTACAAGTGTCTTAGATTATATAATACCCATAATTCATTCCATATTGCTAAATTTCCAAAAAATCCAAAAGTTTATGGGAGATCTAAGGCTAAAAAACTCACATAAAGTTGTAAATTAAAGGAAAATGTCAACTAAACAAGCCCATTATTTTCAAATTGACTTCTAGCCTATAACATGATTAATTAGTTGAAGATGATTCATGGCTTTACACTGATGAGATAGCTAATTGTTAATAAAGTGCAAAGTATCATATCCCTAATTAGATTATAGATAACCTAACTTATGAATTCAAAGGCCTAGGGTGGCATCATCAAGGTAAGTTTAAACCAGTGTTAATGACCAAGTTAAAAGGAACCCATGGTATTAGATTTAAACTACTTGGGGGTGACCCCACATACCTTAGTCCTATTCCAACACCATAGACTAGCTAAGATGATGTCGATAGCAATGGAGGGTCCAATTATAGCATCTATGATGACCTTGCTGCTATAAATTTATTTAACCCCCATGTCATTTACACCATTAACCTTTTATCAACATTTGTCATTAACCCTTTACAAACCATAATTGATAGACAAAGACCAATAAGAGTCAACAATTCCATTAGATGAGTTTGAAAATGATGAGGCTATATTTAACTTTATGGGATTGAGAAATAACATTCCTCTTGGAGAATACAAGTAAGATTTTTATATTAGATTAGATCATGCTGCCTATTTTAGAGAGTGGGTGAAATTCCCTAGACAAAAACAAAAATAAAATCAAACATTGAAGTCTAAAAGTGAAAACCTCTTTAAGTCACTTTCTAACCAGGGTAATAGGAAATAGAAATCTAAGTCTCTTAGTGAAAACTAGTTTTTGGTGCCATAAGATAGGATGTTTACCCCTCTTGATATGAAGCACAAGAGACTTATATTCCAAAGCCTATTTATTAATCAGAGATCAGTACTGAGGAGTGGATAGATTTTTCAAGAGTGCCTTAAGGTATCCATTTCATGGCCTTTGCTAGCATTAGGAGATTTTGATTCATCATACTTAGGGGAATTAGATGAGCTCATCTATCTAAAGGAATTTTACATTGCTAATTAGTTTAAATCCTTATCGACTATTTTAGATGATGATATTATATTTATTATGGATACTTTACAAATTAACATTAAGATCTAGAGGATCCAGAGAGGAGTAAATTAGGCATCCCTCACTAAGGAGGAATGTGATGCTTTTATAGCCCTTTTGAGGGAGTTTATTAACATATTTGCATGTGCTTATTTGAACATACCAAGTTTGGACCTTGCCTTGGTTATATACCATCTTTTTGTACATCTTGATACCAAACTCATTAAGTATAATATGTATAAGATATATCATCATATTATTGTGTTATTCAAGAAAGAGTTGGAGAAACTCCTAGACATAATATACATTGGGCTAATCGACTATTCATAGGAAATTTCAAACATTGTGCCAATAAGCAAGAAACTAGAAGGTATCAAAATCTACACTAAATTTAGAGGTATCAACAAACCCTACTAAAATATGACTTTATTTTTCCTAATATTGACATGATATTTGAATCAACATCTATCTTAAAATGTTTTCTCTCATAGATGGCTTTTTAGGATATAACTAGATTAGGATAGCACTAGAATATCAGTATAAGATAATGTTCACCACTCTATGGGGGGTATTTTTTTATCAAGTGATATTTTTTAGATTTTAAAATGCTAGGGCCACTTACCAAAGAGCCATGATAGCGAATTTTCATGATATGATGCATGACATTGTTTCAGATTATGTCGATCACATCCAAAATAAATTAAAGACCCGTGTTGACTATCCATTCATACTACAAATAATCTTTAAAATACTTTATGAGTACAATATCAAGATTAATTTAAATAAGTGTAAATTTGGTGTAACTTCTAGAAAATTGATAGGATTCATTGTCTCTCGTAGGTGCATTGAAGTTGATCCATCCAAAGTTTTTGCAA
This sequence comes from Torreya grandis, assembly GCA_037957365.1. Taxonomy (NCBI): domain Eukaryota; kingdom Viridiplantae; phylum Streptophyta; class Pinopsida; order Cupressales; family Taxaceae; genus Torreya; species Torreya grandis. Next base: position 276,547 of record JARHVA010004382.1, read on the forward strand.
TTATAGAAATGTTGTTTCCATCTACCTTGAAGTAGTTTCATAGTGTATAGGGCAGGACACAGTCCATCAAATGCTTCATATCACACTTGGCTAGTAAATGTCATCCATTTATGCACTTATTATTCAAAAGGGTGTTACATTTTCATATAATGAAGAGTTATATAAAAAATTTGATCATCTTAAAGAATATCTTTCCAACCCACATATTTTTTTGCCACTGATGTCAAACAAGTCATTTTTAATTTACCTGTTAGTGATTAAAAATGCTCCAAGGGAACTTTCAACACAACATGATGAAAAAGGTAAAGAGCATGCCATATATTATTTGAGTAGAACATTGGTCGTGTATGAACATAATTATACATTGTTTTAAAAAGTATGTTTAGTAATGGTGTTTGTATCCCAAAAATTACATCATTACATGTTGAACAACAATACCATTATTATTGTCAAAGTAGATCTTTTTAAGTATCTAATTTCCTAATTAGTTCTATAGGGAAACATGGTAAAATATATCATGTTATTAAGTGAGTTTGAGATTAAATATATCAATAAAAAGGCCATTAAGGGGTAAGTACTCATATATCAGCTTGCAAAATCTCCTCTTCAATATACTCAACTTTTTACATTTGGCTTTATAGATGAGGTCATCATGACTACCAAAGAAGTAGAAGCACCTCTTGAGGCCAAATAGTAAAAGATGTACTTTGATGAATCATTCACAACTCATGGATCAAGTATCATAATATGTTTTTTTTTCCATAAAGGATCTTATCCCCAAGTCTTTTTGTATTATATTTCTCTATACCAATAACATAATCAAGTATTAAGCACTCATTATAGGGATTCATCAAGTAGTAAGTGAAACATTAAAAATTTACTAGTGCATGGTGATTCCTAGCTAATCATAAATTAAGTCATAGGTCTATACCAAACCAAGGATGAAAATTTGGTACCCTATAAAGATATGTTCAATACTCTTAATAAGATTTTCAATGTCTAATTTGAAAGAATACCTTGAGCTAATAACCGAATAGATAATGTCATGGATATCATTGGTTCCATGATTTAGAATATAGACAGAGCAAGGGATTACCAATTTCTTTTAAAACATCTCTTAGATTCAACCCATGAACAATCAGCTATCAATATGGTTTGTGACATTATTAATCCCATGTCTCCTTGGTACTCAAACATATATGCCTATCTTCAAGACTAAACTATGCCTTTAAACTTATCACATAAGAAACCAAAAACCTTCATCCACAAAGCCTCTTTTTATACCCTACTTAGACCAACCTTATATCGTAGAATCTACGATATAATTCTACTTCATTATTTACCTTTGGTATAATCTAGACTAGTGTTGAGGGAAGTCTATGAAGGATTGTGTGGAACCCACACCAATGAGGCAATCTTAGCCAAAAATTTACTACATATTGGTTATTAGTGTCCAAATATGTAAGTAGATGTAGTTGTGTATGTAAATAAGTGTGTCAAGTACAAGAAGCATGCCAATTTTATCCATTCTCTATCCAAGACACTCAAATCATTGATGACACCATGGTTGTTCTCAACTTAGGGACTCAACCCCATTGGAAAGATCAATCCCACATCTTTCAATGAACATAAACACATCCTAACTACTATCAATTATTTTAGTAAGTGGGTCAAACTTATTCCTCTCACTTACATCACTAGTAAATAGATATTTAAGTTCATATTCAACCATTTCATCTACCATTATGGTATCCCCTATGACATTATATTTGATGATGAAGGATCATTTAAAACAAATATGTGAAAGCACTTTGTACCCAATACCACATCCAACAACATTTCTCTACCTCCTAAGACCCACAAGGCAATGACCAAGCTAAGGCTTTTAATAAAAATATTGTCAATATTCTAAAGAAGATTATTAATGAAGTTGACTGTAATTGGCACTTGTAGCTATTTAATGCCCTTTAGGTATAATGTACCACATTATGTAATCCAAAAAGAGCTACACACTATTCACTTATTTATGCCATTAAGTCCATTCTTCTTATAGATTTCAAGTTGTCGTCTATCCAAATTTTATTACAACACATCATCGATAATGAGGACTATAGATTAGCTCACTTGCAAGAGCTAGACTTGATGAAAAATACATGGCCACATTGAATAATCTTCAGGATTATCATAAAAAATTAAAAGGCCAATATAATAGATGTGTTAGGCATCATGAATTTGATCTTGGTGATTTGGTGTTAAAAGAGAATCAAAATAATGTTAATGATAAAACAAATAGAAAAATAAAGTTTCAACCAAACTTGTTAGGGCCCTATGTAGTTATTGCTAACTATAGTTTTGGAGCATATGTGATCACTACACTAGATGGAGATAAACTTGATGAACCAATGAACATAATGCACCTAAAATGTTTATACATTTGAGGGACTCAAATTATTGTCTACAAATATTGTCTAAGTTATGCCACATTACACCCATTATTTATACTATACCCATTTACCATTCTACCATGTCATTAACCCTTCATCAGCCACTTATTTTTACCTAACCCCACCTATCAAATTTATCCTTGGTTATAATTAATTTTTAATTCAAACATGTTAAATGGTTAATGGAAAATTCATCTCTAGCAATTATTTCATAATCAAATATTTGAATGGCAATATATGAATGTAGTATGATAGTGGTCCTGGCAATTACATCCTTTATTTATTGTTATGTTCCATTATAAGTGCCATTGATTATAACCGCCTTTGTAAAAATCAATGTCCTACCTCATGCTAATAATTATAACCTCCTAGTGAAAATTAGTTCCACTAACTCTTTGTTGTCATTTCCTAAATATAATTGCCTGTGTGGAATTTATGAACAACACCTTTACCATACATTATTACATTACCTTGCCATTATTATTGCCATTTGCATATACCTAAACTTGTTGGTACTTAATCAAATGCCTTTTATGTAGGTGTAACTTTAGTGACATGAGGTCCTAAGAAACTATGTAAATGTTCCTTGATTCATGTTAAGGTCAACTCAGTCACCCCTTCACCACACTCTCACCATTTTGAGAGTAATTTAAGTTAAATGCTCTCACCATTTTATGAATATGTTTAATCCATGCTCTCACCATTTTACAAGTTGGACCATTCTATATCTAATAATTCTCAATTGAGTTTAGATACCTAGAAAATTCTAAAAATATTTGAAATTTTTCAAAAATCACAAAAATGGATTAGAATTTTCATAAGGGATATAATTCTGCCAAAAAATTGGGGATGGGCTATTTTAGTTATTAAGTTTTATTTCTAGACTACCTTTCTATTTTTCCTCCTATTTTTGGGAGAACTACATTAGCCTAAGGTCCACATAGACTATGTAGGTAGTACTTGGATACGTGAGGTATCTCGGGTTAGTTTGTCCACCTTCCTTTCATTTTTGACCACTTCTTTGCCTTAAAGATTCAGGGACTCCTAACTATTTTACAAGCAACCACTTGACATTTAATTTCCCCATCCTTGTTGGCCTTATCCATATGCTCTCATTATTTTATGATCTCATTCTCATTCCAATCCATGTATGTAGTAAACACTATGAATTACCAATTTATTTCATTATTGGATACTCGTCTCTTGACTTTTAGTATGGTTTTAAACTAAACCATACTCTTGTATTTTAACAATTTTATTTGTGTTGATGATTTCATGACTACGGAGTGTCATCCCCCTATTTTCTTACACTCATTGATTTGAGAGATCATTATCATTTTATTCTATAAGTAAATCATGTTTTTATTATCATCACTTTATTCTAACCCATATCCTGGGAGAACTGCTTTTGGCTTAAAGTTCACATTGGCCCTCATGTCCATGGAATTATGTAGGCAACATCTACTTCCTTAGTGCATCTAGAGTAAGCTCATCTACCCCTTCATTTTATTCTATTCCTCCCATGTTGTCTATTTTGTCTCACTATCTCATGTAACCTAGAGGTAGTTTTGTTGTCATGTGTGTGTTTTTTGTCACTATAGCCTAAGGGCAAATATTTATCATCTTGTTTGTGTTATTATTCCCTATAGCATAGGGGAAACCTTGTGCCTCTTATTTCTATGTTGTTTTACCTATGTCATTTCTACTTATATTAGGGGTCATCTTGTCACCAAAAGTAACACCTATATTACATATACACGAACAATTTGTTTTTTGTTTGTATTAATATTTTGATTAACCATTATTTATATATTTTTTTTGTTTGACTTAGTTTATTTACTATAATTTTATTTACTTTGGATTGTTTATTTCTTTAATTATTTTATTTTATCTATTTATGGTTGTGTTTGTTTATTTTTTATTATTTATTTATTTTGTTTATATTTTGTCTTTTTGAATTTTCATCTTTCAGTTATCATAATATTGTTACATTTTGTTTACACTTAAGTCTTGCTTATCAATATCATGTACTTAGGTTATGATTTTTTATGTTTAGTCTTACACTTGGTTTATTTGTTATATTTACATCTGAGATTTGATTGGTCATATCTTATTCCTAGGTTACTTATATTTACATTTAGATTAATTTTTTTATACTTGAGGTATATAATGTAATTTTAGTTGTTCATAACTATCATGCATAATATCATAAGATATAGAAAAAACTAGGCATATAGAGACTATCATATCAATACTATTACATTATTTATCTAATATATCAAACTAGATAAATACCCAAATACATACCTTAATCCATGAGTAATAAATAAGAGTGAATATGATTTATTATGTGTTTATATAGATGTGCACTTAGAATAAGCATACATATGATTCATACAATATAATAAGATTTATAACTAATAGAACATCTCATAAAATATGGCATAAGTAATAAATGAATAGAGCATACATGAGCATAAACATCAATAATGTTAAACATCCATAATACTAATCAATGTCAAACATGTGATAACAAAATGGAATTCTATATAGTAAAAATATCATATACTTGTACATCAACCTCAAAGCACCCAAAACTAAATGTCAATGTATCTCAAATGTCATAAACATAAAGGGTATATAGTTATCATAATGGTATCTTAAAATACATCAATATGTTGATGCAATAAGTACAATGATAAAACAATACCAAAAATATGCCAAAATGTCAATATCCATGCACTCAACTCTACCTTAGTGTGTTTATGGTACCTGCGGTTGGAGGTGGCCTTGATATCCTAAAGGTCCTATATTGGTTGTGGCTAATGGAAAAACTAAATTGAGGCACCTGTAACATGAGTCCTAGTGCAAGACTAACCAAATCTACTAACTACCTATTGTGCATCTCAAACCTCAAACTAAGTAGCCTATTACTCTCTAGGCATGGTCATCACATAGGATTTATGGTAATATTATGCCTCATCCTTTACTCAAAGGCACTCCCTAATCATCTATAATAATCTAACATGTGTAATGGTTCCCTAAGCTACATCTTTCTCCTACCTAAACCTGTCAACAATAGCCAATGCATGATCTCTCTCACTAATGATCTGATCTCTCTCGCTAATGGCCTAATCTCTCTCTATGGTGAGTTGGCCATACACATGTACCATCTTATTTATCTTGTCCTTCAACTAAATGATCTATGTCTGCAACCAAATCATGTCATCATCTCTCATATCTAAGGTGCTCTACAAATCAGCTAACTAATGTTGTAGTCCTATAATCTCTCTCACCCAAGCAATGATATACTCTATCATGCATGTATTTCTACCCACTATAGTTATGCTATAAGGCCCTACTTGTCCTATATCCACTTATGTGCCATAAGGCCTTGTCTGACTTGAACCAACCTAAGCCATTATAACCACTACCATGATAGCATCTATCACCATCAAATTTGGGCTATCACTCCATCTCCATAACCATATCTATGCCCATCTCCCACATCATTTTTTTTATTGAATCCATCATAATTTTCATCACCAACCTTACTATCATTCTCCTTTTAGGTGTTTCTACTATCACTTGATGTCTCAGCCTCCATCTCTTTAATGTTCATGAACACATATCTCCATGTCATAACTAAAACTGTCAACCCTAGAGGGCATACATGTACCCACCAATGTATATAAGTCAAAGTGACCCTTGAATCTATAGCCTTCCTATATAAGCCCAGACAACTTGAGGAACATTGATATAACTCATTGTAGTCTTAGTCCTCTAGATCATAGGAGTATCCTAATTGATCTCTTGTGTCACATGGTTAAACAAACTTGGCCCCTCAAGCATATCCTATGTGAATCCAAACTATTTGATTACCCAATCAGGGCAGTACTCCTTAATGATATGGGATTTTATCCTAGTCAAAAATCATCTAGTAGTCATGAAATCCATATACCATCCATCTCTAAACCACTATAATTGGTATGCAAGGTCAAACCTCCAAATGAAAACTATAATGTTTGATCATCGAACATCTAACGATAGAATAAGATATCCTCCCTATAACTGCACCTATCTATTTTTATTTGAGCCTAGACATACACTAATGGCTTCTCTAGATTACATACTTTACACATTCATACTTATAACTCAATGGAGATGTACTCCCAACCCTAGACCATCAAAAGAGTGCAAGCCCCAATACTCTATTCACCATAGTAAGTTATCATATGCAAATATATGTAGATCTTTTTTAGGATAGTTGGCCCCCAAGAAAAGTGTGTAGACTCATCAATCATACTTCTCACTAAACCTACAAGAACCATATGAAATTATTAGCCACTCTTTTTAGGCAATAGGATGCCATTGACAATGGCCATAAGTATAACTACCTCTCTATTAATAAGAGCTAGAGGTGACAAATCCCCAATAGGTAAATCATCTGGATGAATGTTTATGTATGTCTCAATGAGGTTTATATCAAACTTACCCTAAAACATGGATATATCTTGATAGCTAACTAGATCGCCAAGAATCACTTGCTATTGTGCAAGGTATCCTCAAGTTTCAAAGTATCCTCTCTAATAAGCAAGTGGAATGTTGAGGTCTCTTTGTGCTAGTGTTTAGCTAAGATTCTCAAATATACCCAATCTACCTAGATGACTAGCCTCCATACCACAACATGAATATATAATATCTATAGGAAGGTAATCATATCCTTTATCCAGACCTGAGGGGTTTGAATACAATGCAAATATTGCTCTAGCCATGTCATCACAACCAATCACTCTTGTAATCATAATAAACTTAGTGTCAACCTAACTATATGTAGCTACCTAAGCCTAAGACTAGCCTACTAAGCTTACTTGACCCTATTTAAGAGCTTAGACCCATGTCAAGTCCTTAAACTAACTATTCTTGGCTTCAGGGTGAAGCTACCATTTCTTAAAGAGTAAATCCACTATTTAGGTGATATTGCACATTTTTAGGTGATATCATCATTTTCATTTTCATAAAAAATGGTGGCTTCATCTAAAAATGGGTGAAATATCCATTTCAGTGATTTCCACCCTATTTGGGAATTATCATCATTTCTATGAATGGTGACTTTATATGAAGTTACCATTTCCTTAGCAAAGCCACCATTTGGCCTAAAAACACAAATGATAACTTCATCATTTTTTATCTAAAACATGTAATAAATGCAATAAAAATGTATTAATGACCAAGCTAATGTTACTTATCAATGGCCCATCATGTGGTAGCTACATTTTCTCTCTCACCCACTCCCAAATATAACATCGAGCTCATTGGGCCATTTTTATCAGCTCACTTCAAAAAAAACTAAAGCTCAGAAATTTTAATTCGCTAGGGTGAAAATGAATTGTTTTTCACCCTAGGGGTGAATATATAGCCAAAATATTAATTTTTTAACCCCCAAGGGCCTATAGTTCATTCTATATACTCCAAGAAGTGTATTTTTTAGATATGTAGTCTATTTTATGCACTATTTGATCTTATGTGCCTTATTTTGTAGTCATATTACAACCAAACCATCTTTTTGGGCCTACCCTAAAACCCATTTAACAATGTTATTTTTATACCTATAACTCATGTTTATGTGAACATGCATCTTTTAACTCACATTTAGGCTAAAAACATGTTGTTACTCTTTTCCAACTCATCATCAATCTGTTTTATAGATTTTTCACATACAATACCCTTACCAATTTATTCTAATGCATTAAATTATTTTTTTTTCAATCAATCATGATATATTATACATTTATGAGGAAATCTTGTTTCAAATCCTATGATTTAAACATGTGAATGATTAGAACCACCTTTGGTCAAATCACTATTTTTTTATCAATTAAATGATTATAACCACCTATGAGCAAATCATTATTTTTGTGCCCCATGCTAATGATTATAACTGTGTTTGGGTGAATCATTATTTTTTCTCGCTCCACCCACCCTTCCAAATAAAATGTTTATGTCACTGATTATAACCACTTTTGGGAAAATTAGTGATTTGTATTTTGTTAATAATTATAACTAATTTTAGGTAAATCAATATTTATCTTACCACCCTATCAAGATAAATATCCATGACATTATTTATAACCATCTTTGAGTAAACTAGTGTCACTCCCTTTGATATTAATTATAACTACCTTTGGGTAAATAGTGACTCTACCACCATTACTATTTATAACCAAATTTTGTCAATTCAATAATTTCACCCCTATTACCATGTAGATCATGTCATTTTCTTCATTTTGAGGGAATGTTTGATGATTTTATTTTTATACCCACTCCCTCAAGGAGGCATCAAGGGCTTATTAACCACCCTTTAGGACATGAACCATTTGAATTAACAACTTTTACATTCTTTGAAAAGATGTTATGGTGTATGTGTCTCATAATGCCTTTTCAAATAGGGGCAAACTATAGACAATTAGTTTTACCCACTTTCATATATAAACTAGGATTCAATTCAATTTCTAGCACATGATGCAATCTAAACCTAAAAATCACCTAAATTGCTTAAATACATATACATAAGGGATTTAATTGCTCAAAAATGTTAAAAAGCTAGTTTATTTATGGTATTACCTTGTATACACCCATAACCTTATTTAGTTTCAATCCTAATCAAATTATGACCTAATAATTTGACACTTTTGGATTGTCAAGCTATTAATTCATAACATTTAAAACAATTTCCAAAACCCAAAAACCACTAAGCAAGAATAATTACATTGCAAATCTTAATTAACTTACTTAAACAAAAAATTTAAATCAAATTAGTGAATTTCATTTATCAAAAAAATAATTTTTATCCAAATATGAAGTCAAAGGTCAAAGGAGCTAATAAAGTGATTTATTATTTCCTAAATATTCCAAAATTATGAATCAAAACCTCAAAAATATCTAAAGTGAGTTGTTATGCCTGACAAATATTTAAAATTGAGGTTTCAAGATTTCATGAGTGTTTTGACCCAACCCAAGATTATCCTAACTCAATGTAGGTTATTTATAGACTCAGCCAAATTTATAACTTAACCTAACCTCCATAGGGTTAGAGTTAGTTTTTAGAGCTATAAATACAAGTGCCCACACTATATTTCAACAAGATTTTGTGTGTAATCTTGTTCTACAGGAATGCCTTCAAGAAGCTTTTGAGAATAGTCTTATAATTCTCATTTTATGCTAAGCTTCACACCAAGTCATAAGTAACCATTGTAGAAGTGTTACCACCATGGATAAGTATTGCGAGAAGACCCTAATTATTATAGTCCAAGAAAAAACATCCTTATACCAATAAGTAGACATTGGATTCGATAAAGGAAATAAATTACTTGTGTTTTTTTTATCTTTATTTTGTGATATTGCTTACTATGTTATGCTCCCCCAAGTTCTTAGGTAAGAGTGTTAAGTTCTGGTGTAATATTGTGCTTGATTTTTTATCATTTGTACTAACAAGGAATTAATCAAAATTTTCATGCTCTTCAAACTCCTAAGATATAGTGGGAGTCTAGTTTGTACATCTATTATATAAATAGAAGGTTGCCCTTGAATATTTTTCAAGAGTTCTTTCAATTTGACTGATTATGCCCTTTCCTTGACTTGGTCATCATTCTTATCATTTAATAATAAATAATCATGTTCATAGGGCTCATGTCGATAGACAATTCCAAGTCCCTTGATATGTTTCTACACCTGACCATGCATATCCCAATCCCTATGTGGTAATGTGTCTAATGAATAATACTATCTATACCTACATGCTTCATAGAAGTGCTTTTGATTACATAGCACATTCTACCAATCATGAGGTAAGATCTATGAAAGTAACTTTTATTAATCTTATGCATGTCTTTATCAATACTCTACCATAATTAGTAGGTAATTTATTTCTCTACCAATTTTTTGGGGACATACTTTGGGAGGCATAGAGGTGCTACCTTGTGGATTATGACCATGATGACAATGTAATCCAATTATGGCTAATAGTCTCCCCTAATCAATAGTTTATATACAATATTGTTAGATATCCTAAGTAGGAGGACTATGGATAACCATCCATACCTAGGGGTATATGTCTTCTACAATGTGTATAATGTTTTAAGTGTATGCATATATGTGTATGAAAGAATAGGAATCACATATACAATTTTTTATATAGTCTAGAGTTGGGCTCTAGAGTGAGTGACCTATTATGAACATATATTGTGTCAAGGAAAGTGTTAAGGAGGTAGGAAATCATATATAAATCACATCCTTGAGGCCTTTTATCCTTGTGTAAGATTTTATCTCACAGCCTTGCACGAATTACTTCTCCTAGAGTGAATATCATCTCTGAGGTCATTCATAAGTTGAGAAATAGAACCCAATCTTGGTATAGTAAAGTGATTCTTAGATATCCAAATAGCCTATTTAGGAGGACCATCCCAATTCATATTTCCATCCTAAATTTGGTTATTGGCATTGGTTACTTATCTTTCAAGTTGATAGTCTCCCCAGGGAGCATCCATCTATTGAGTGTCTTCTCAATTAACTTTTCCTTCTTCCATGCTACTACCCTATATAAATCATAAGTGGATTATACAATAGAGAGGGAGAGATACCTTTAAAATTCATCATTTGATATGCACACAACTATTTTATGCTCTAAATGGTGAAAGAATGCTCCTCTGGTTATCTTTCCAGTGAAGAGTAAGTCTCGTAGTAGGTCAATACATGGCATGACCTGTGTTTTTTTTGCCTTCAAGTGTAACCCTTGACATTTGAAGGGGAGGAGGTATGTATCCAATTACCATTAAATTAGAGTCAAATTTTCTTCATGTGTATGTGTGTCAACCTAGTATATCACCTCCCACATTGTTGAGAAGTTATAATCATTGTTGAATATTTCAAGTTAAAAAAATGTATCCTTATATTTCGTTGAGTCTTTGATAAAAAAACTTGATGAGGGTAGAGTTACTCAGAATGATTTGGATAAGGATGCCATTACGACTCACCTATGTTGATACTGGTTTGGTTTACAAGTTAATAACTTAGCTCTCCTAAGTATATTGTTATGCTAGAAATTTTGGTAGCTAGGGCTTGATTACAAGGTAAAAATTGATTTTTTAAGCTAACTTGAGATCAATGGGCCACATAATTGTTCACAATACTTTGATATAGTTTTGTCATTCATTTCTAGTTTGTGTGACATTAATGTCCAATGTCTATAACTTTAATTTGTATGTTCAATTCAAAATTTACCACTTCATTTGGTAGGTATACCATGTAGGTATTTTTTATGCTTAATAGGAGTGTTACATAAATTTCCTTTACTAAATGTCATTTCATCACTTCTTTTTCTTTTGTTTACCATCCGACAATGTGTTTGATAGTCAGAAGTAAGGATATAATAGTGTTTACAAGGTGGATAAATTTTTTAAACAAAATATCTAAATCACTTATGCCTAAGACCAAAATTAGTTGGAGAGAAATCCCTTAACAATTTTTTTGAATACCTTGGTGAAACAAACACTTTTGTTGAAGACCATAATGCCAAATGTTCCTATCAAATAATTTTGTTGAATAAAATCATTGAAGACTAAAATGATTCAAGGACTTTATCGAATGAATGTTCTACACACTTTTGTTGAAGACCAATTTTGTGTTAATTAATTTTTTCTAAGGGTATTTCCAAAAAAATCCTCTAAAGACCAAATAAGCCAAAGAGTAAAACTTCCAAAATATTTAGTTTTCAAAGCGCATGTCCTAAAGATTAAATAGTGAAGTCTTTAATATAGGGTGCATAAAGTTCCAAAGGTCTTGTACACATGAATTCTTAAAAAATGTCCCAAATAATTCCTAAGAACAAAAACTCTGAAGAGTAGATTCATGTGGGGGTCCATATAAATGTAAAGTTTTAAAAACTATCGAAGGTAAGATTTTGAACAAAAACTATAAAGACCACACCCTATTAAACATGGTTCTAAACAAAGTTTTGAACAAGTTCTCCAAATAAAATAACTAAAGACCTTGATGAGCCAAGACTTGTATCTAAAAAAATTTTGAATAATATCATTAGGTTAGTCCAAAACTAAATAATGTTTATAGGTCTGCCAAATAGTAAGGTTAGTGTAATAAAGGATGTTTCCTTCTTTAAATGATTTTTAAGATAGGGGTAGATTGTTGCCAAAATATAGTGGGTCCCTATTTTAAAAAAGGAATGGGATTACGTTGGGTACAATGTTTTGTAATTCAATATACCTAGATCATCAAAATTATATGGGTCAAACTAAGATATATGCATTTAAGCACAGTGAGATGGAGAATACAAACCTTTCAGTAGCAGGGAAGTCTAGAACTAAAGGGTAGAGCACTGATTGAGATTTTTCAAATTTATAATACATATGTTATAATTATTTAGTTTTAATATCTACAATCCATCCCCCTTTAATCTATTAATGTATAAGGATGATATTACTAATTTAACGGAAATAAATACATTCTATGTGTGCATAACACACCTTACCTTTACTTGAGCCCCCTTTGAGTGAGTTGTTTATGTAGGACCTAAAAATAAGAGCATGTTATAGTGTAAATCAATGCATATAATATAAAATTTTAAATAATTTATATATGTGAAAACAAAGAGATGAAGGAAGGAGTACGCATGTGTGTCAATGCAACCATGTTGCCCCTTGATTCTTTATATTGATATTTATGCTTCCTTATGAAGCACTAGATTTGGAAGAGGTTCAGACATAATCCTTGGAGAATTTAAGAGGGATATCATAAGGTATTATTCCTTTAATTTTTTTCAAGTATGAGTTGTGACACGACCATTGAGATCATTATATCTCATTCACACAACTCAAGTGTGAATATGTAATTTAGTGAGGGTGAATGATTTAATTCACTCATTCTATAAATTTGGTGAGATTTGATGAATTAATAAATCTAACCTATAAATTGAGGTTTAATGATTTAAATACTTAATAAATAAAATGAAACAATGGTTGTAACAAAAAAAGGCTCAATAACAATGCATCTGAGTGTAATCAATGTATCCTAGTGAATAGTATACTTGGTAAAAAAAATGTGAAATAAAATAGAATGTGCACCTCTAATATGTCACAACTATAAAATATATGTCATGATTATGAAAAATTATATTTCAAATCTATATAAAAATCAATGCATTGTATTAGATTCTAACCTAAGTATATATTTAAATCATGAAATTGAACTTGAGATTGTGCAAGTGTGGAGGTCATGTCTTTATGGTACTCCCCCATTAAAATATAGAGATATTAAGAATATAATAAGTGTGGAGGTTATGTATTTATGAAAATCCCCCATTTAAGTCTAGAAATTATGGAAATGTGGAGGTCATGCTTCTATGGCATACACCCTTTTTGAGGTGATGGAAATAGAATCTGACAATTACCTTACCTCAAAAGAATAATATATATGTATTAATCATGTAAAATATATGGATAACATTTCTAAGTAGATATAATATTTAATATCATAGTATGTGATTACATCAAATCCTAAGATGCATGATATGGACATGGAAATATCTAGAGATGAACAATACAAGCTCAACAAATAATCAAGCATGCATACAATATCACTCAATATAATTCAAATATGGTCCAAGTATACCTCATATAAGGGGCATGATCAAATTCCATAAAATTAAAAGAAATGACATATTTAAATGTATAATCAACATACAATGGCACATGATCCAATAAATAAGGAACATATTCAAATGTTCCATAATAAAGACAATAGTAAGAAATGGAATACACTCAAGGAAGTGAAAAATTGAATAAGTTAAGTATAAACAACCAACATAATAATATCATACTAGTCCTTGCATATATGTGTTTGAAAAAAATGTAATATAACATAGCATATCAAGTGTAAGGTGAAATATATGAGCATGCATATATAAATGTGTAAGCATTAATATTTACACTCAAATTTTATAATGTAGGAATCATCATAAAGGATATGTAACATATACCAATTATGATCAAATAATTATATGACCCCAGCAAACTATATGATGTGGGTAGAGGAGAGGTCCAACATTTGTAGGTGTATATATTATGTGTTTGGGTATGCTTGTATCACACTAAAAAAGATGCATGAAACATATATGCATATACAAAGAAGTGATATGTTATCTACTAGCATAAATCAAAAAACATAGATGTCAAGGAGGTGATAAAACATGGGAATGTTAAATACTTTTATATTTTTAATTTATTTGAATGATTTTGTATTTTATTGAATATATATATTTTTTTTAGAATATTTGAAATAAAATGCTAAGCTATGATCCCATCAAATATATGCTCATAAGTAGATCCAAACTATTAATATAGTAAATAAAACCAGTGGTAAGTCTAGGGAGCATGCACAAGTGTCATATCTAGATTCAAGGAATCTATTTTAATCTAAGTATGTATAATAGGGATATGTGGTCATGAAGAAATAATAGGAGCAGGGGTTATAGGAACCCATCACTTTGGAGTAGCATTAATTGGAACATGTTTATTTTTTATATGTAACTTAATATGGTGTAGGATTAGATGAGGATTCCATAGAATCCACTATATATATTTGGTTCAAAGGCCTCTTAATTATGGGCCACCTAAGAAATGGGAATCTATATTACTTTCCCTTTCATGGAGGATTAACCATAGCAGGTTTTATAATTAGCTATCTTGGAATAGAATTTTCTTGTTTAAGTGGATTTTCATATGAATTTATATATACTAAGACTACCCTATTGGTATGAATGTATTTAATACACTCATTCACTATGAAATGTAATGAAAAAAAAAATTGTATCCAAGATCATCCCAATAACATATTAAAGACTCTTTTATATGATATAACTGAAAAGGTGGTAACCACATGTTAGACCAACTTATAAAGGTAAATAAATTTCACTAATAATGTGTTTTGATGTCCCATCAAATGCTCTAACCATTTTGGTCGAAGGATATAAATCATCATGTGTATATCCCAAATGTGTAAGTAATGTCATGGTATATATTTTATCACTAGCACCATTGTCAAATATAACACTATATATAGGTTGATGGTCAAGTTATGATTGAATAAATAATAAATGAATATCTAATTCATTTTTAATTATTTCACTATAATTAAATATAATATAAGGTCTCTAAACCATAATATATATTATGTGTGTATAAGTGCCAATAATCCCAACTAATGGGTGCCCATAATGTGATGGAGGAGTATGTGCATTTTATGTCATTTCCACTTCTTAATCTTTCTTATAATGATTTTGTAAAGGATTATTAAATATGTTTTTATTCTTTTGATCTCTAGGTAGTGAACCATATCCTTTACAGGATCATCAAATGAAATATTTTAGTCATCGATAAGATTTTGTATCTTATGCTTCAAGGTATAACATATATTTTTATAATGTCCAAGGCCTTATTGATAGTCAAAATATGCATTAGCATCATATATTTTGGGTATAGGTTAACTTGTATCAACCTTTTATGGAAGGAGGGAGAGATATGAGATGACAATTCACAAGATTATAAAGTAAATAAGTTGGAGAATCATGTAATCATGTAAATTATATCTTATGTGCATTGGATAAGATGATATGATTATATTTCTATGATACTCTATTAACCATTGTGATTTATTCCTTTTTAGTTTATGTAGGTTTCACCTTGTATATTAGTTATATATGAAACTTGATATTAGATGTAGGTGTGTTTCTACATACTTAATATTGTTCAATGAAATAAGCTTCATTTCATGATCTTGAAAAATATGGTATAAGTCATCAAAATATTAGAACTTCTTGAAAACAATGGACTCATGTAATTATGCAAGCAAACTTTGTTTTAATATGTCTTGAATTTCTTTATCTATCATTAAATTTGTTTTTTTTTTCAACATTGTTTTATATCTCAAAACATATCCATTGATAGGTTCATTGGTTCTTTATTTGATATTTTCAACTTGAGCATGTAACATATTTTTAGTGCTGTTGATAAATAAATTTAATGTAAACTGATCTACTATAGGTTTTAATCCTCTCACTATTTTTGTTGGTAAATCATGGAACTATCGTAAAGCATAGTCCTTTAGGCCCCTTGTAAATAATTTGGTCAAAATTTAATCATTGGATGCCTAATCAAAGAATGTCGCATATAAATATCAGATATGTTATTTTGGATGACCCTTTCCAACACAAAATGTGAACTTAAACTAGATGGAAAAGGGTACAAATATATATAAAGTGTGAGTGGATTATGTAACCCATCTTATGAATCAATAGCATGAGGATTTTTTAGATAATTTTGTTCAATATTGGTAACCTTGTCTTTAAACACTTTTGTAACTTGGAGAGTATATTTCACTATATACCCATTTGTACTAGGATTATATAGTTTATTACTCACCAAATGGGATGTAAACATGGTTTTAGTAGGTATTGGCATTGAAATTAGTATTTGAGTTGAGAATTCGCTAGCCCCGTGGTAGATGTATCAAGAAGATTGTGGTCCTTAGGGAATAATATTTTGAAAATGTGCTCTAATCCCCCACTATATGTATGAATTAATGATGTGATAAAGGTGAGGGATAAGTCATTTGTGACTTTTTATCTTTTTCTTTCTAATATGGTTTTAAGGATCTCATCATGATCCTCAAGTTTTTTATGAATACACTCTTAAAACATAGAAATATATTGAACTTGCTCTTCATATATTTATTAATATTCATTATTTACATCTAATTCATTTTTTTCATCATCAAAATCATCTTCTATGATAAAATTTTCTAAATTTTGTTTATTTTCATCATTAACACTCTCATTAGGCATATGATTTGATAATCCTTTGGTTTGAGCCATATTAGGTGGCAAAATAAGAAGCTCCAAGTGTTAAATAAAATAACCACCTAATCTAGGGATACACCTAGTGTAGACACCGCAAACGTGTCTGCACCTTGGTCCTCCCCCTTGGCCTTAAACCCCTATCCTAACCCTTGACCTTGGCCCCCTTTCCACCCTACCCTTGCCACCTTGGATCCTCCCTTGAATCCCTCCACCTTCCCCCTAGCATTTATTAGGCCAAATCTCTTCATTATCTTCCCCCCACGCCCATTTTGGCATCCTCGTGACCGTTCTTCCCATGCCCCCTCGCTCGACGGCATGCAAGAATGGGTAGAGGCTATTTTTAGCCTCTGTCCCCATTCTGTGACCGCCGACGTCGGTGACCCTTCGGCTGACGTCGGCGAAACTGCTGGCGTCGGCATCCTTCATTACCCCTTTCTACATCCATTGCAGCCCCCTAGACCCTTGAGCTCGCAAACAGATCTCTCTTGGTGTTTTGGCATTCGTCTTGTCTCCGTTTGGACCTCGTGCAACAACAGCAATAGGTGTAAAGGTTCTTCATCAGAGTTCTCTTCTTGCAAAATCCTCTGTGGCTTCAACAACAGCTTCTTCAACTCTTCATTCAGCAAGCAAAAAGGTAAGCAAGTCTGTTAATTGATTCTGTTCTTTAAGCTTTCAGTTATCTGTTGTTTCTTGCTTTCTCTATCCTTCCCCCTGAGAGGCTGAAAAGCCTTCTCAGGACCTATCCTCTGTCCATCCTCCTCTCACATTCTCCCACTCTTCATCCCAATCCTAGACAACTCCCTCATCCCCCTTTTGCCAACAAAGACCCTGTACAGGGCAAGATCACTCCACAGACCATTCAGACCCGTCCCCAAACTCTGTCTCGACCCTCTTAGCATCTCGGACCTGTCCACAGTCTAGAACACATCCCAGACCTGACCACAGGCCATTACCCCGACCGACGCCGGTCACTTACCCAACCGACGTCGGCAGACCTCTTAACCGACGCCAGCAGCATTTTCGACCTCGGTGACTGTCATCAGCCCGACTACTCCTTTCAGGTAATCATTGGTGTTTTCTTTCATTCCTAATCTGTTTATCATTTCTATATTCTGGCATCTTATATTTTCTTAGTCTTTATCTGTCTGTTATATGTGGGTTGACCTCCCTTAAGGAAGTTTTTACACTTCTGGGAACAAGCTTTCGCTTGGCAACCCACTGCCTATCTATCTAACATCCTCTTGTCCAAGTTTCTTTTCGTTGCAGGTGTCATTCCTCCACAGCCAAAGAGGAGTGCTCACAAGCGTCTGGATTTACGGTGCGCAATCTTTAGTCCAGGTACTTCCCATGCCTTGTCCATTACTTTTCTAGTTTCTTCTTTCTCTTAGATCTAAAAGCGAATTAGCTCAAGAAACATTCTGGCACGCCCGGTGGGACCCTAGGTTCCTCCTGGGTTCCTTTTTCTTCATTCATTTAGGAGCATTAGGTTCTTACCTTTTCTCCTCTTTCTCTTCTTCTCAATGACACTATAAGCAGGACTAAAACGGATCTTTCTTCCTTGCATTTCTAGACTAGTCTAAACATCATACTCTTGACCCTTTCTCAAAACTTGTCTGCATCACAACATCACATTTCGACTTGGGCTTAAAACGTATTGCACTTTCATTTTTGCTTGTGCTTGCATTAGTCCACATCTAGTAACTTAGACGCATATTGAATGAACCGTAGACACTTGATGTTACACTACCGGACCACATGCACTAAACGAACATAAAACTTACCTGAGACAAGGCCCGACTGGGATTTCATCCCCCAGCGGATACCTTACCCGTCCCGGTGACCCTACTTGGATTTCATCACCAAGGGGGAAGCCCACTCCGTTCTCTGGCAAAGGATAAACTCTAGGCGAGGTATATCTTGGCTAAGCGAGACTAGCTAACCACTGGAATCGTGAAGTGAGGGGAGCTTGCTCCTTAGCACCAGGCCACGTACCAGACCCTAACACAGATCTTTGAGCACCTAAAACAAGACTTGAAACCATCTTTAGACTGCCTTCTTCTAGGACCTTTTTTTCAGCCAATCTCCCCAAACATTCATCTAAGGCATAAGCCACAATTTCTAAGGTTAATTCCTAGGATTTATCGCTTAGGCTTGTCTGTCTTTCTCTGTTTTCCTCTTCTCATCTGATTGTTTGAGTGTGTGAGGACGCTTTCTTCTTTGTTTTTCCAAGAATCATCAAACCTTTTGGTTCTCTGGAAGACACAGTCACCGGCATCAGTTCTGCCACCGACGTCGGCTTTTCCCTGTCACCAGCATCGATTCTTTTACCGACGTCGACTTCATCTGTTACCGGCATCGGTTATCTGACCGACGTCGGCCATATTTCTTACCAACATCGGTTTTTAAACCGACGTCGGTCTCTGTCACTATCCTTTTTTTTCAAAAACCAGCAGCCTGAAACTTGTCCTTTCTTTGCCAAAGACTCCATCCTGGTTTTCTGAAACTGAGCAACACAGTTCCTGGGACCTGAACCTTCTTTGCCTTGCATGGTTTTGACTCATAGCCAAGCCAAGGCTCTTGTCAACCACGCTAGCCGTCAACCACTTCCGTCCACCCCATCCGTGACCAAGCCTACAATGGAGTTCAACTCGGAGACCGAAAGAACTCCCATTCGTCCAACCCCGCCGCAGACTCCCATTGTCCAAGAAGGGGACCAAGACTTTGAGCGATTCTTGGACCTCAACGTCAAGGCCTTGCAACATTATCTCGCGCATAGCCGAATGTGAGACTCCTTGGGCAATCCAATCTATGGAATGCCAACCTCCCTTGCCGCGACTACGGCTGTATCGACAACATCCATAGTTCAACCTTCAGACACTCAAGCCATCGCTTTGACCACTGACCAGACTTTGACCAATCCTCTAGGTGTGGCCTCTCCCTCTATCATTGGGCCCACTTCCACTGGGGTTCCGGCCCCCTGTCAACTTCAACCCCTGCTATCCACTCCTTTTCAAAACCTTATCATCTCTATTCCGCCTACCCTGGCCCCTATCAACACCAGGGTGGCTTCTTATCCCTTGGCCCCCGTTACCACAGTTCAACCTCTTGTGGCGACAATGGGCCCAGCTATGTCTTCCACCCAACCACCTTTAGCCTCCACCTCTGCCCCTGCGATTAGTCATCCGTACATTGTACAACCGACTATGTCGCACACCTCCCCTAGCCTCTTCTAAGCGCCCTACAACTTAGGGGGCGCGCCACCCATCAATCCGTCGGTAGACATCATCAAAATGCTAATGGACAAGATGACCAGTCTTGAGACCTCTGTTTTTGGCTCGCGCAACGCTCTCTCATATGAGCAGATCTGTAACAAGACCATTCATCCTTCTGTCCCAATCAGACCATATCCTAGCCAGTGGGAGCTTCTGAAGTTTTCTCGCTTTCAAAACAAGGAAGACCCACAACAACACTTGCGGGCATTCAGACATGCCTGCTACCTCATTAGCCATGACGATGCATTACTCTTACGCACGTTTCCTATGTCTCTCTCGGGTGCTGCACTTGACTGGTACAGCTCCCTTCCTAGCCATTCTCTCTTCTCATTCACACAATTGGCTCAGCTCTTCCTCGATCACTTTTCCATCAACATAACCAAGAAGGTCTCAATCACAGACCTCTATTCTATCAGGCAATTCGAGGACGAGTCCATAGCCGACTTCGTAGCTCGATGGAGAGGCCTTATCAATCAACTCTCCTTTTCCTTACCCCAGGCCGAGCTTATTGAACTCTTTTCCCAAGCCCGTGCCAGACATATCTCTTCCACCCTGAGGGTTTAAACCTTCCATACTTTTGACGAAGCCTTCACGATGGCTCACAAACTTGAGTTGCATGCCATCGAGGAGAATAAAGTCAAGTTGCGGAACAAGAATCCCAGCTCTAAGACCAATGACTCTTCCTCTGCCAAGCCATCATCATCTAATTCTAAATCCAAGGCTTCAGCTAATGCCGTGGTTGTCAGACCTTCATCCTCTTCGACCAATCAGCCTGAGCCATCTACATCTTAGAGCGCTACTCGCCAGTTCCAGCAAAGATACGTACAGCAGTGATATACTCCTCTCAGAGAATCATATGCGTCTGTGCTGGACAAGCTTCTCAAATAGGGGGCCCTCAATCTCCCTCAAGCCCGACCTCCTCCACAATTCGATCCCTCACATGCTATTCCCGCGTGGTATAGGGAGCATGACTTCTGCAGCTTCCACCGTGTTAAGGGCCATGACACGGAAAACTGCAAGACCTTTAAGAACATAATCCAAGACATGCTTGAAAAGGGGGACCTCATCTTAGACAATCCAAATGCACCCCCTAATCAGGCCATTGACATCTTCAAACAACCTTTCCCCAATCATCCGCCAACTTAAAACAACGTCCAGACCTTAATTGACGACAATCATGAGCACAACGTTCGAACAGTCAATACGGTCTCTCCCTTCGTCCCCAATCAACCTCAAGAGGTTAGTCCATCAATCAGTCCGTCACATGTAGACGAACCTCTCTCCCCGGCTAGTTCTCCACCGACCTCTCTCATCTTGGAGGACACCTCGGATTTACCTGCACCACCAGTCTCGCCATCCTCCGTTCTACTGCCTATGGAGGACCCAACCCTTCCTACTCCTCAGCCGCAAGTGGAGGGCACCGTCATCCCTGCCCTTTACCGGCTCGGGGAGCCTCGCTTTTCGGATTCTTCTCCACCTAGGGAAGAACCTGTCTCCCCTTCGTCTTCATCCAAATCTGTCATGACTTCACCACACCAGGCATCTAAGACCACTACACCCATCTCGTCTTCAACCTCGCAACCATCAACATCTTCTTCTCAGCCATTTTCCCGATTAGTGGAGAAAATTGCGCTTCTCCCTCCAAGGAAAGTGACACCTCAAGTGTTGTGGGAGCGTCTTAAAGCCCTTCAACATACCCACGCCCTCTCATCACATGTTGCTAATCCTCTTAAGGCGGAATCTCGTCAGACTCTTGACAAAGACCAGACTCTCAAACCTCAACCAAACCCATCCAAACTGAAACCTGCATCTACCTCGTCTAAACCCATCAAGTCATTTGGCATTCATCCTGTCTCCGCCCTCACTCACCCACAAGTGAAGGTGGACCTAGGCCAGACCTCGACCAGCAATACTCTTCCAACCAAGTCAAAGAGGGCTGCCAGACCACAGAAATGAACGCCTCCTTCTCCGTCACCATTGCCATCAATTTTGGGCCCCCATCCTTTGACCTTGGCTAGCATCCTTCCCACTCCGGCCTTCAACCAAAACTCGTTGCCTCCTTTGCTTCCTCTGCCTATCTCCAGTCGTCCCTCTCCCAAAAAGGCGGTATCAATCACCAAAAAAGAGCCGTCTCCATCTGTCACCGCGCCATCAACTCATAAGGTGGTACAGAAACCTCTTCTAACCTCACCTAAGCAAAAGTCACCAACCTCGCGCATATCAAATAACACAGACCCTCTATTGGGCTCATACTCATTGATATTGCACCAACTTCTCCAGACTTCTGACATAACCCTTCCGCCCATCAAGCCTTTCCAACCTCTTGGGTCCAAGCCCTCCTGGTTCGACGATACAAAAATTTGCTTATATCATCGTACACCAGGACATGACACTGAGACTTGATGTGCCCTCAAGGCCGTCATCCGCTGCCATATGGAGAAAGACACTCTTCTCCTTGAGGACACTCTTGACCAGACCCCGACTCCTCATCCAACCTCTTCAAGCACATCAACATCTCACCAGCAAGACATGACCCCTTCCTCACCCCCTATTTTTGAAATCAATGTTATCCGTATAACCACTAGGTCGCAGAAGGACAAGGCAAAAGAAAAAGCTGCCATTCCTTGGACCTATCCCTTCATCAAGCCACCCCTTGCGCCCAAGCCTAAAATTTCTATCCTTGGCGCATCCCAACCTTCTTTGTCTTCCTCTTCTGGGCCAATTCACGACTCCATGCTGAAGCAGCTTCATCAGACACCTGTGAAGATGTCTCTTTATGACCTTATCCAAACCTCACCTCAGCACCATCAAGCCCTTATCCAAGCCTTGCAGGCAGCGGAGGTCCAACCCGAGGACCCCCAACCACTCGCTGCCCTCGTCCATTCTTTATCTCCTATCAACTCCATCACATTCAGCGATTCTGAGATTCCCACATCTAACACAGAAGATCAGGACGCCACCCTCTTCATCACTGCCTATGTCGATCGGACACGCATCAAATGCATTATGATCGACGGTGGTGCTAGCATCAACATTATCTCTACCCACGCCTTTGATCAGCTGTCTCTTCCTAAGAATTGTGTCTCCAAAACTGACGCGATCTTACGCTCTTTCAATGACACCACTACCACGACCATTGGCACAGTCATCCTTCACATCCGCGTTGGCCCACGCACAGTCCCGGAGCTCTTCTATATCATCGAAGGAGAGTTTTAATACAACCTTCTGCTAGGCCGACCTTGGATCCGTGCCATGGCCTGTATACCCTCCACCCTGCACCGTTGTGTGAAGTTTGAGCATGACGGGCAAGTCCATACCATTCCCACTGACCCTTCACCCTTCAAGACTTGTAACACCACCTACCGTCCCAACAATGTCCTCATTCCCATCAAACCGTCAACTCCGGCACCGCCTCCATCTGTGAAAGCTTCGACCAATTTGCAATCGGTGGTTGCCCTCACCCCTCCTCTTCAAGCGCCGACCAAAGACCCCATGGAAGACATCTTCCAACGACTATCACTTGGGGAATATCACTTGTTGACCCTAGACATGTTCCAAACTCCGCAAGAGTATGGATGCCTTCACCTCAGTCCCAATTATGACCATCGGATCGGGACGGTCGTACCTTATGGTCCTCCTCACTTCCAAACCAACTTTGTCTATGGGGGGCTTAATCAAGCTCCTACCAATGCCAATTCCCTTTCTTCACCTCAACCTTTCACATCTGATTTCTCATTTCTTGGCAACCCCACCTTTGCACACACTTACCTTCACAGGTGTGCATGGAAGGGTTTTAGTTTTAGACGTTATGAGCAGGGCTCCCATCAGCCCATCGAGCCGCTCAATGATCACGATGTCAAGAAATGGTATGGCCTGGGATATCATGACCCCACTCAGGCTCCTTCCGATCTCTGTCCCGAGCCGACCATCGACCAATCTCCTCCAGACTCGCCCATTTCTCCTTCGTCACCTACGGAGTCGGTGGTTTCCATCCCTCCTAGTTTTTTTTTTCATAAACACCATCTGCTTGGAACCCCTGACCTATCAGCTCAATGGGGTGTCCAGGTCTCTCCCTCTCATTTTTCCTAGCATGGTAGAAGATGAGTCGGCAACCATTCACACTGTCCACTACGTTGACGATGACGCCATCCTTTCCTACATGGGTGCCGACGACTCTTTCATCCAGCGTTTCCTCCCTTCCGAGACCCAGGTTATGTTAAATGAATCCACCATTGACATCAACCTCCCTTCTTCTTCCGATGTTCCTCACGTCTTAAAGATTGGCCAATCTTTAGACGCTCAGGAGCAGCTTGACTATGTCCAGTTCCTTTCCAACCATAGCAAGGCCTTTGCCTAGACTTACAGCGACATGCTTGGCATCGACCCCACCATTGCTACCCATAACATTGTCACCAAACCAGAGGCTAAGCCTGTTAGGTAGAAGCTTCGAAAGATGCATCCTTGCATTGTGCTCCTTGTCAAAGAGGAGCTTCAATGCCTTCTTTCTGTCTCCTTCATCCAACCCATCGATTATCCACAGTGGGTCTCTAACATCGTCCCAGTTACTAAAGCAACTGGGGGGATTCGAATCTGCACGGACTATCGCGACCTTAACCTAGCCTGTCCCAAAGATGACTTTCCTCTTCCTAACATTGACCATCTTGTTGATCTCACGACCGGCCATGAGATGCTATCTCTCATGGACAGGTTTTTAGGATATAATCAAATCCTGATCGCACCAGAAGATCAGCACAAGACTACCTTTATCACCCCATGGGGGACTTTCTGCTATCGAGTCATGCCTTTCAGCTTGAAAAATGCTGGTGCCACCTATCAACGCGCCATGACCTACATTTTCCATGATCTCCTCCACAAAATCATGGAGGATTATGTGGATGACCTTCTCGGCAAGTCCAAACTTTGCCGCGACCACTTGACCATTCTCACAATCATCTTCTCTTGCCTTCTTCAATACAATGTCCGCCTCAACCCCAAGAAGTGTGTCTTTGGAGTCCTCTCAGGCAAACTTCTCAGCTTCATCGTTTCCTTCCGTGGTATCGAGATAGATCCCGCCAAGATCCACGCTATCCTCAAAATGCCACCCCCGACCAATCTCAAGCAGCTTCGCAGTCTACAAGGGAAGCTCCAGTCCATTCGCCGCTTCATCTCGCAACTTTCAGACCGCTGCCAACCTTTTCATCACCTCCTTAAGAAAGACATCTCCTTTAAATGGGATAAGAACTATTAAGAGGCTTTTGAGGCCCTCAAAAGCTATCTGGTCTCTCCACCAGTCTAAGGACGACCAACCCTTCTACCTTTATATCTCTGCTACCAACCATTCGTTAGGTGCCATGATCACGCATCGAAACGAGCATCATCATGAGCAAGCGGTTTACTACATCAGTCGAACACTGGTCGACTATGAAACTCGGTATACTCATACCGAGAAACTCTGTTTGGCATTAGTCTTTTCCGCCACCAAACTCCGCCACTATCTTCTCAACCACAAAACCTTTGTCATCACTCACACTGACCCTCTCAAGTACATGCACTCCAAGCCATATCAGAATCAACGTATGGCTCGGTGGCTCATGCTGCTTGCTGAGTTTGACTTTGAATTCATCCAGCAGAAATCTATCAAGGGGCAAACCATCACTGACCAACTGGCAGATGCCCCTCTTCCCGACAACCAACCTTCCCACTGTGAGTTCCCTGACGAGTCTATCGCTACCCTTTCCACTGATGACACCGTCTACCAAATGACCATGTTCTTTGATGGCTCCAAATGTCAACTCGGTGGGGGTGCAGGGGTCATCCTCATCCCACTCGAAGGGGAGCCCATGCCTCTATCTTTTAAGCTTGACTTTGATTGTACCAATAATATGGCCGAATATGAGGCCTTAATTTTGGGACTTCAGACTGCTCTTTCTCTCCACATCAAGTCTATCAACATCTTCGGCGACTCACAGCTCATCGTTAATCAAGTTAACGGTTCATATCTCTGTAAAAATGAAGTTTTATAGAGGTATAAGAATCGTGTTGACCTTCTTTTAGCATCTTTCGACCATCACCTCTTGCAGACTGTTCCACGCTCTACGAACAAGTTTGCCGACACCATGGCTTCTCTTGCTTCGCATATCCCATCTTCATCATCATCATCTCACCTTTTTGTCACAGTGCATCATGTACCTTTGCCTTCATACATCTCTCCTCACATCGACCATATCAACACTGTCAATTCTAGCCCACAAGATGACTGGTATAAGCAACTTGTGGACTACTTGTCTCTTTCTGTCACTCCTCCCAACCTCTCTAGCAATGCGCGGCGAGCTTTCATCAAGCGCACAGCTCGCTATACCATGCTAGGGGGTCTTCTCTATAAACGAGGCTTCGACAGCCTCCTTCTTCGCTGTCTAACCTCCACTGAAGCTCCTCAAGCCATAAAGCAAATCCACGACGGGATTTGTGGTGGACACTTCAGTGGAAACTCAGTTGCCAAGCGCATCCTTCGCCTGGGTTATTATTGGCCCACCCTTCATCAAGACTATAGCGACTATGTTCGACGTTGCATCAAGTGTCAGCAGCACTCTAACCTGCTTCATCTCCCCAGCCACGCCTTGCAAGTCGCTCAGGATTTTTGGCCTTTCTCTCAGTGGGGCTTGGATCTCATCGGTGAGATCAACCCTCACTCATCTCTTCGTCATCAGTCCATCATCACTGCCACTGAGTATTTCACCAAGTGGGTGGAAGCCATTCCTCTTATCTCCACAAAAGCCGACAAAATTGTCGACTTCATCAACAGCCACATCATCTGTCGTTTCAGTGTCCCTCACAAAATCATCACCGACAACGGTAAGTCCTTCAAAAACAAGACTGTCCAAAAACTATGCGACTCATTTGGCATCAAACTAAACTTTTCTTCGCCTTACTACCCACAAGCAAATGGGCAGGCAAAGGCTTCCAACAAAATTCTCACCAAAATTCTCATGAAGGTGGTCGATGATACAGGTAGGGATTGGCACATTCATATTCCCTTCACTTTGTGGGCCTACCGCACTAGCATCCGAACCTCTACGGGTGCTACTCCCTTCTCTCTCATGTACGGAATAGAGGCTGTCTTACCTCTCGAAGTACAAATCCCGTCTCTCTGCATCTCCCTGCATGACATTCTCTCCAACGACGACTTTCGTCAAGATCGCCTAGCTCAACTTGAGTTACTCGACGAGCGCCATCTTGCTGCCCTTAATCATCTCCATGTCTACCAAAGTCGCATAAAGCGGGCCTATGACAAAAATCTGCGAGAACGAGACTTCAACATCGGAGACCTCATCCTCAAAGAGAATCAGCACGTGACCAATATGGAGTGAAGTAAACGAGGCAAGTTCGCCCCTAATTGGCTTGGACCTTTTATCATCACGCACAAGTATGGGTCAGGGACTTATCGTCTGTCTTCCCTCGACGGACGGCCAGAACCTGAGCCTCTTAATGCGTTGCATCTTCGACCATTCTTCTGCTAGTCGAGTACTCATCTACTTGACACGTAACTTGAGCTCGTCCCTTGAGTAATCCTCGTCCTCTTAATCCTCATCCCTTTCAACCCTATTCCCCTTTAACAAGTCCTCTACAACCCTTTTATGATGCATGGATGCTTTGTCCTAATAAAAGGTGAGTCCTTGAACTTTTACAACCTTGTCCATGACTCTAATCTAATCAAAAAATCAAAAAAATATATCAAGATGTCAAAACATATCCATGGTCACAAAATCAAGTCAAAATCAAAAAGACAGACTGCTCCCTCGAAGGACAGCTGTACTATCATTGCTGTATTACTAGACTGATCCCTCGAAGGACAGCTAGGCCAACTTATCAAACATTATTAAGCAAAAATATAGACCACTCCCTCGAAGGATGGCTATGACTAAATCTTGCTACAAACAGCACCTTTCTTAGAAGCTTCCCGCATCGATCAGCTTCACAACATGACCACTACATCAAAAGACATCTCTATGTAGGCTTCCCGCATCGATCAGCCTGCGCCAAAAAAAAAAAAAAAAAAAAAACGGGTCATGGACTTGGCTTGTAGTTGTCTCAGGGTCTCCTATAAAAGGGGCAAGGTTATTCCTGCTCTTAGACTGGGTTACCCTATCCTCCTCCTCTCACCTGCTCAAGGGACTTCGAGCTCACTTTAATGTCAAAGTGATTCGATTACCGTTCTAACTCAACACTGGTCAACGACGTAATGCATGAACGGGGCTTTTGTTCTAATAACCCCTATCTATGCTTCCTTTCTGGTCCTTGTCAATGAAAGAGCGATTTGCCTTTCATCTTTTCTCTTTGCTTTGGTCACATTTAACCACATCAATTTTCTCAAACCCAGCCATTTTCATCATTTTCAGCTGACATCATCCTAGACCATTTCACATAGTTTCTATGGACACCAGTGCACATGGAAACTACCGACTAGACCCAATTTATGTTAAGCATAAACCAATACTTGCTGAAGCATAAATAGACTTATATTCATTCTTAGCATACATCCATCGCGACTATGGAAACTTGCTAGGGATGAAAGACTCTCGACCAATTCTGCAAAATACACCATCTGTAGCATCATTTTATCCTCATCTTACCCTCGTCATTTCAACACATGACCAATCTCATCATCGACCAATCTTCTCAATTTGTTTGAACTACATTGGTCTGAGGCCCTATGACGAGGGCTATGTAGGCAGCACTCAGATAACACATCCTCTGAGGTTAGCTCGACCACCCCCGTTTGTTCGTCTCTTTGATGGACAAACCTTCTCTTCTGCGACCTTGACCTTGACCAAGACCAATCATTCTCTTTGACCAAGACCAAACATTTTCTTTGTCCAAGACCAATCATTTCTTTGACTAAGACCAATCAATCCCTCTGACCCTCCCTCCCTTTTAGGGAGAACTACATCGGCCTAAGGCCCCTTACGACAGGAGCTATGTAGGCAGCACTCAGTTGACATGGGGTCTTCTGGGGTTAGCTCGGCCGCGTCCTTTCATCCATCCATCCCCTTGACCAACGACCATCCTTCGACCTTCGACCACTTCCAAGACAATGTTGCCTTGGTTGTTTTTGTGTGTGTGCTACCTCACGGCTGGTTAGCAGAATTGTCCGCAGACTATTTTTGACCCTTCACAAGTATAGGATCACGAGCTAGTTGATCCCTACTACTTGTGGCTTTTTTCGTGTTTCTGGGAGCACTTTCTGAGCCCTGGATACCTGGAACACGATGACCATTTGGAGCTTCAGCTTAAATTGAGTGACCCGATCAGCAGACGACTAAATGCTGGGGCTCGGTTACTTCAATTTTGGCACTCCTTGACCTTCGACATGCGACAATTTAACCCGACCATCCTGTGACATGGTATACGCACAATCACGACTTTTGCAGCGTTTTCACTCACTTTTCATCTTTCTCATCCACCTTTTGTCAAATCAACACTCGATCTTCAGTTCCCTTCTCTCGACTATCGCTTTGAGGGGGGAACACCTCATCCCTTTTCTGGGGCAACCAACTCCTATTTTTGTCTTGCAATTCGTCTAGAACAACCAACAAGACAAAAAGGGGCAAATGTAGACACCGCAAACATGTCTGCACCTTGGTCCTCCCCCTTGGCCTTAAACCCCTATCCTAACCCTTGACCTTGGCCCCCTTTCCACCCTACCCTTGCCACCTTGGATCCTCCCTTGAATCCCTCCACCTTCCCCCTAGCATTTATTAGGCCAAATCTCTTCATTATCTTCCCCCCACGCCCATTTTGGCATCCTCATGACCGTTCTTCCCACACCCCCTCGCTCGGCAGCGTGCAAGAATGGGCAAAGGCTATTTTTAGCCTCTGTCCCCATTCTGCGACCGCCGACGTCGGCGACCCTTCGGCTGACGTCGGCGAAACTGCCGGCGTCAGCATCCTTCATTACCCCTTTCTGCATCCGTTGCAGCCCCCTGGACCCTTGAGCTCGCAAATAGATCTCTCTTGGTGTTTTGGCATTCATCTTGTCTCCATTTGGACCTCGTGCAACAACAGCAACAGGTGCAAAGGTTCTTCATCAGAGTTCTCTTCTTGCAGAATCCTCTGTGGCTTCAACAACAGCTTCTTCAACTCTTCATTCAGCAAGCAAAAAGGTAAGCAAGTCTGTTAATTGATTCTGTTCTTTAAGCTTTCAGTTATCTATTGTTTCTTGCTTTCTCTATCCTTCCCCTTGAGAGGCTGAAAAGCCTTCTCAGGACCTGTCCTCTGTCCATCCTCCTCTCACATTGTCCCACTCTTCATCCCAATCCCAGACAACTCCCTCATCCCCCTTTTGCCAACAAAGACCCTGTACAGGGCAAGATCACTCCACAGACCATTCAGACCCGTCCCCAAACTCTGTCTCGACCCTCTTAGCATCCCGGACCTGTCCACAGTCCAGAACACATCCCAGACCTGACCACAGGCCATTACCCCGACCGACGTCGGTCACTTACCCAACCGACGTCGGCAGGATAACCGACGTCGGCAGACCTCTTAACCGACGCCGGCAGCATTTCCGACCTCAGCGACTGTCATCAGCCCGACTACTCCTTTCAAGTAATCATTGGTGTTTTCTTTCATTCCTAATCTGTTTATCATTTCTATATTCTGGCATCTTATATTTTCTTAGTCTTTATCTGTCTGTTATATGTGGGTTGACCTCCCTTAAGGAAGTTTTTACACTTCCAGGAACAAGCTTTCGCTTGGCAACCCACTGCCTATCTATCTAACATCCTCTTGTCCAAGTTTCTTTTCGTTGTAGGTGTCATTCCTCCATAGCCAAAGAGGAGTGCTCACAAGCGTCTGGATTTACGGTGTGCAATCTTTAGTTCAGGTACTTCCCATGCCTTGTCCATTACTTTTCTAGTTTCTTCTTTCTCTTAGATCTAAAAGCGAATTAGCTCAAGAAACACCTAGGTTGCATAAATATAATAGAATAAATATGAAAAAATAGAAATAAAAAACCTTACAAGGCCGAATGCCCTAGGGCATGCAAGGTTTTATATAAAGAGACACAGATTTAGGTTCACCAAATGTTTAACCATAAATTGAGATGAGTGGGATAGGGTTAATAATATATAAATAATTCAAGCATAAGGGTGATGAACTAATATATAGCATGATAATTAATTATAAACTCAAATAAATGAATATTTTGAATTATAATACTAAGATATGCTAAATATACAAAGTACTAAATTTAAAATATGATCATTTGATTTCAATACTAAAGAAAAATTATAATTGATTGGGTTTATTATGTGCACACATATATAGACTTGAGATAAGTGAAAAGTATGCATAATCAATATTTTGGATTAGTCATCATATTATAGAAATTATATTTTTGTAGCTACAGATGCTACTATCAGATCTAAAAACTACCATTGATGCCAATGTTTAGCTATGATGCAGTTGTCTTGTATGAAATAATGACTACAAATCGATGCAACAAACTTCATTGTTATGGGCTTTTTTTTACCTTTTTAATAATATATTTAGATTTGGGATGCATGTTGTCATTCTTTGCTAATTGAGAAAAACCTAGTTCTTCACCCTTATTCACCCATGGAATGCATTTTTATACAAATAGGTAAGTGGGATCATGGTGTCAAGATGACCTGAAAAACCCCTCTATCTCTAAGCATTACCTACATATCTAATACTATAATGAGGGCCTTTAACTTATGTATTTATTTCTTATGTGTGGGAGTGTGTGTGCACATAGGTGAAATATACTATATAAATATGCATGCAATGATCTAGCTTGTAATTTAAAAAATATCACTCATGGACTAATATTTAAATGATTCAAGATTTTTATATGACTTCTCCTATGACTAATAAAGAAATGAGGATGAATAGGGAAGAACAAATTAGTCGTGAAATTTATTGAATGAGTCTTAGTAGGTTCTTACTTGGTATTTTTTAGATGAGGAATGAGAAAGATTAGAGTTGTATTTATGCCACACCTTTTGAAAATATCTCATGGTAGGATTTAATAAGACAAATAGGCTGAACCATAGGTTTTGAAACATTTTTAGTTTGGATGAATTTTGACAACATGACACTAGATAAGTATATGGACATTATTATCATTAGTAGTGTCACTTTGTGATAGGTAGTGTTAAGAAGAATAGAATATATGTATGAATCTAAAACTAATAGTGAAGGTTTTTTATTAGGTTTTAAGTTTTCTATGCAATTCAAGAGACTTGGTTCATTCTAATGATATGGGTTAGTCTAAGATATAAGTATTTAAACATTGAATTGAATAATACAAGCCTTTCAATAGCAAGGAAGTATAGAATTGAAGGGTATATCCATGAATGATATTTGTCAAATGTATAAGATTCAGATTTTATAAGTATTTAATTTTAGTATATACAACTGGTTCTTTGAGTTTAATGATACACAAACATAATGATGTTAATTTTTCACATTTAATAAATGGTAAGGCCAAAGTGGAAAAAACACCTAGTCTTGTGTCCACGTGTGAGCATACCAGTCAAAGTAACTAGGAAGTTTGTAACATATTGATTTCACTTTATTGCATGCCCTTAGTATAGAAGTTTTCATTTTTTCCATTTTATCATGCACAATACTTAAGAATTCTTGAGATTATTTGTATGATTAATATATACAAGAATAGTATTGGACACTATAATTTTAAATGTACTCATTATACTATTTTTATTTCTCTTCAAATTTTGAGAGTGTTTCTAGGCATGTAGTGGCTCTATATTTTTTGTATATATTTATACACTCATAACCCTTATAGACAAAGTTTCTATTTGTAATTAAAACATGTTAAAATTTTGTGTTCATTATCTTGTTGAAGTTTGGCTATGACATAAGAGGAAGGTTAAAAAAATTGATCTCGTTGTTACATTTATCTCATATTAATTTATGGGTATATTAGTCTTTAAGGAACTTTGATTCCATCTTATCCTACATAATGAGTCAAATGTGGAAAAATATCATAATTTTTCTCAATGATTCTTGATATGAAAGAAATTATTGTGGTTATATTTGACCTTTGTTTTTCTTTTCTTGTGTTACCATCTACTACACACATGTGACCATTTATCTAGTCAAATTTATAATTATATAAGGTGTTCCATCGGTACCCATAAGCTTTTTTCACTTGTTATGATACACATCCATCCCACAAAATTTCATTTTATGTACCTCCAAAGTTTTCTCACCCACATTAAAGATGGCATTTGTTGTTATCAAATCTAACACAAATTTATTTATTATGTCTTTATTTAGGGATCTAGTTTTGTGCCATATAACTTTGACTAAAGAAATAGGAAATTTGTGACACAGTCTGATTTTCAGTAATGATATTTCACATTTACCAATTTATCCATTAACATTGACCATTTTGAATCCTTGTCAATTTTTTGAGATGATGAATAGGGTAATGTGGCTTTCAATTTTTTACATTTTTTAGCATTGTAGGGTCTTTTGATCACTCTTTTGGAATGAAGATAATTAGTGGCATCAATAGAAACTAGATATAATAAATTAGGTTTACAATCTTCTAATGCATCCCACATGTTGACCTCAACCTATTTTGGTAATTGAATGAATTTGGCATCCATGAAAGAACCATATATGTTGACTAATTTTGAATTAAATTATTTTATGAGAGATCCTTTAAAAATGTAACATGTTTATAAGTAGGGTTAAATACTCTATCAATATTCACACTAGAGGTATTGACATCCATTCCTTCAAATTATACCATATATCCTTCAAGTACATTTGTAATTATTCCCTCTGCAACATATTTTCTCATAGATGAGCAAGAATGGATCAATTTAACACCAACACCCCTGACCTTCAAATTATTTTCACCACATTATAGAATGGATGGACCATCTGATCAATCACTTCCTTTAACCATTAGATCACATCTTATTTCATGGAAAACCATTTTTATAATTATTCAATCCATTAATTTATTGGTTTGTACCAAGTATGAGCATTTAGAACATAAATTTACCACATTTTTTATCATTACAACAAAATTCATGGGTCCCAATATCTCTTCAAAAATATTATGATCTTTTGTCACATGAGTTACAAACCCTTGAGATATTTATCATTTATAAAAGAACATTTGGGTTTTAGATCCACATTTTGTTGAAAAAAAATTTCTCTTTAGGCCCTATATTGATTATACTTTTAGTTTCATCACTATAATATCCCTATTCCATGATAGTACTATAATACTTCAATTTACTATATATGTGATCAATGTGGATTTGTGGAATTGATGAATTTGTGTGCTTTGATAATTCTCTCTCTTCCAAAATAATGTATTATACTTTACTCTTGACATATATCATCATTTAAAAATTATTAACTAAAAAAGGTAATTGTATATTTACATCTAATATCATGTTAACACCAACAACAATAAATCTTGTTCCCACATTTCTAAAGTGTAGTGTCCTCTTGCTTAGATACAATTTTACCTCTAAAATTTTTGTGTCTTTTAAAAATAATTCCACTTGATCATCCTCTTGATATTCAAGAGACATTGATGCTATAATATAAAAAATAAACATGAGATAAAAGGAATTTGAATTCAATATTTGGGTAGGTAAAGGAGGAGGAGAGAGAAGGTGATGATCTAGACCCAAATCTTGTTATATTTTTTAGGGAGGAAAGGCATGTTGGGTGGGAAAGAACCAGAATGAAAGTCTGGTGCACCCTAAGTATTGAAGTTGAATATCCTAGGTTGGGTTTGGAAAAAAAATTAGATAAAAAGATCTATAAAATATAAGTAACATATCTACAAGTTTCAAACTATGTTTGGTAAGACTATGGACTAACAATATCCCTATGATGAAATGATGGTCTTCTACTGGAGGCTCTGCTAGGTTCTAGTA
The DNA here is from genome assembly GCA_037957365.1 of Torreya grandis. Lineage (NCBI taxonomy): Eukaryota > Viridiplantae > Streptophyta > Pinopsida > Cupressales > Taxaceae > Torreya > Torreya grandis. The sequence goes on from JARHVA010004382.1 coordinate 312,143, forward strand.
GAAAAACAAGAGCAGAATTTTTTCTAACTCTAAGTGGTAGATACGTGGGTTTTAGACTATGTTTGGTAAGATTATGGACTGGCATAATCTTACAATATAATGGTGGTCTTATTTTGGAGGTTCTAGATGGGTTTTAGGGGAAAAAACTACAACAAAAGCTTTGTTACCCCAAATAAATAAATCTATAGGATTTAGAACATGTTGGGTAAGCCATTGAACTGGTGGAAGTGTAACACTTCCCAAGTGGAAGTTTCAATAATATCCTATTGCATTTTAATTTAGACTAATTTTAGTTGCGCCTTCAAGAACTGACTTTACCTTATAGGGAGACTACTCCACATTTAAGGTTATTTTTTATTATCTACACTTTGTAATCTTGTTTTAGTTTGTTATTATCATAAGGGAATTTATTTCACATATTTTGATGGCTATTAAGTTATCTCATTGTCCTATTAGTAAAGAGACATGTTTCTTATGCAGTGGGTATGCATTTTTATCTATTGATAACTTATGGATCCTTCATTACCTATGTATATGATTAATGAATCCATAGTTCTATTATATGAGATGTTATTGATATTAGAGGAATCCAAACATAATTTATATGTGCCCTTATGTATTATATAGGATTCCATATAATCTTTCATGCATACAAGTCTATCTTTCTCAGTTTGGTCCTCCTGGGTGTGTGTATGCTTGAGGAATTTGCATAAAGACATGCTTTAAGCATTGGTTGGGTAGATGTTTCATAGAGGTAGAATATCAATAGAATATTTCAAGTTTGTTATTGGTATTGTTGTAAACAGGGGTGTCAATCTTTGATAGGCTACGATCTAGCTATTTATTGGTTGTTTGGTTCCTCAAGGGTCTTCCTAGTTCCTTGGCTATTATCAAATTACTGTGAAGACTTTCTTGTGATGGTTCTATATCAAAAGTTTTAGGGAAGCTTTACTGAAGAAATACAAATATTGACTATATTTTTTATTTTTGAGGAATCACTTGTCTAATCTACTAAAGTTGTGGGACCTTTTAAACCCTCTTGTTTTGACCAACTACAGTTGTGGGATCCTTCAAACCCTCTTGTTATGATCTTTATGGTTGTGGGAACCATCAAATCCTCTTGTTGTGACATGTTATGGGTGTGAAATCTATAAAACTCTCTTTTTATAGTTTTCTATAGTTATGAGATCCTTCAAACCCTCTTGGGTATGTGTCTATTGTCTAAAACACTCAGTTATGGGACCAGTAATCAAAATCCTCACTTATCTAATTCATTGCCCTGGTTTCAAAAGTGTTTACCTTATTAAATTAAAAAAAAACTTTAAAACCATATTATATCATAATTAAATAAATAAATAAACATCAATATGAGATGAAAAATCTATAAATTGATATAAATGTAATCTAATTCTCATGTAAGTAATTATGTGTTCTTTTAACCATTGAATAATTCAACATTACCTTTCAAAATTTAGGTCATTTCATAATTAAAGAATGAAAGATGTGCAATGTACTAATTAATATGCATCATTACATAGATTTAATTATATTCTAATAGGAATTTTAACAGTCTACTCGAATTCTCCCCTTTCATCCCATACAGCTTTCAAAACATTTCCACCTTGTCTACATTTCTAAAAATTCCATGCTCTATTTATAGGAGAGGCTACCTTTATTGTAAACAAATGAATTATTATAAATAAGGAAAGGAGAGAAAAAAAAGTAGATAATTGAGTAAATGTAGATCTCAATTATACTATTGCATTCTTAAATTTTTATAAATAAATTATAGTTTAATCATAATTATTTTGCATGAATAAGGTTCCAAAAAGTAATGAAATGAATTGGTAGACATAGGAATATATTCATCCACCAAGGTGTCATAAGGCACAAAGCATTGTAAAAATATTCTAGTATTAACTCTTGAGAACAACACAAAGATTATTCTCTTTCCTTCTCAAGTTCTGTCAAAATTCTCTTTTATCAAAAATTCATGTATAAAGAATTTAAAGGACCTATTTAAAGCCTAAAATGTGGTGGTTACAAACATAAACCACCTTTTATGCCTTATGGAACAATTAAAAATTCACTTTATGAAAATACAATATTTTAAAAATGTGTGCACTTTTTTAAAACAAAATGACATTTATAGAGTGAAAAAGTTCATAACTTAAAAACTATGAAAGAGAAATTGAAAAAAAAAACAATTTTTATCTATCTTTTTAAAAAATGTGAATCAGGGATTCCCCCCTTCACTTCATGCTGGCTAGTTTCACCTTCATCAGTGACCTCAACCAATGTTTTTAATCTTCTTGAAAACTTTTTCAATAATCATCAAAAATTTGAATACTTATTTATTATATCTTCATTTGAACACTCTGAATGCATATAACTTATCTCAGATCAAGTATGTAATTTAAGCATTTTTTTGGAATAAGCCATATTTTCTCAAATCTTTCATGAACTTGTTCAAATTGATTTAATATCTAACAAACCTTTGAATCGAATAAAAATTGAAAGTAGACCCAGTGGTTGATTCCTTCTTGATTAATTATTTAAATTGATCTTCAATAGTTTGTGTTGGGATCACAAGTCCTTTGCCACTAAAAAAGGTACAGTGAATATTTTTCAATTATTTCATGTATATCATTATTTTCTTCAACACCCATTAGCTATGAAAATTTAAATCTATCAATGCATTATTCAATAATGTAGATCTAAAAATTGGAAAGAATAAGGAACTTTGTGTGATCATAATGATATTCATCTTTGAGAGCTCAATTTGCTACAAGGGTGTCAGGCCTAATATTTGGTAATGCTTCCAACATAGGAAAATATTGCTTCCATACATTTTCCTTTGTCTCATATTTAATCTCACACTTCATTTCAACTTCAAGTTTAGATTCAACTTCTGCATAAAGATACATGACAATCAAAGATTTGGTGCTTTCATAGTCCATACAGTAGTAAAGTAATTTTTTGGGATAAACTGTGTGAAATTTTCATTGTTTTTCAACATTTTAGATCCACATATGTGATCCTTCATTAGGAGAAAATAGAAAGTAAGAATGACATGACCTTGCACTCCATAAAATATGTAGAATTTCATTTTTAATTTGAATATATAGAATTTCCTTAGGTTTTCATTATATGCTTTACTTTATTCACTAGGTTTATTTTATTTATTATTTTAATATAATAATAATTACTCTATTTTTAATGTTACTAGTATCTATAATATTATAAATATTATTTTAATAGTTGTTCTAGAAATATTTTTACAAATATTTTAAATAATAGTATAAATATCATTAATATTACTTTTTTTTGTTATATTTTATAATATTTGCAATATTAAATATTATTAAAATTTCAATAATATTTTAGTATAAATGTTTTAACAATATTGGTAGTAATAATAATACTAATATTTATATTATTAATAATAAATATTATTATAATATTGTAGATATATTTAGGATTTTTTAAATTTAGATATAATAACAATTGTAAGACTAAAATCTTAAATATTAATAAAATTTTATTTTTTATAATATTTGATGTTAAATTACACTATTCTATTATATGTAATATTAATAATAACTTTAATATTAAAATTTTAATAATTATCTATAAAAACTATTATAATAATTATTATTTATAAAAACTATTATAATAATAATTATTAGAATCTTAAATATCATTAAATGTTATTTATAACACTTGTAATATTAGTTGTAATATGGGAATTATTAAAAAATCAAAAATTCTTAATTATTTCATTTAATATAGATTTTTAGTCCTCAATTTTAACGAAAACTTCCCTTATAGTTATTTTCCTTTTTTAATTTTGAAAATAGTTTACAACGGCTAATTCTTTTTGGTAAACTTTTCATAACTATCATTTTTCTACATCTTTTATGGAGTCCAAGGTCATGATGTTATTCATTTCTATTTTCTCCTGATGAAGGATCACAGATGTGGATTTGAAATGTTGAGAAAAAAATATAAATTTCACATAGTTTATCCCAAAAAACTACTTTGATACATGACAATGTTTATTATCTAGGTCATTTGAACCATTAGGTTGTCTGACCGTTCTTTTTTTTATCCTTCCCATATGGCCAATATCTTTAGTAGTTTTTAATATGTTATAATTAGTTATTTGCAATACAAGATATTGTGAAAAATATTGAATTGGAGCCTTGACCAATTTTTGAATGACTGTTTTGAGATGTTCAACTTTTCGTAAGAGTTAGTATTTAGTTCTTTTTGATTGATCAATATTTTAAAATAGTGTGCTAATATCCAATTTAACATCTTCTTTTACTCCTTCACAAGCATAATTTTTCCAAATGCACTTTTGGAAGATAATATTCATGTACACTAACTTATTCCTTGGATTTTTATAGCAATGGAATAACTATCTCAACATACCTCTCTCCTTGAACATTTGTGATTATTCGAGAAATTGTTTTGGATTTCTATGTTGAGTGAGAGTTGGTGATACTATATACATTGAAATCAACATCTTCAGGTTGGACCTTTTTCTTCATCTTTTTCACCACTTCATTGAGACAATATGGGAATTTTTTAATAGGGATATATTGGGGAGGATTTTGTTCCTCTTGACTTGAATAACAAGATTGTGTGGGGAAGTCACTATGGCTTAAGTTGAAGAGGATACAATACCACCTTTATTATTTTCAAGTGATTTTTTTTGGCCTCAAGAATTAAATATGGAGGTGGACTTGTTGATTTAGGTTGGGAATGAGAAAGTAGGTAATAAGGATGAATAGAAACTACAATGGAGTCATTTATTGATATATAATGAAAAATAATATTATCAATGAGAGTATGGGAATTGACCACATGTGAATAAGATGTCAAGACACCAATGAGTCCTATGGCACTCTTGATCCCATATGTAGGTCTTTTAAATCTAGTTTTGGGCACATTCTTGGGTTTCCCAGCTTCTAAAACTATAATTTTCTTACTCTTATCTTCTACCAGATCCTTCCCTATATTAGATGAGGATCCTGTAGCTGATTTTAATTCAATTTTTTGAAAAAATAATATAAGATCATGTCTGATAGTTCTCAAACATGGAGGGAAACCTATCTCCTTCATCATAATCCATTTCTTCTAAAGCCAAGAGAGGGTCTAAGTCAACACCCATTGAGTTTAATCTTCCAAAGATGTTTATTCTGCCTTGGTGTAATCCACTTGATGTAAAGGTTTAAGATTTAAAAAAAATTATTCTTAGTAGATGGGATCCAGATCTTCTTCATCATTTTCTATTTCTTCTAGAATATTTATTATTTTTAAATCTAATGTCTATTTTAAAATCATCATCAAAATCCGTGTAGTGGTATTAAAAATATGGAATGTGTTGGTATGAAATCCCAAGAGTATTCTCAATTAAAACTCTATTATCAAAAGAGGCCCTACTATAAAATGGTCAGATGGTAACCTTGGTTATTTCAACATCAATACTCTAAGATTTAGGTAATGAGGTATGCATAAATTTTGATTATGATTATAAAATTTAATCTTACTTTGTGTTTTCTAGATAAGATTTTATGAGTTTCAACCAGTTGACAAATAAACTCCATCAATGCCCACATATCATCTACATAAATAGGTAGAATGTAAGGGGCATTCTCAAATCCTTATATTTGGATGTATGATAAAGTGGGGAATTGTATGGACTAGGTTCCTCAACATGAAATATTTATGGTTGCTCTAATAGAAATTTTCACATTGTATGGATTATTTTCAAACATTTGTATGATGTAGTGTGGGAAAACATCATTGACACAAAAAAATGCTTGAGACTAGATTCTAATGGTAGTTGAAGATATAACTTTTAGATTCAATAGGAATTCATTTATTTTATTGTGTTTAACCTTAAGTAAATCCTTTTTCTATCCACTGCATAAACTAGATTGGAAGTCATGTATAATTTTCTAGTTGTATGCACTTTACAAAGTTGCTTATGAATTGAATTAGTGATCAACATTTCCCAATTGATGTATTTATTAATTTTATTTATTATCCATATGTATTAGTACATATAATATTGGAATTATCTAAATTTAGGGTTCCCAACTACCCTATTTAATAGTGTGATGATGTCACTTATCTCAATTTTGAACTCAGAACAAGTAATTGAATTTTGTAATCTAGTAATAAATATTATTGGTTTCTCAAGTCACTATTTATTTACCACCTTAGAACAAGATGAAGTATTCTCATATAAAAATTGTTGAATCATTTTGGGGGTGAGTTATATAAATTATTCATGATCATGTATCTTGAGCATGTCTTCAATGTGGTCTACACCAAGATTATGAATATATTCATCATTAGAGTTTTGACTTTCCTATTTTCCATATCATAATGAGTGGCTAAGATTTGAACTAGTTCTAGCCATTGTAAAAAATTAAGGAAAGATACATCTTTGGGTAATTGAATACCATAAATACTTTGAATCTATTTTTATTTTTGTATGGCATTAATTCTTTACAAAAATTTAATCATGTAAATGTGTCCCAAATCTATGTCATGGATCTTGTCTACATTTGATTCAAGTCTTGATGGGGGAGTGACCCATTGGAATTGACATTTCATGTCTAATTTCTTCTTTAAAATTCATAACATGTAAGACTGAGAGTGTTATGATTGAGTATTCAATTACTATCCTTGGTTGAATTGTGGAACTATTCAGCGATTGGTCATTTTTCAATGTTGTTTGGTAGTAAGCTCTAAAGGCTACTTGGCAATTATTCAGTTGTGAAGTCTACTTGGAATTAAGTAGGTTCTAAAGGCTTCTTAAATCTTGGTGAGTTATGAATTTTTTTTGGTAGTTAGTAGTTTATGAAGGTTTCTTGTAAATTTCAGGTTTTGAAGGCTACTAGATAATTTTATGGTTCTAAAGGTCGCACGGTAGTGTTTGGGTTTTGAAGGCTACTTGGTAGTGTGTGGATTCATAAGGATTATTGTTAATGTTTGGGTTTTAAATTATTCTTGGAAGTATATGGGTTTTTATGAATACTTTTTATTTATATATTTATTATGGTGGAATAATATTTGGAGAGTTTTAATGATAGTTGTGGCAACTTTATGGATAACTGTTAGAATTCTAACAAAAACCTAAGATAGATTTCAAGAAAATTTTAATGATGTTATATTTATGAAAAAATTAAGTCATTGTTATTTATGTATTCTTGAAATCTTTAGAACCTCAAAGTCTTGTTATCTCACCATGAAAATATTCACTATAATTGGTTTATCATGTTATTTTACTTGTATATAATACTATGAACACACTTTGTGATGTCCACTTGAGAGGATTTGAAATATGGAGATGGAAAGTGAGTGCAGATAGAGTAGAGGGTTTAGGAAATGTAAGAGAATGAGAGTGGTGAAATAATCAGATTGAAATGAAAGGAGTAATAGAGGGTTAAAAATGGTAGGAAGAGTGACAAAATTACATGTTTGAGAATTAATTTTGAATGTTATTTTATGGTGAATGAATCAGGATATACAAACTATTAAGTATGAGTTAAATTTTGAGAGATTCTAAGTAGGTTGTGGGTTTTGGAGGTTACAAATAGATAGCAAGTTTTAGAGCTTGAAAAATAGATTGTATTTCGATGGATACAAAAATGATTGTGAGTTATGGAGGTTTTAAAATATATGTTGGGTTTTGGTAGTTGCAATGTGAAAGAGTTTAGAAAAATCTCATCTAGAGTCAAATCTACAAACCATTACCATAGTAAAATCCATTGATGCACTACTCAAATAATATCATAGTATATTATACAGAAATAGAACACGCAATAATAAATCCTCTATTTCTCCAAATCTTTCATCTCCATATAATGAATGGGCCTTGCATATATAGGCAAGGAAGATCAATCCTAATTAAGAGATCAAGATAAGTGATCAATCATAACTAAGAGATCAAGCTAGAGATCAATCTTAACTAAGAGATCAAGTTATATATTAAACCTAAGACTAAGAGATAATTATCTTTAAAGAATAGAAATAATTAAAAACTATCCCCATAATATCTAAGAGATAAATAGTAATATATCATAATATCTAAAATAAGATCAATAAAATATCCACACATAAGTGCATGGAAATAATAAAGTATCTAGGTGAACATTAGCTAAGGTAAATAACCTACTCTAAAACCCCCCTCAAGTGAAGATAGGGGCCAAAAATAGAGTGGCATATCCACAATATGAGTCCCAATAATAAGACTTGATTTGGTACTCATGTACAATATCTCTATGAAATAATCTCTTATAAAGTAGATAAAGGGAGAAAACCCATAGGAAAATAAAACTTTTCCAAAAAAATAGAAAAGAAACAATTAAATAGGTCTTAACAACAAGGTCTTCTTAGGTACCCATATAAAAAAATGATACAACGTATATACAAGTGTTTTTATGGACACCAACCCATCTTTCCAAAATACATATATGTAAATTAATTGTAACTACCAAGTTTAAGTAAGAATGGTGTTGAATACAAGGTCACTTAATATGAACATTGTACTCTAGAATACTAGGTAGAATGATGAACTAGAGGAAGCATTACCTAAACACCCTCTCTTAATTTTAAACTAAGAGAAGATGGAAATAAAAATATATAAATAATTGGACTAAAAATGGTGATAAGTGAGCATAAAGACTAGTGGGGATACCACACTAGTGTCACTACATAAAAAGTTACCAAGAATGTCAGTAAGGCATAACAATCCTCATATGAGTTCTGGAATACAAAATGCCTAAATAAAATACCCATGTATAAAGGAGAAATATAGAAAATATAGATAAAATATTTCAATAAGATGGCCCTGGTAGTGATGGGAGAAACTAACTAAAATATTAAAGGGTGAACAAACTAAGGTACAGACACATAAAGCTAGACTAGATTGTAAAAGCAAACCCTCCACGGCACTTTATAATTTAGTGCAAGTACAATATATCTCATATACAAAAAATACTAAATGAAAATAAGGAAGATAATATATACACAAAAATAGCTCTAAATAAGAAGACTATCGACCCGTCGAATAAGTTATCACAAATCATGAGAGTTGTTTTAAAAAGAAGGGAGCAATGTGGGCCAAAAACATAAGTGACATAAAAAAACATACTCAAATAATGCAAGATGTCAGGATCTACTGAAAATGCATCTATAAATGTATAGATAAATAAATATGAGTGAAAAAAAAAAAAAAAATTATGAGGGTATATGAACAATTAAGGAGCCTAATGGTAAAACACTTGCAAATAATTATGGTGCCACCACAAGTGATCTGAAATCCATTCCAAATTAAATAGGAATGGTGGATGAAGATGCATGTATAGGAGTAGATTAAAAAATTCACAATAGTAAAATGTGAGGTAACTTATAAAGGGATGTCAAACTCAACTAAGAATGTATCCATGATTATAATGAAGATGGAGAAATCAATGAAAGAGAAAGTTTGTTTCCTTGTGAAGGGCTTTGGCCACCTACCATATTGGTCCTCACCCTCTGATCTTCAACAAACAAGATTTTAAAAAAAAGGTACATGGCAAATAAATAAACAAATATAATATCTCCTTATGTCTCTCAAATATAAAATATTATTTTTAATAAAAAATAATCAAAAAATCCTCCAAGGATATTATTTTATAAAAGAAATGAAAAAAAATCCCTTTAAAAAAATCTTCCCACAAGGATTTTTTTAAAAACATTGTTTAGTAAAATTATGATAACTTTTTCAATTCTTAATGAAATTAAAATTTTCAAAATATTTTGAAAAGATGAAAACAAGGCACATAAAATAAAGAAAATATTTTGAGTGATTAGTAATAGTTTTCTCACAATTAAATAAAGAAATGTCATATTTGTTCAGAATAGTATTGCTCAGTAAAGCTATGATAAATTTTAAAATTCTTAATGAAATTTTAAATTTTAAAAATGTTCTAAAAATTATAAAATAAGGTGCATAAAAACTAGAAAAAAATTTAATATATCATCTAAATTTTTCTCACAATATGAAAAAGAACAGTCATTTTTAACCAAATATAGATTTGTAAAATGCCTGTAGATCTTGTCTCTGATATCAAACTGAGATGAAACTAGAGGTGATCATGTCTTTATTATATAACTTAGATATATTTATGATATTTTATTTATTCCTTCAATCCCAAAAAATTACCTACAATAAAAAAACACAAAAAAAAATAAATTCTTTCAAAAATAGCTATTGAGTAAGGACAAGCTAATGAGCTAAGTCATAGCTATTGGAGACCACTCTAACACCATGAAAGATTTTAGAAAAATCTCACCCAATAAAAAATCTACTAACCATTATCACATTAAAATCCATTGATGCATTATTAAAATAATATCTCAATATATTATATATAAATAGAACATACAATGATAAATCTTCTATATCTCCAAAGCTTCCATCTCCATACAATTAATGAGCCTTACATATATGTGTAAGAAAGATCAATCCTAACTAAGATATTAAGATAAGTGATCAATCATAACTAAGAGATAAATATAGATATAAATCATAACTAAGAAATCAATCTAGAGATAAAACCTAGGACCAAGAGATAACTATCCCTAAAAGATAAAAATAACTAGAAATTATCCCTATAATATCTGAGAGATAAATATATAATATCTCATAATATCTAAAATAAGATAAAATGAAATATCCACACATAAGTGGGTGGGAATAATAAAGTACCTATTTGAATATTAGTTAAGGTAAATAACCTACTCTAACATAAAGTAGATGATTAACTACATTTATATATGCAATTATGTACCTTTTTATAATTTATATGCAATTTTTATATACATGGCTATGTATATATAATAAAAAATTAATATACATAAAAATAAGTGACTCTTGGAGTGGATTATTCAATCATGAATATAAATGAGTATTCTATATAAATAAGTTTTTATTACATATATAGTTTTGTTCAATAATTATTAAACCATTAATCACTTTTTTAACCTCATTTGGCTAGTGCCATCACTTCGTTTGGAGAAATCATTGCTACATGGATCTCTTAGTCATAATTACTAAAAATTTTATGGCCTATGCATGGGGCACCTTAAATCCCTTCACCCATTCTCACTTTTTCAATTTCTAAAAGAGGCAACTAGAGTGTTATGTAACATGCCATCACATTAGTATGCCATCCCCTTCTTTTCCTAATTTGTTTGGTTGTCTCTTGTATTTGTGTTACATCCACTATATTCAGTTTATCTAAGATCAAAGGAAAGATTTCATATATTTAAGTTTCCAACAAGGTCTCTCTCTCTCTCTCTCTCTCTCTCTCTCTCTCTCTCTCTCTCTCTCTCTCTCTCTCTCTCTCTCTCTCTCTCTCTCCTCTCTCTCTCTCTCTCTCTCTCTCTCTCTCTCTCCTCTCTCTCTCTCTCTCTCTCTCTCTCTCTCTCTCTCTCTCTCTCTCTCTCTCTCTCTCTCTCTCTCTCTCTCTCTCTCTCTCTCATATAAATATTTCATATTAATGCACCCTAAATTTGTGTTGGTGATGTTTTCATGATATGAATATATATTAGAAAGGGGGTAACACATTTAAATTTATGTGTCATTTCTTATTCTCAAGATACAAAAGACACCATATATGGAGGATAGTAGTGAAGTCCAAGATTTTGGGAAAATATGAAATCCATTTCAAAATATGCTTGAGATCATTTATTGAGTTTTGGAAGTGTTTTTTCAACATAAAAAATTGGCCAATACTTATCGATATTTGCACATGTAATTTCAAGTTGAGATTTTCACTCATATTCATGGGTATTAGAATTGATTTTTTATTAAAATTTATGCATGAGTATTTGTCTTAGCAAAAATTATCTATTATAACTAAAACTTAACTTTAAAACTATATCATTACAACTATAACTTGAAAATTTTGCCTTAGCATTTTGCTTTAAATTCAACAATGGTTTATAAGATGCATGTGCTCTTGGATTACCTAGGTTCTTGGAGATTTTTAGAATTACATATATATATTTTTCATCTTTATTTTTGATAATTAAATTGATAAAAAAAAATCTTTGATTTGTATAAAAACTATTTTGCTTTGATAAAAACTATTTTGCTTTTGATAGAAAGTGTTTTTTTTTTATAAAAATTGTTTTGCCAACTAAGAGTATACTTGCATGGTTTAATGCTAAGTAATTTTATGAATTTTCTATATTTAATTATTAGCATGGATGATAATATTGATAATATAACTCTATTTCCAAACAAACTATTAAAACAAAGGTAAGGCTATGGATATCAACATAGTTCTTAAATTGAAAAATGGCATGGTTCACAATTACTCTTTAGAGGATGTACACAATTATTTTTGTAGACTGGTGAATGATCTCAAGTTGAGATAATTATTTAATGTGGTTAATATTTTAAACAAATGTACTTACATCAATACTAAGGAGGTTATCTACTTATAGAAAACATCCTTTATTGAGGATGTCAAGAATGAAAAGCTCTTGAATTGCATGTCTACTTCTTCTAGCCCACCTCTCCATTAAACTCAGTGATGGTGATTTATGGATAGTTTTATTTAAGATATGGAGAATCTTGATCACTCTACTCATAGGCTAGATACTCTTAGGATTACTCTCTCAAACCATTATGTTTAGTACTAGCATCTCATTAGTAATTCATGAAGTTATGGAGCATCTCTATTTTCACATTAGTAATAGGTTGGATCAATTATCAAATATTCTAAAAGCTTTAGACATTGAAAACATCTCCCAAGGCAATAAGTTGAGTTCAATTTTTGGTAGACTTGACATTCCTATGTCAAATTTTATATACTCTAAACTTATTAAACGCCTAAATGTCTTGTTGATGGAAGATGATGTACATGAGACTGATAGAGGTGACTCATTGGGATGGATCCAATATTTTTTTATGATCAATAATCATTTTCTATTTTCTATAATAATTTTTTTATTCACCCCTTCTTTTTCAAGTCTATTAACTGGTCATCTTATGACTTATTTTTATAATTTCCACCTTCAAGTTACTATATTTTTTATTGTTTAATTGATTTATTCAGGATTCTTCTACTATTTTATTAAATATTCTATGGCCATTAGCCTTATATATATATATATATATATATATATATATATATATATATATATATATATATATATATATATATATATATATATATATATATATATATATATATATACATATACATACATGGCATTAGCCTTATTTTCCTATAGGTTATGAATTATGAATCCTCTAGGTTACCTATGGGTTATGAATTTCTTTAACCTTTCACTTCCCTGGTATTCTTATTTTTCCAAATTCTCCTTGGGCTTACCTCTATCCTTATAGTCTCTTCCTCATTTATTTTGATAGGTGGAGACCTCTTTTTATCCTGAGCTAGTCCAAACTTTAACCCAAAATTTGCTTTCCCTATAATGGTCTTCCATTTGAATTCCTAGCTTTAATAACCTTTTGATTAAATCTTACATTATTCACTTCAATAACTGGTTTCTTCATCCATTTTGTAAATATATACACATGATTTATTGCAAGTTGTGGAGATTTATTATTGACTTCATTTTGATTCATCTTCACATCAACAATCTTATTTTTAGATATAAGATTGAAATTATAATTCAACTTTTTAATTACCTATTCTATGGCCTCCTACATTATCTCATTCTCTTTCATATTTTCTTTGCTTATAATCACCTTTTTTGGGTGTGATTTCTTGTGTGCTTCCTTTCTTTCTTCTACTAGGATGTTGTTTATAGCATCATGAAACTCTACACTTTCTTCCATTTTTTTATCAACATGCTGAAGGATTTCAATTTCCTTCCTGGGAGCTTCTACAATGTGTTCTCTTTCACTATAAAATTCATTTGACTTCATGGGTGTTTTACTTTCCCCATTCTTTACAAACTGTAAGGTCTTATCTTTGACCCTCTTTTTAAGGTTCTCCTTTTCTGCATATAAAAATTTAAATATAATGTTAAATAACCATATTAGAGCCCAAAATGTCCCTTTGAGTGCCTCCTTTGCTGATATTCTTCTCTTCCTTTTCTAAATTGCTTCTCTATGTAATTTTCTATATTTTATGTTCTCTTCACTAAGAACCTTCTTCTATTGCTTACCTGGCAACGCGCCACTCTTCAAGCCTTTGTGGCTTTTTTAATTCATGGAAATTATCTCTTGCCTTATTTTCCTAGCAAGTGAGTCTATAGGCCACTTAATTATTATCTTCAAATGCTAGCCACATGCTTGGATTACTTATTTTGACCACTGGCTTATTGAAATCTCAAGCTCCAACCTTTTTGAGTTTAATTTGAGATTGATTATTTATTTCTCCATTTCCATTTTACAATCTTGCAAGCTTCCTACTTACACTTCAAATATGCTACTATGTTCATTTGTTAAGAGCAAATCCTACCAAAATTTCATAGAGACACACTTGCATAAATAATTAGTTTCCAAAAAAATCATTTCATCTGTCAAATCAAATCAAACCCCAAGAGCTTATAGCTCTGATACCACAATTGATGACACACCACAATTTTGAATGCACATCTTCAAATCAAAATTCAAAATTTTGAGTCTTTTCATATGACTCTATTATATCTTGAAAACAAACATTCTTTATTTATAGATGTTTATTTTAATCCATTAATATATTTGTCTTATGAATATCAATGAATATGTCTAATTCCTTTCACCGATTATCAAATCACACCATGTTTCTACAATGATTCTTTGATTAAACATTATGTAGACTTTTGTTCAGCCATACTACATAAAAAGAACATCATCTTCTTCTTTTATTTTGTTACCAATTCTATCCATCCTCCCAAAAATTTTGTTTTGAATAAATGTGGTCTTTGCCCATTGAATTTTCATCTCCAAAAATTGTGTCTCTAACCAATAGAATTTATTTTGCTTAGGATTCACCTTTCAATCATAATCCAAGAATGGTAGATATTCATATAAATGCTAAAGACCAATGTATTATTATTAAGAATAACTATGATAATGTTTTCCCTTATGAATTTATCAATTCAATTTGTAACTTTAATATTGGTCTCTTTACAAGACTAATTCAATGCCATTGAATACATTAGTGATCAATTTGATGGGTATTACCACAGCAAACTCTTATTAGACTATTCATACCTTACCTAGCATAGTGGCTCAGTTTAAAGCACTCCACATAGATATAAGTATCATTAGAGTTTTGACTCTCATAGATACCTTTATTAGTCCTTTTACAAAGTTTAAAGTATTTGAAAGATTAATTCTCAAGATGGCACTCAAAATCGTTATCTTGGTTTTAAAATCCACTCTAGATCAATGTGTTATCAATA
Organism: Torreya grandis; assembly: GCA_037957365.1. NCBI lineage: Eukaryota > Viridiplantae > Streptophyta > Pinopsida > Cupressales > Taxaceae > Torreya > Torreya grandis. The sequence goes on from JARHVA010004382.1 coordinate 327,578, forward strand.
AAGGAAAACATTGAATTTGATCAAGATCATTTCCTAATTGTATACCCTATCATATATTTAAAGGATATATTTCATTGAAACATGTTCTCTAGATACTTCTCTTCTGTATATAGACATATTAAATTCATAATAAACTCAATACCTCATATAATTTCCTTTGTTCAATTTTCCATAGACATCATAACTGATGTAAAACATCATCAAGATTTTCCTTTAAAGTTAGCCTCAAAATACACCCATCATATGGGCACTTAGGTATATCATTTCTTATATTTCTATTTATGATCTGCATGATAACTTGGTTTTATAGGTGATGAATATAGATGTGGACACAACTTATATTCAGCTCATGGAAATAAGTAAAGCTCAATTTACATGCAACATCCTTGATTATGCCTTTTAACTATAGTTACAGAATGCCCTGACTATATCTTTGACATCATCTCAACCTAATAATTTTGATGCTTTAGAAAAAATTTACTAATCACTAGCAAGCCACTGCATAAATGTGTTGCTTCTCACAAAAAATCCATTAAAAAAATCATGATGCCTAATTTGAGTGCAATATTCGAGACATAACGAAAGAGGAATGGGAAGATGTTAGAAATGACTTTGAGAAGAAATCCATAATTCTAAATTATAACTATAGGTCTGTAGTCAACTTAAGAGGTAGTCATTATGCATAAAGAAGGTGAATACAGTTTATAGAATCAGGTGTTGGGTTATTGTTGTGCACTAGATTCTATTTAGGCTGATATAAGTAAGAATAACTTTATCTAATAATATCAACACAACTATAAATTGACTTACCAATTATATAGTGCAATATTGCATGAAAATAAAACAAATAATGGTTTGAACTGTGGTAAACAAAACTCTAATGTCCATGAAAAGAAGTAATATGCTAACTTGACTCATTATCTGATGGCTCAATTAATACTTCCCAGATATTGAATTCTTTATGTTGAGTTATCCAATAAAACAATAATTAAATAATGAACATATAATACCCGATGAGATATAGATATAGAATTAATCAAAACCCTTGTTTTATTCATCAAAAGAAATACACTCCTTATTAATATTTAAATGAAAATATAATATTTAAGTTGTCTACTTATTGTAGACTTTCTCCAGAGACTCTCACTCCAAACTCTCCTCTTCAAACTAGATTCAACCTTATACAATCTCATTGTCTTTATTTATATCCTATATTCTTGCTACATAACTTATCTCTTCTAGAACCAATAGTAAAATATATCATTTAGATGACTTTGCTCTCATAGATTTTCTCCTCTTTCATCACACATTATCTTAATCTTATTCTCCTATGCACACTTTCAAATTTATAAAATATTGCATTTACATGTGGATAAATGATTTTTACAATTTAATAATAGTTATCCACTCTTACCAACACAATTAACCAAATACCTATAGTTATTCAAAATAACTTTACCCTTATTTGATGCTCCTACATCACTATTTGAGACCACTTATCTATAGCTTAGACCTAGACCTATCTTAGGTCCTATTTAGACACTTATCTAACCTTCATGTGGGTTAAACACATCCCCAAAGTAGTTCTAGACCTTCACTTTATCATCTTATCCCCTAGTGCCTTAGGTTCTACCACCTAGACACTAGTGCCAATGGTGTTAGTGTTCTAGTTTTGGTGTTATTATCCTTTTCTTGCCTTTTGTCACCAACATATATCTTTTTGAATCAAAAACCACCTTTGGTTAGTTGAAACCTATTTCAAGACCCAAAAAATTATGATAATAGTATATATATGACTTTTAACCCTTTATGCACAAGATGGAAATTAGATGTAAATAACACAAAATTGCTCAGAACAGGTTGTGCACAATCAAGGTTACCAATCCCTATTCCTCCCTACTACTGCATACAATTATCTACAACCATACCAAACTTAGAATACATAGATTTCTAGTCTCTATCATCACTCAAAGTACTCAAACCAACATTTATACGAGATTCACTTACACTTGCACTAGCACTTACATGGGGAGAACTACATCGGGCTTGATCCCTCCTTAGAGTATTGGTCTGTAGGTAATTCTCATCATAGTGGGGTGTTGAGGATGTCCATCCTACCCCACTAACATCACACTATTTCTTGTACTAATAAAATGCCCTAAAAATAAGGAGGTCTAGGGTTTACATGTAAAATCAATCAAAATAGGTCATCAACAAGAAATTAGAACTTATATGCTTAAGAATAGGCTTGGTAGACTCTAACATAGGTGCACCCAAAATCTCAGATAAATTTTTCATAAAGGACACTAGCACTAAAATGAGGACACTAATTTCATTTGTACTATTATCTAGTTAGGGTGTTACTATCTAGGAAGGGTTTCGACATTTGGATCCTATCCATGACATTTAGATCAACTCATATCCTAGTCTATAGCCTCCACATATTATGTATCATTTAGTTTCCATTTAAGTACTTGTTTGTATCATTTATTGCTATGTTTATAAAGGTCAAACTAGGTCAATTCTATTACAAATTATTGGTTGTATTTATTGTTTATTTACTATCTAATTTACTATACTTAACCCCTGTAACACCCTGAGTTTTAAACACCATAACCCTAAAAAGTTAATCATTTGGTGAACCTAATTTACTTTGAATATTACACAAACCCTAACCCTAGACTACTTTTAGGGTTTATTTTTTCCATCCTTTTAGGACCCATAATTATATTTCAAATCCATAATACCTTATGATTTTTATTTTGCATAATAAGGATAATAATGATAGAAGAAATTTATCACTTTTTGATGTAAAGTTTAATACTTTCATTTGCATGTTTATTTCCTTTCATTTGGAATGAACTTAAAGAGGACATAAAAATATGTATTCATGATGCTTTATATCAATTAAGTTGTATGTCATGTTTTATTATCTCTCTAGTATGTTATTTTTTGCTCATGTGGAATTCAATTAAGAAGCAAATATTTAAACACATAAAGGATATATTACATAAGATAACAAACATATTACCTAAAATTAATAAGTTTCCTTTAGTTATTTTTTTCTCTTTGGTTCTCTTTGATCCCTTCCTCATTGTCACTATATATGAGAGAACATCATTGGTTTCATTTATCCCTCCCACTTCTCAACCCTGCACATATAGCTATTATCTCACTCCTAATACCAACTTTATGCTCCTAGTAGACTCAATGGTCCATGTTGTGATGTCCACAAGTGGTCCCAAAGCATGGTAGGTTGTCCAAACCCATGGCTAGAGATTTGTTGACTAAATAAGTGTTCCTTCCACCATAGTTTCTTTTTTATAACTCTTGAAACATTCATACACATATAAAGATATTTGGTATGTTGCACACTATGATACTAGGGTGCCTCACACAACAAAGACAACTTATGTTGCTTCTTTTATCAATACTATGAAATGGATTGAAGAGTATATCTCATTCAAAAAATTAGATATCCCACCTCAGCACATAAAATACCAACATTTACCTCTTTATATTTTATTATGAATTAATGAGGTAGGTCTCAAATGGGTACTAATTGATAATGGATCCAAGTTGAATATTTGTGACATCTCTTTTCTCTAGCTTCTCAACATACATGCTATAGAATTGGATCCTTCCAATATGAACATCTGAGGGTATGATAATATTCCACACAAATTTTTGGGTCAAATCACATTGCAACTTACATTGGGACCTATAACACTCCCTACAACATGTCAAGTCATGCCTAATGATCTTAATTACAATATATTTCTTAAGAGACCTTAGATTCATGTTATGCATGTAGTTCTGTCAACTTTACATGCATGTTTAAAATTAAATTACAATGGTCATTTATATATGACCATTTTAATTAAATACACACACACACACACACACACACACACACACACACACACACACACACACACACACACACACACACACACACACACACATATCACCTCCAAAGTATAATTTATATACTTTGTATATAATTCCCTCATACACTTCAAGAGTATACGATAATAGATTTACTTTTTCATTTGCATCGTTATATTTCCAAAAAATGGGATACATAAGACAAGACCTCAAAAAATGTGAACAAGGAATTCCTAATCCTATTGAGGCATATGATCAACATGGTAGGTAGAGACTTGGATATAAGAATAGTACATCTAATGCTAAGTATTCTCACCATGCTTCTCAACACATAATATTTTTTCCACCGATTCCACAGATAGACAATATAGTGAATCATGTCTCCACACTTTTAATTTTTCACCCAGATCTTATTGATGACATTATTTCTCTATATTTCCTACTTTAGATGAATTTTATAAAGATTATTCTCTCTTCAAATAACTAGGCACATGTGAGAATATCCCTTCCTTATATCATAAGAATGGGTTTCCTCATTCCACTCTAGCCTAGGTATACATTGGTGAGCTCTCTAATAATTCAAATGATATCCTATTAGACACATATGGATCTATACCTAGCACACCTTACACCATCGATTGATCTACATTGTTAAATGAATAGATAATTGAATTGTTATGGTACAAACACTGATCCTCACACCATATTATTGGATGTCACTTTGCATAAAGAAGAAGATACTGACATTTGGAAAATTATAAATGACTTTCCTAAGAAAAATTCTTGGGATTATTTTGATATGCCTAACATAGATCTTTGCAGAACAATACATAGGATTACACTCTATCTAGATGTAAATATGATTAAATAAAAAATTCAAAAGATGCATCCTAAGTACCCCTTCTAGTTAAAGATGAGATCCAAAGGCTTCTTGATATCAGTTTCATTCGACCAGTTGCTCACCTAGAATGGGTTATTACTATCATCTCAATTTCTAAGACTAACAACCAAATTTGATGTTGTTATGATTTTAGAGACTTAAATAAAGGATGTCCTAAGGATGAATTTTCCCTACGCAAGATTGATATGATAGTATAGTCCATAATAGAATATGATATGTTATCTTTCATGGATGATTTCAATGGTTATAATCAAATTAAGATAGTTGAGGAAGACTAAAAAAAAAATTCATTTGCCACATCATGGGGAACCTTCTACTATATAGTCATGCCCTTTGGATTAAATAATGTGGGGGGAATATACCATCAAAAAATGACCCATATTTTTTTTAATCTCATTTATAATACAGTTGAATACTATATCGATGACTTATTATCAAAATCAAAAGAGCGATAGAAATATACATCATATTTATGATAGAGTTTTAAAATGTTAAGATAATACAACCTATGATTAAATCCTAAAAAAATGTGTTTTGGGGGTTTCATCTAGTAAAATTATGGTATTTATAATAAATAAAGTCAAAGATATAATGGACATGCCTCCTCCTGCAAACTTAAATCAGCTCTAATCTTTACAAGGTAAAATCTAGATAATGCATTATTTTATGGTACAACTAGTAGATAAGACTCAGTCATTCACTAGGTTAAAAAATATATAAAATTTGAGTGGGATACCACATTCCAAACAAATTTTGATACAATCAAACAATACTTGTTAAACCCACCTGTATTGATACTACCAACACTAGATAAACAACTTCTCCTCTACCTTTTAGCAACAGATCATGTACTTGGTGCACTCTTGGCACAACACGATGATCAGCATAAGGAGCAAACTATTAACTATATTAGTCATACACTTTTTTATTACAAATGAAAATATCCATCAATCACAAAACTTTGTTTAGCACTCATATTTTCTACTCAATCTCTGGTACCATATGATTAACAATGAGACACAAGTTATTACAAAGGTAGATCCTTTAAATTTCCTTATGTTAAAACCACGTCTCTTTAATTGTATCATACTATGAGTCATGATACTCATAGAATTTGACCTAAATATTATGTTAAAAGAGTCAATAAATGGCTAAATAATCACATATCAATTAGCAATAGCACCATTATTAAATACTAATCCTATCAATGATATTTTTTAAGATGATTTCATAGATTACAATATCACCTCTTACACATGGGCAATGTTATTTGATGGCTCTATATGTGCATCAGGTGCTAAACTAGGGATTGTTTTTATCAACCCACTTGGCCACACAATACCAATTTCCTATCAATTAAGTTTTTCATGTAAAAAGAATATAGAAAAATATGAAGCTCACATCCTTAGACTTCAGAGAGCTTAGGATCTCAAAATCAAATCTATTAAGGTTTATGCAGACTCACAATTGGTGGTCAATTAGGTCATCGATATCTACCAAACAAATTAATAATTTTTAATCCTATACAAAAATTTGGTTCAATTTCTACAGGCTCAACTCAAATATTTTTCCATTAAAAACTTTCCTCACAAAGACAATCATCACTCTGATGCCATGCCCAATGCAACATCATTGATCCCCATTGATATCAATATGACTAGGCTATCTTCACTATTAAACAATTACAATCTTCATAAATATCTCATTTTTACCTCATATCTCTAATTTTTTTAGTCACCACACATAGTATAATAACATTAAATGGTTTTGGGATATTTATAATTTTCTGTATTACACCAGACACTTTCACAAGGAATGATAAGCATAAATTATAGAGAAATTCCCTATGATATGTCTTTATCAATGGGGAATTATTCAAATGATATTTTAAGGGATAATTACTTTAATGTCTAATAGTTGAGGAGGATAAGTTGGCCATTAGATAGATACATGATAGTGAATGTGGTGGCCATTTTAACAGTATAGCAACGTCACACAAATTGCTTTGACATGGTTATTATTTATAATATTTAAAGATTCACTATGTAGATTAAATTCAATACTCTTTGACCCATTTTTATGAGGTGGTCAATAATATTTGACCAATCACTCATGTGAATGGTCCACATTAGCACTTATTGCATCTAGGTGATGCTCACAAGGGTAAAGCACTAGGATTTCTCAGGAGGTCACCTAACCCATTACTAATCTAGCTTAGACATGCTTAACTATGGAATTTTTGTCCATAGTTAAACCCACTTAGCTTATTTCCCCATTTTTAAAACCTTTAGTAAGTGTTGTGTCTTTTTGAGCCATCCAATATGGAGCATCCTTTGGGCTCATTCATTTTCAAAGTGTGTATTTTTGTAACATAGCAATTTATAATATTTCATGATTCACTACATAGATTTGAGTCAATACTCTTTGACCCATTTTTATAAGATGGTCAATAATATTTGACCAATCACTCATTTTAATGGCCTACATTATCACTCATTGCATCTTGGTGATGCTCATAGAGGTGAAACACCAGAATTTCTTGGGAGGTCACCCATCTGAGTACTACTCTAGCTCAAGCATGCTTAACTATGGAGTTTATTATATATTTAAACCCACTTAGCTTGTTACCCCATTAACAAAACCTTTAGCAAGTGTTGTGCCTTTGTGAACCATCTAATATGGAGCATCCTTTGGTCTCATTCATTTTCAAGATTCACTACATAAATTCAAGTCAATACTCTTTCACCCATTTTTATGAGGTGGTCAATAAGCTTTAACCAATCACTCATGTGAATGGTCCACATTAGCACTCATTGCATCTAGGTGATGCTCACAGGGGTGAAGCACTAGGATTTCCTAGAAGGTCACCTATCCTAGTACTACTATGGTTATTATTATCTATCTATGGAACAATAATGTCAATAATATGCTAATTTATGTGACAAATGTCAACATCATGATAACCTACACCATGGCCCTTTAAAATAGTTACAACCCATTATATCCCCATGGTTGTTTATGTTATGGGGCTTTGATCTCATTAGTAAAATAAATCTATAATATGCAATAGATCACAAATTCATTATTACAACTATAGAATTCTTTACAAAATGGGTGGACATCATTCAATTATAATCCAAAAAAGGAGAATATATATTTTGTTTTCTCATGACCAACATTATTTCCCATTTTGGCATCCCAGCAACTATTATTATAGATAATGGAACTTCTTTTAAGAGTAAAACAATGAAAAAAATTGTGTTAAATATAAGATCTAGCACACATTCTCCACTTCATACTACCCATAGGGTAATGGTCAAGAAGAAGATACAAATAAGATAATTAACAGTATCCTCATCAAAATAGTTACCAAATTTATTGATGATTGGCATAACCAACTAGTCTATGCATTATGAGCCTACCGCACTAGTATTTGCACATGAATGCGAACTACTCCTTATTCACTAGTATATGGCATAGAAGAAATTATCCCACTAGAACTAAAAATTCCATCTTTATGGGTATCCTTAAAAGGGATTATTATAAATTATCAATATAGAGAAAGATGTCTCCATGAATTAGAATAGTTGGATCACACACGTATCCAAGCTATAGAACATCTCATAGCATATTAGATAAGAATCTAGTGAGCATACAATATCCATGTTCATAGTAAACAATTCAAAGTCAATGATTTGGTTTTAAAATAAAATCATAGAAATGATAATGACAAAGAAGAGACAAAAGGAAAATTCAAATGAAATTGGCTTGGCCCATACTTCAGTCGCAAAAAAGTTTAGCCCCAAGGTATACTGTCTAGCCTCACTTGATAGGAAAGCAATAAAGAACCCATTGAACATCATGCATCTAATGAGATTTCATATATGAAACATTTATAAATTACTTATATATAGTTTCATTACTTCTTGATCCTCATATATAGTTTCATTTTCACGTTGATTTTACATAGATTATAAAAGGGCTTATTATAAATGATCAATATAGAGAAAGATGTCTCCATGAATTAGAATAGTTGGATCACACATGTATCCAAGCTACAAAACATCTCAGAGCATATTAGATAAGAATCTAGTGGGCATAAAATATCCATGTTCACAATAGACAATTCAAAGTCAATGATTTGGTTTTAAAAGAAAATATCAAAAATGATAATGCCAAATAAGAGACAAAAGGCAAATTCAAAGGAAATCGGCTTGGCCCATACTTTAGTCACAAGAAATTTTAGCCCCAAGGTATACTATCTAGCCTCACTTGATAGGAAAGCAATCAAGAACCCATTAAACATCATGCATCTAATGAGATTCCATATATGAAACATTTATAAATTACTTATATATAGTTTCATTATTTCTTAATCCTTGTATATAGTTTCATTTTCACGTTGATTTTACATAGATTATATCAATAAAATATAAAAGCAATATAATTTGTCAAAACATAAAAACATTCAAATATTTTCTCAAAATATACAAATTATAGATTGCATGTATTTCCATGTTTACATTTCTTATATTTTCAAGGCACTACATATGCTAGATATCTTATTATTATCAATTTTTATCATACATACATGCTTCACTTGTTCTTGCTGAGTATTTGTAGATTGCTACAGGACTCAAGTCCATCACATAGGTCCATATTTTTTACTATATACCCATTGGGGGCACATATGTATGTTCCTCATTTAGCACATTCACCCATTTGGGGAATATTATACATAGTTCTGATTACCAAGTTATATCATTCTACACTACACTATTTTTTTGTCGACTACTACTACTTTAGACTTAGTTTATGTACAACTTTACTCTTATACAGACTTGTACCACATGTTTATTCATAATTTCATTTATAGATTTCCTATTTTAGACTTGAGTATTACTCTACACTTATTGTATTTTAGGGCATTTACATATGCCATTTTTCTATGACTCTATGCCACTTGTTTTCATTATATGTATACTTTGGACATGTGCCCATGTCCTTGTGTGTGATTTTTTGATCGTGTATGTGAATTGTCCTTAGATGTGTATTTATGACAACCTACTTATTATTTGTATATATGGGCATTTAAACATGTCCTTATATGTATTTCTTTTTCATATTTAGTGGCATGTGCCCATATCCCTTGTATTGTGTCCCATTGGCATACTTTGTGTGCCTCATGTGTTTTGTACATATGCTTTCATGTATGTGTCATGGCTATGAAACTTGTCTTACTTGTTTTACACTCTAGTTTTATATTCTATGAAGAACCTCTTACATCTACCCTTCTTTCTTGGGTGCCTTGATGGACATCATGCCCCATCCCCCTACGTAGCTACTAAGTTTACCTATCAGATTTGTTGTTCATATGCATGCTTACATTTTTATATCTATCTTGATAGCCTTATGAATGATAGATATAACATACATCTTACATTATAAAATTATGCTCATATTATCTTACATTTTGATGTCATGTATGCACATTATATTGATTTATTACACATATATCATATATGCTTCGACTAACAAACATCTTACAAAGCTTTTTATTTTGAGGATAGTTTTTATATAGCTTCAACAACTCCCTTAAAAAGAGGTGGAATTCATATAGGTTTGTCATAGAGATCAAACTATCTAAATGTACTTAGAGTACAATTTTCAGCACATAGATATAGAATACAAAAAGTAGTTTCAGGAAAACACTATGGGAAATAGTCACACAGAGACTAATTTTAGTTACATAAAAATCAGTACAATTAGACACTAGTGCCCAAAGTGGGACACTAGCACCACTATCACTACTATCCATATATGGTGCTACTATCTAATAGCCTTAGTTTTAGGAGATTCTAGATTGGCCAGAAAAGTATAATAGGTACAGTCTAGGTTTACACATGTTCAATTATAGATTACTAGTTTTTCTTCAATTTAGCATAGATTCATAACAATTTTCTTATATTAGGGGCATCATGCATAACATTATTATTCTTATTTTAGTTTCATATGCTCAAATATAGAATATTACAACTCAATATTAAATTCATATGCACAAATATCATATCTGAGCGTAAGTGCATGACACATTATTTCCATATGCTCACTTTTGCTCCAATTGGTCATATAGAATGTCAAAATTCATGTGATTTTATACATTCTTAATCCATATACTATTTTCACTATCCAAACACCATTCACACTCTCATAATCAATATTTGATGCCTTATTCTATCTATAATGTTTGGCATTATCTAATCCCTAAGCCATATACCCAAGTGGTTCCTTATTTGATTTTCATTCTAGAGTTCTTGAGTGGTCGTAAAATAGACATATTTAATTATAATTATAGTTACACATATTCATTGTGAAATCTAGTTGTAGATGCATCTATTACACATGGGTAGGCAATGATAGATTCATAATATACTTGAGTTCTTGAGCCACCTATATGAGAGGATTAGACACATCATTAGTTCAATCTAAGCTATTCATAGGTCATGATATATCGAATAGGGGTGGGAAATAATTTAGTCAAGGACAACTTAAGTTCTTGAGCCACCCACATATAGGGATTGATTAAGCCATTCAGTTCAATCCAAGTTATTCATCAATTTATCACTAGTTACATGTACACATAGTATTTCACTAGGTTTATGCATTGGTTCACATACCCAATGAGGTGTATTCATTCATTTTCTCTCTCTTATCTTTTTACTTGATTTTGTCTTTTAATTTTGATATCTCTTAATTAATGACTGATCTATGCATATTTCATTTATAAGACATGTAATAGAGCACACTTCACACACTTAGATCCATATTCACATGCTTTGCCTCTTAATTAAGTCTAAGTATGTTTCTTTTCCTTTATCCTAGTCTTCTCACTTTGCTGAATTTATAGAATAAAGGGGGGAATATAGTCATCTAAAATGTTACTTGAGTGCTAAGAGTGCTACTTGACACCACATATCCATATCTTATCTCTAGACCTATCTTAGGGCCTATTTAGGCACTTATCCAACCTTTGTGTAGGCCACATACATCCCTGAAGTAGTTTTAGACCCTCACTTTAACATTTTAGCCCCTAATGCCTCAATTTTTGCCACCTAAACACTAGCACCATAACTTGGATAGTAGTGTCAATGGCTCTAGTGTCCCAGTTTCGATGTTATTGTCATTTTCCCACCTTTTATCACCAATGAATATCTTTTCAAATCAATAATCACAAAGGGTCAGCCTTTACCTTTTTAAAGACCCACATAAGCACTAGAAATATATATATATATATATATATATATATATATAAAATATGTATGTATATATATATGTGTGTGTGTGTGTGTATATATATATACACACATATATATACATATACATATATATACATATACATATATATATGTATACATATATATGTGTGTGTGTATATATATGTATGTATATATACATATATATGTATACATATATATATATATATGTATATGTATATGTATATATATGTGTCTATATATATATATATATATATATATATATATATACTGTATATATATATATGTTTGTATATATGTATGTATGTATACACACACACACACACATACACACACGCACACACACATATATGTGTGTGTGTGTGTATAAACATACACACACACACACACACACACACACACACACACACAAAAATATATATACACACACACACACACACATATATATACATGAATTTCAACCCTTTATTCACTAGATGTAAATTAGATACAAATAACACAAACTAGCTTAGAATAAGTTGTGCACAATCAAGTTTATCAATCTCTATTCTACCCTACTTCTAATATAGTCATCTACAGCCATTCCAAGCTTAGAATACATAGATTTCAAGTCTCCAACATCATTCAAAGTACTCAAACCAACATTCATACTAGCTTTACTTACACTAACACCAATACTAAGGTGGGGAGAACTACATTAGACTTGATTCCTCCTCAGAATATTGGTATGTATAAAAATATCATCATAATAGGGTGTTGAGGATGTCCATCCTACCCCACTAACATCACATTGTTACATGTGTCAATTGAATTCCCTAACAACATGGACGTCTAGAGTTTATATGTGAAATCAATCAAAACATGTCACTGACAGGGAATCAGAACTTGTGTACATAGGAATAGGCTTGACAGACTTTAACATAGGTGCACCTATAATATCAAAGTAATTCTATGTAGAGGACACTAGTGCCATTGGTGATACTATCCAAAAAGGGTTCAAACATTTGGATCCTATCTACAATACTTAGATCAGCTTCTACCTTAGTTTACATCCTCTAGATACTTTATCTTGGTTAGTTTCTAGCTAAGTACTTGTTTGCATCATTTATTATTATTTTTAGAAATGTCAAACTAATTCAATTCTATTACAAATAGTGGTTGTAATTATTGTGTATTTACTACTTGATTTACTGTACTCAACCTCTTAAACAACTTAAGGCTTAAAATCCATAACCCTAAAAATTTAAATCATAAATATGACTTATTCCACTTTAAATATTGTCCACTTGATGACTTAAATCTTTAAAAAAAAATTATAGAATAAAATCTCCTACATTTTTTTAGTGATTTATGAAAGCAATGTATAAAATTATTATATCTAATGTAATACATAACTTATATCTTATTTACTATTAATACTCATAGCTTATATCTAATTTACTATACATTTTTAAAATTATTAACATCACATGACTTATATAATAATTATACATGACTCGTATACATTATAATACATTAACATTGACTTATATCTAAGCATAAGGAGTATGTCAGAAAAAATTTGGGTAACTCAAAGAAAAATCTTATCAATGAAGATGGAGAGGTAGAAGATGATTGTAATTTGGTGTCAATAAAAACCAAATCCAAATTATTGATTCAACTAAGTGATAGAGTAACAAGGATCACTAAATTTAAGGAAATGACTAAATCTAAATATAGTTACTTAGATAGACATTACTATTGAGCATATATTTGGTTGTTATTTACTAAGAACTTTTGAAAGTCTATAATCCTAGTTTAATTCAAGTACTCTCTCTCTCTCCTAAAATTTTATTAAATTGTTCTTGTAATATTATTATAGGTTAGATGTTGGTTTGTTGTTTACATGTAGTTAGCTATTATATGTTGTGTATTATTTGAGATTTAACTTTTATATCTTGATTATCGATGTAAAAGGGCTTGGGACATTTCAAAAAAACACATTTACTCTTATAAAAAAATAATACATTAACACTGGAATTTTAGGCATTGACATATTTGCCATGAGCTCTATTATAATTTTAGTAGTTAACATTAGAATTTTGAGTATGAATCCCTAGATGCCATGAGATTTTTATCATCTCTCAATTTCTAAATTAAATTATGTGACAATTTCTAAATTGATCTTTCAAGTCAATTTTTAGTTATGATAATAAAGTTGTTAACTTATCTGTGAGAATAAAACTTATATTTGCAGTGATTTAACCTTTTAGGGTTTTAACTATGTAAATCCTAAGTTATATTAAAGGGTTGAATTGTCTAAATTAGGGAAATAATATATAATAAATAACCATTGATTTGTTATAGATTTTGAATTTATTTAACTTTCTAAAAATAGTAATAAATGTGTGAATAGATTCTTATCTAGAAAATGACTATTGAAGAAGATTTGGGTTATAAAAACTGGGTTTGCGATAGGTCTAAGTGAAATTGGGTCCTTGTGTCTATTTTTCACTAGACAGTAGCACCCCACCTAGACAGTAGCACCATGATGCTCTAGTGTCCTCAAAATGGAACTAGTGTCCTCTTTATATGACTATTCCTATTTTTTAGGAGCACCTACGCATGTGTTTCTAGTTTATGTTTTTATGCACATAAAATCTAGAAATATGTATTGTGCCTAGAATATTTGATTTAGTATACAAACCCTAATCCTCCTTATAAGTATGGCATGAATTAAAAATGTGTGTTCATTAGTAGGATAGGATAGACATCCACAACACCCCATTATGAAGAGATTTGCCTGCATACCAATACTCTAAGGAGGGATCAACTCCAATGTAGTTCTCCTACCTACTTCTTGATGCAAGTGAAAGTGAATGATAGAATGAGAGTGTTATTGAATGCCTTGAGTGTGCTTGAGATTGAAAATCATTAAAATATTTGCTTAGGTTAGCTTTATATGGTAGTATGTATAAATAGGTCAAAATAGGAAATAAATACCTTTATGTTGCTCAACTTGTTTCTTATTTGAATAGGTTTTTTGCATTTATATTCCATCTAGTCTATAAAGGTCAAGTAATCTTTTATTTATAGTGATTTGTAGCTTGTGCAGATAATAAAATGTAGTTAGGCTAACCTTAAGAGGGGTATACATTTAAAAATATATTTGTTCAAGAGTGTTATGGTAAGGGACACTAGTGCCAAGTTGGGGAGGTTAGTACCATGTGGCTTTAGTGTCCTCAATGTGGCACTAGTGTCCAACTAGAATATTGTTGGGCATGATGGGTTGGGACCTGATAATGTTATTTTGGGATTATGTTTGAGCTGATTGTAGATATTTTTGGTCTACACAATGGCTAGAAAAGTGTGATAAATACTCTATAATAGGTTTAGGGTTAAGCTAAGAATAGGCTATCTCAAGAAACATGTTTATCATCTAAATACCACTTTTACGTGATTATATTTGCCCTCCTCCCTTTATGTTATAAATGTAGCAAAGTGAAATAACTAGTATAAAGGAAAAAGAAACATATCTAGACTTACCTAGGAAGTGAATCCCATGTAGTTGAATCTTAGTATGTGAATATGGGTTTATGTACGTGAAACATGATCCAGAATAATGACCTATAATGAAACATGTAAAAATAATCCCTTACTTAAAATATTATCAAAAACAAAAGACTATTTTGAACAAATTAATAGAGTAAAGTTTAGTAAAGATATAAGAAAGAGGAAAGGAATGAATACACCTCATTAGGTATGTGAACAAATACATGAACCTGGTGACAACCTATGTGTGTGAGTGTACATAGTGATCAAATCATTGAATATCTTGGATTGAGCTAATAATTTTCTTAATTATTATATATGGGTAGCTCAATAACTCAATTTGGTTTTGATTCAATCATTACCCACCCCTACTTGAAGGATCATAATCTATAAATAACATAGATAAGACCTTAAGTGTGTCTAACCCTCTTATATGGGTAGATCAATAACTCAAGTAGGCCATGACTCCATCATTTCCCACCCATGTGAAGTAGATGCACATAAAACTAAACTATGTAAAGTGTTGAAAATATCTAACTAGGTAGATCTAACTTTGAATGTTGGCTCTATAGCCACTCAAGTAAATTAGGTGGCTTTGGCCACTTAAAATTTTCAACCAATATAGATCAAGGAATGAAATTAGTGAAAACCTATAATATGATAGAAAGTGTATATTGAATAGAGAATGACATGAAGTGTGTCATTCTATTTGATCAACCTATGTATAACTAAGCATATGAAAACTATGTGTCGTGCATATGCCCCCAATTTGATATCTGAGTATAATGATTTTAAACTGAGTATGTAATAATTGTATCTATGTATCTAAACTAAATGTGGGAGAAATCATGCCATGTATGATTCCCCCAATCTAAGCCAATGGTATGAATCCAAGTTGAAATGAGTTTATTTATCAAATCTATGACTATACTTATGCAAATCTATGTTGTACCTAATGTACTATTCTAACTAATTTAGACTACCCTAAAGTTAGGGCTACTAGATAGTAACACCATGTAGTGGATAGTAGTACCATATGGTGATAGTGTCCCAATTTGGGTATTAATTCATATCTAGTCTTAAATTTGGGTAATCTAAACTACTTTTTGAGTCTCTATTTTTTCTATATCTAGCCTGTGTCTAATTTTTGAAACTAAATCTGTGTGTTAATAATAATCTATGAATAACAATGTAGGATCCTAATCTCTATGAAAAACTGCTGTGAATGCCCCATTTTTTGAAGGTAGTTGTGGAACCTATGTAAGAACTATCCTAAAAATAAAATAACTCTATAAAATGTGTTAGCTAGATCATATATGATAACTGTGTGATATTATAATATAATATACAAACATAACATCAAAATGTAAAATAAATTGAGCATGAGTATGTAGTTTAAGATGTATGTTATAATCTAGCATTGCATAAGGATGTCAAGATAGATGTAATCAATGTGTATATCAATAAATATAAGTAACTACCTTGGGGGATGGGGCATGATGTCTATCATGACATGCAAGTAAGAAGGGTAGATACATGAGGCCACTCATGACATCAAAAATTAGCGTGTGTAACAAGTAAATACACATGTCATGGTGAAGATTCATACAAGAAAGCATACATATAAAATATATGAGGCATGAAAAATTAGGCCAATGGGCCACAATATAAGGGACATGGGTAGATGTCACTAAATTTAATAATAGAAGGCATACGAGAACATGTTCAAATGTCCACATATGCAAGTATCAAGCAATTTGGCTTAGATCCAAATAGAATGACATGTTCAAATGTCTACATATACAATCAATAAGGTACAAACAAGGGACATGGGTACATGTCCAAGTTATACAAATGTATAAGTGGCATAGAGTCAAAGAACAATGGTACATTCAAATGCCCTTGAATAAAAAAAGCATAGAAAATAAAATCAAGTCTAAAATAGGAAAGCTTTAAATGAAAGCATGTATAACTTTGTATTACAAATCTATGTAAATGACAAGATTTACATATACTAAGTCTAACTAGTGATAGTTCAAAAAAAATCTAAGCTTAAGTAATAATGATCAATATCAAGATATATCAATGTGTCAATTGGAATGTATAGAATAGAAGGATAAAACCTAGTAGTATAAAATGTGTATGGGATGCACTCAAGTGGGCAAATGTAGTAAATGAATAAACTTAGATCAGTATATATTCCCCTAGTGGAAAGATGATAGCAAGTCTGGATCAGTGTAATGGATAAGAGTCGTGTATGTAATCTACAAGCACTCAATAAGAGTAAGTGAATCATATATGTATGATAAAACTGACTATATTAAGATAGATAGCATATTTAATATTTTGAAAGTAGAATAAATGTAAACATATCGATGCATACAATCTATAAATTTTTTGTTTTTTGATTAATATTTAAATGTTTTTTTTGACATGTTATTTTTTTGTATTTCATGTATATAAGTTATGTGTAGACAAATGAAAATAAACTTGTACAAGGAGCAAGAGAGAAAGAAAATATGTTCAAGAGGGTAAGAACCATACCAACTAATGATTCTCATAGGAGACTCACTATCATTATGGCCTATGTCAAAAATATGAACGGTAATGTTTCATACAATGTGATTGTTATGTTGTATTTGAATGTTGTTGTAATAGGAATCTAAGTATTGTTCATCATCAGAATCATAATAACCTAGTGTGATAGAGGGAATCACCTCATACTATGGAGTTGACTTTTCTTTAAATTATGTTCTAGAAGATTGATTGTGATTTTGCCCTTTGAAACTATGCTTGTTGCAAGAATTTGGTGTTGTGCAGGCTCTTTTGCTAGAAATCCTTTTTTGAGAATGTTTATTGGCTAAGCATGATTTTAAATTTGAAACTTGAGATCTTGGTATTTTTGTAACATTTTATATGTATCTAGATTTTTTTCATTGATAAACCATTTTTTGAATTATTTGCCTTAGGATATTTAATAAATCCCTAACCTTATTGACCAATATTATCAATTGTTAGAATAGGAGAAGTGATGCATTAGAACTATTTGCCTAAAGTTTGACCATGATAATAAAACTATTGTAGATATTTGTGACCAAAATTATACCATGTTTGATGTTGAGCCTAATTTTAGAAAGGTAGATTTGCTTGATTTATCTATGTTTCTTGTACTATTTCTTGATCTGATTATATTTTTTTAACCTTATGTTGTTCTAAGTTATGCTTTGGTAACTATTTTTTTACTATTTCTAAATTTAACCCTTTTGAATTGGTAGATGTGCCTTGTATGTTGTGTGGATGAAGTGTCACTATGTGAGTCATCTTTATCCATTATCTATTGTATTTTTCTTTTCAATGCTAAACATGAATCAGTGTAGTGCCCATGCATTCTATGATATGCACAAAAATATCTCGATCTCCTCATTAGGTATAGAGGAGGTACGTACTTTGTTATGATTTATGATTTGGATATATAACATTGTTTTCCACAAATTTACTATTTGAAGATACGTTTACATGGTTTACACGATTGTGCCCTGGAGGCCTTTGTCTTATACATTGATTTTTTCATGTTGTAATTTTTTCATGTAATAGTTGATTATGATTTTGTAAACCTACAATTATCTTTTTCATATTGATAATTTGATCACATAGAGTCTCAACAGTTCAAACCCTAGTTTTTTTCTGATTGAACATGTAGGCACACACCCTTTAGGGAAGATGTATGAATAAGTTGAATATGGGGTTTAGTGACATTGGTATAAGCTATATCATCTAATGGAGGAATGATATCATGGACCTAGTTAGATGGAAATTATTTATTGACCTCATGGATATGAGGAGGAGAAGGAGATTCTTTCTTTTGGAAAAGATATGACATTGAAACTTGAAACATAGTTGTTAGCTTATGTGTTAAATACTCTATGTGTGTATAAGTTTGCTTGTTAATAGAATTCCATTTAGGAAAAATACAACATTCTATGAAATATTACATATATAGTGATTGATAAAAATCATCATATATACATGTGTTTATGTCTTTTCTAAATTCATTCCGAATTAACGGGAATAAACATGTAAATGAAAGTATTAAGCCTTGCAAAAAAAAGGGATTAATTTCTTATTATCATTATGATCATGATTATATGAAATAAAAATTATAAGATATATGAATCTAAAATCTAAATTTTGGAAATATAAACCCTAGGTTTATTTAGGGTTAGGATTTTAAATTAGGGTTATTTTGTAAAAATTTAAATTATATTTAAATAAATTGAAACCCTAATATTAAATTGATTTAATTAGATAGGTTGTCTAAAAAAATCAAAAATTAGAAGTATGCATCCCTAATTTTTTGCACAAAAATTTGGAGAATACAAACTATGGTTTGAAGCAATATTCGAAGTTAGGCTCACCAAATGATTTAACCTTTTAGGATTTTAACTATGTAAATCCTAAGTTAGATTAAAGGGTTGATTTTTATAAATTAGTGAAATAATATGCAATAAATAATTACTGATTTTTTATATATTTTGAAATTCTTTGAATTTTTAAAAATAGTAATAAATATGTGTAGATATAGACTTATCTAGAAAATGACTATTGCAAAATATCTAGGTTCTAAAAATTGGGTTGTAGATAGGTCTGAGTGTCTTCAATAGGATCCTTAGGTCTGATTTTTCATTGGATAGTAGCACCATATTGCTCTAGTATCCTCAAAATAGCACTAGTGTTATTTTTATAGGACTATTCCTATTTTCTAGGAGTACCTACACCTATGTTTTTGAGTTTTATTCTTGTGTGCATAAAATTTGGAAATCTATATTATGCTTGGAATATCTAATTTAGTATACAAACCCTAATCCTCCTTGTCAGTATGGCATGAGATGAAAATGTGTGTTTTTTAGTAAGATAATCTAGACATCCACAATACCCTATTGTGAAAAGAGTTTCCTACATACTAATACTCCAAAGAGGGATTAAGCTTGACATAGTTCTCTCACCTAGTGCTTGATGCAAGTGCAAGTGAATGATAGAACAAGAGTGGTCTTGAATGCCTTGAGTGTGATTGAGACTTGAAATATTTTAAATATGAGCTTAGAGTAATTTTAGATGGTAGTATGTAGAATTAAGGTAGAATAGGGATCAAATACCTTAATTTTGATCAACTTTTTTCTTATTTAAATAGGTTTTTTGCATCTATTTTCCATCTAGTCTATAGAGGTCAAATAGTCTTGTATTTATAGTGATCCATAGCTTGTGAAAATAATAAAATTTACTTAGGCTGACCTTAGGAGGGGCATACATTTTAAAATATATCTATTTAAAAGAGTTAGGGTAAGGGACACTGGCACTAAGTTAGAGACACTAACGCCATGTGGCACTAGTGTCCAGCTGGTAGATTACTAGGCATAAGGGGTTAGGATTTGAGAATGTTGTTCTAGGACTATGTTTTCATTTATTATAGATATATATGGTCTACATAATGGATAAAAAGTATGATAAAATCTTTAGGATAGGTCTATGGATAAGCTAGGAATAGGTTGTCTCAAGCAACACTCTTAGCATCCAAATACCACTTTTAGGTGATTACATATAGTCACCCATAAGCATGTTCCTAGAGAATATTTTTTAGTTAAAATTGAATACATATTGAATATCTAACATACCAAGTTAGCAGAGGAGATGAGACAAGATTGTGTTGTAGATTTGAGGAAAGATAAACCCTTGAGACCAAACATATCTATGTGAACATGGTATGTTTTAAATAATCTCAGTTTATATGATGATATTGTTATCTCTAAAGAGGATAAATAGATGCAAAAAAATTATTAAACAAGTTTTATTACAACAAAAAAATATTATACAACTTGAATAATAGCAATATTTGTAAAGTGTAAACCTCTAACCTAGTTTTAGAGATTTTTAGAGTTATTAGGAAACATATAAATCAGTCCTCCTTGGATGAAAACAATAATCAATGCCCATTGTTATTTTTAAGGATCTATAAGGATGATATTTCTATTAGACTTATTATTTATACCACTGACTCACCCACTTATGCCTTAGTATCCTTTTTAGATGTCAAATTAAAACCATTATAAGAAAAACTTATTCTTTTATCAAAAACCACAAATTTTGTTAATTTATCAAAAAAAAGTCTCTAATGATAAGATTTTGGTTGGATTTGATATTGTGTCCCTTTTCAAAAAAATAAACATTTAATGACACAATCATGGTAGTAGTGATTCATGTTGATGAGGATAATACATCATTAGTGGATTTATGTTTGAATTCCACCTTATTTAATTTATTAGGGGTCATTTATGAATAAACTTAAAGTGTTGTAATGGGTTCTCTCTTTCTACTTTTATATCCAATTTTTTTATGGAATATTACTAAAGCCTTCAAATCAACTAGGAATGCACATGTCCTAGTCAAGTGAGACTAAGGTCATTTACTCCTCCATGTGGGAAGAGAAGGGTGGTGATGATGAGGGGGATGATGCAAATCAAGGGGGGATTTTGCTTGAAAATCCCATATCTAAGTTGGTGTTTTCCAATACAATATTTTTTTCTCTAGATTATTTTGTGGAAGGATGTACTGACTAGCAAAACTCTATTTTTCTAGTAGCAGGTTATTTAGATGGGGGAAGTCATTTTATATGGGTCTACATCTTTGTTTTGTAAAATATATCCCTCTGTAAGTTCGATTCTACCCAAGAGGATGATGATAAAAGAGTGATTTTCAAAGCTTTGATATTCTTATTTTAGGTCTATAGTCTCCTCTACAACCCACAAAACTACTTTTTCTTGGTCCTGGGTTGGGTTCCTTCAAGGGAAGTTTAGTTTTAAAATATTTATATTCATTTTTTATTGGGTCCTATCACAAGGAGGGTCTAGAGACTTATGGGTGTTGATGTCTATTGGTTAAGCACAGAAAGATGATATTTCTTGCCAAGCTCTAGTGTTAACCCTCTCTTAGAGGTAGTAAGCAAGAATTATATCAAGGAGGAGAAATGGATTTATCTTGAAGGGAGATTGGGTACACCAAGCCTACTTACTAATCTTGGTTTCTATTGGGGGACATGTCTTTCTTTGGTAACAAGCATGGTGGGATTAGTAGACCAAGAAGAAATCATTATGGAGGTAGATAAGCCTACCATATTTATATGAAGGGTTTTCATCATGTTTGAAAGATTTATGGATTCCCTCTATAATCCCTCTCCATATTTTACTATGGATTCTTGAGGGATTCTTGTTTAAGTTTTTTCAAGATTTCTCTTCATAAGTCTTTATTTTTATGGTTGATGGGTCTGACCTAGACCCCCACCTTAATATCTAGGCTCATGATTATTCCTTCAATGATTTTTATAGGTTTCGGATCCTTTTGGGACCCCGTTAGTTCTTCATGGTATTTATTGATTAGGCTAATTTTATTTATGGTCTTGCATCCTTTTTGGGGCCCTGATGGGCCTTTTCTTCTTTGATTTTGTCTTGTCAGTTGTCTAGTTGGTTTTGGTTCTTCATTTCATAGGCATGGGCCTCCTTTGTGCGTAGGATGGTTCTATAACTAATTAAATACTATGTTTTAGTTCCTGATCTAATCAAAAGTAGCTATGGGAGACCTGAGCCTCTTTTTAGATAAGCCCAGGATAGTTTTTAGTCCTACTAAAACTGGATTGTTCCCACACCAATTAAAAGTGATTGTTGCTCTTTTAATTCTTGTTGTTCCTTTGGGTTGGTTATTTCTATTTATTTGGTGATTTATTCCATCTTTGAGTCTTTGTAAGCATGGGGAGACCCAGACCTCCTATTGTGTCTAGGATAGGATTCCATACTAGTTTTCAAAGGTGGGTTCATCTTAATCTGAACTAGGAATACACATATTAAATCTATAATTTTAGTTGACAATATTAATAAACCTACATATTTCCTTCTTTATATAGAAGTAATTTCTAATAAAATTGTAAATAATGAAAAAACACATGCCACATTTATTCCTCATATAAAACTAATAAGATTGCTCAAGTCGTCTAAATAAAATTTAGAAATAAATTTTAGAACTATAGTGTACAAATTTGACTATTCATACAAAGTGTCATATGTTAGATATATATGTCACTCAAATGAAAGACTAGTTAAATAAGCCTTATCTAAACATTCCTTCAAAACATGTCATCATATTTTTATAGATAATATAAATGTTTTGTCCATAGAGGATTGCTATTTCAAGCATCATCTAGGAGAATTGATATCAATTTGTAAGTGTGATAACAACTTGAACAAGGATCATGGTTATATACATCTAAATTTGCTTGTTCCTTTATCTCTACTAATTTCATCCTTAATCATGTATTCATAATTTTTCTTAGTGTCCTATTATTAACCCCTTATAGTCACTAGTCTAACATTTCTTATATTCTTTAAATCACCTATTAGGCTTATCCCTCATCCCACATTAATTAATACTCCTACTAGTAATCCCACTTATTACTAATCCCATTTATCGATTATTTTATAATTTTAAATGATTTCCTTACCTACACCCACTTTATCCTAAAAATCACTTTCTAATCCACACCTAATCATGTAATAATCTTCATTAGTTCTCCAAATGGAATCTAGAGTCTTCTAAACTCTCTAGAATCCTTTACACACTTTATAAAATTTCTCTTTAGAATTATCCAAGGAAAATTATATTCCTTATAAATTGTTCATCCTCTCCTTTTAAAATACATACCCCCATGCACAAACCATGACATTCATTGATAAATACTTCATGTTATCATTTTGTCAAACAAATCTATCCAAGTCATACTAGCATTTTGTCCAAGTTCTAAGTCCAAGAAATCCAACATTCCATATCAAGAATCAACTTGTCAATTTTATTATCTTCAAGCACATCATTACATTGGGAGGTAAACTGATTAAATATTGAGGTATAACTATTTTATGTAAATTTTTATTTGCATTATTTTGTCTACCTTTACCAATCAAGTGTTTAGCATTATTTTGGATTGATTCAAAGTGATTATTGAATTTGAATATCCATGTCTAAATTCTAGCTAATACATAAATGACGAACACAGTGGGAGACCTCCTTTAACTTAACCCTCTTAAGATTTATTTTCTTGATATTAATCTTGAAGGGCATGGTTAAGGAATAAGTTGAGGCTAGAGTTCACAAAATCATGTGATTTTGACTTAAAATTAGAAATCATGACATCAACTTGTGAAATTGTGACTTTGGCTTTTGTAAATGCCACCTCTTGATCACTAGCCACAACTTCATATTAGACCTATCTTGATTGCTATGATTGCTTGACCATTAACAATCTCTTTCTTTATGACCTATAATATCAATTTTTAAAGACTCGATTTCATCAATATTAACCTTGATAATGTATGTGTTCTATTTTTATAGGAATGAACCCATATCTGATAGATGTGACATTGCATTGTATAACTATGACATTAAACTACATAAACATGGCATTGTGACTTCAAACATGGTTTTGTGTTGTTATTGTATTTTCTCAATAGATTTACAAACTCATGGCTTCAAAAATGTAACATTTTTAACAAAAAATATGACATTGCTAGTTCATAAATTTCTATTTTTGTGTTTCAATTTTACATTTTTGATCATTAAATTGTGCATATTATAACCACAAAATTTATTTTAATCTATTATTTCACGTTTTATTTATTTTCATGCTAACCTCATATTTTGATAAAATTTGTTTCTATGTAGCCATGAGATTGGATTGTGTAAATATGAAATTATCTTTCAAACCTGTAGCTTTGTAGACTAACTATGTTTTTACAAATCTAACCCTTTTTGAAAAAAATGAAATTTTAGCTTGTATAAAATCAATTTTTCTTGATCTAAATCTTTTTTTTATAGGTTACCCTTGAATATGTCAAAATAAAACTATTAACCATTTATCTTACATGTCACTTGTCAAAAATTAGAATTTTGAAAACCATTTTGATATATTTTCTTATCACATCTTAATCGAGGTTAATTAATCAACTTGCATACTTGTGTGTGAGAAATTCAATTAGTTTAACATAATTTGTTGGTTGCCTATTTGTCACTCAAGGCTAAGATAGTGTATGCTCTAACCTTAAACTGGTAGGGTGATTCCTAGTGATTAGAAACCATCAATAAACCTCCCATTTTTATATATATGAGAAACATGATATAAAATTAATCCCCAAGTACTTATTGTAGTCATAGGAGGATTATAATGTAGATTTAATCACCACACATAGGACCACACTCTATGTTTTGGTAGAATATAAATATCAGGTATAGATGTCTTTAAGCTAAGTGAAACTCCCCATATAATGTTTCATGAGGTGAGGAGTAAACACTCAAATCCTCATGTGTTAAATAACACACTACATAGAATTGGTCCCCACATACTATAATGTGTTTAAGGATTCCTTTAGAGTGTTAATCAAGCCTAGAATAATACCCTTCAACTAAAATAAGTATCTATGGTAGGTAAACAACATTTATAGAGATCACTCACAAAGTACATATGGTGAGAAAGGGTTGAGAGACTAATATAGTCACCTCTCATCACAAGTTATTTGGTGGGATGGGTATCGAGTTGCACTCACATGATAGTTATTAGAATAGATTTGTGGGTTGCTTATTATTGTTTTTGTGTTATCAAGGCTATTACTATTTTAAAAACACTTAAATACCTACATTCTAATCATTACATTGTAAAAAAATTATCCTAAGACCAACATAATCCCTTGTCAAAAATATTTATTAGACCATCAATTTCTTGTCCTATCACAAATCATCACCTTGTCTTGTCTCACCTTGGTCAAAACATCATCATCTCATCCTAGTTCAATCCTATCATATGTCTTCTTGTCTAATCTTGCCTTAATCATCATATCATCTTGTCCTAATAAAAATTGTATCACCCATCATCTTATCTTTAATCCCCCTTTTTCAAACTTATCATCCATCACCATATATAAAGTCTTACCTTAACCATCATAATCATGCCCTTAATATCTAAATCTTGAATAATAATTAGTCATACCTCCTTGACCAAGTTCAACACATAAAAACATTTGGCATCCCTCTAGCCATAATCAAACCCATCTCATCTTGATTGTATCATTCCTCTTAACATATCCATAACTCATATCCCTTTGAGTGATCCCTATTTACATAGTCTATACTCATCTACTATTCATCACCCTTATCTAGTAGCCAAACATGTCTTATCTACCTTATTTACCTTGATAAAGTTTGTCTATACCATCACCTTGAGCTAATACTTATCTAAGCTCACCTTTATTAGGGATACCCTCCCCTAGTTGACATTTGGTTTAGACCTACTAATTTGTTAGTTTTAACCTAACAAACATCATATTATATCATGTCATTCTTATATATTAAACTTGGCACCCCTTACTACCCCATCACTCTACTAATTTAAACTTGGCACCCATCATGATTTTAATATCACCCTTTATTCTGCTAATTTAAGCACCCATCATCTTCTTTCTAACACCTATCATTCTACTAATTTGAATCTATCACTCATTATCATTAAAATCAACACCATCTTGTCTAACCTAGCCCAAGTTTAGGGAGGAATACCCTGGTTTCATCTAAACCAATCATATTATCTCAAATATTATATACCTCTCTGATCAAGGACATACCTCATCCTAACCCTAGTCATCTTTACATTCACATCAATCAACCTAAAGGTAAGCCCAATATATCATTCATCTATCTAACACATCAATCCACATAACTTCCCTAACCTATAAATTCCATCCATCATCCAAAAAATTTCATATTTCTACCTCAGTCATAATTCAAACATTTCATCCACCAAATATTTCCTAGTCTCATCATCCCCTTTCATCCCTTAGTCTAATTACACATCAATTAACATCTTTAGTCTAAGCCCCAATGATTCAAACTCTAACCTCATCACTACCTCATCAAGTTATATCACCTATAGTCCAAAAAAAATCATATCCACACCATTCAACCAATCACCTCCAATCCCATTAAGTCTGTAATATACACGAAAATCCTTTTTCACACATCATAGTCATCATAATAAGCTTGATTGTGTTTAAAATTAATCAAGATTAAATCATAATATAAAATATTATCATTCACTTAGTCTAAACTTATCAACCAAATCATCCAATAAAATGAGAGTGCATCATTTAATCACTTTAGTTAGTCTAAATCATGTCAAGTCAACCTTGTCAAAGGTCATTTATGACCTAGTCACCTCTCTTTGGCTAGTGAAACCTAGCTCCCATCTTATTCAAATCCTAGAGTTTGTCTTATCTCATCATCAAAACATAATTCAAAACCAATCATATAAATTTTATCTATCACACATCCTAATCAAATTGGATCAATTTCATCCACTTGACACCTATCACATCTCAGCATACATATCATAATCACTAATTAAAACTTGAAATCAAACTAAAAGCAATTTTTTTTTTAATATTCTTTTCTCCCATCTTAATCATGGCATAAAAAATATATTTGGATGTCACACTACTTGAGAAACATCTCTTTTCTGACAAAGATGTACTACTTTTATAGCTTCTATAAATGGGTGATTACTTACTT
The DNA here is from genome assembly GCA_037957365.1 of Torreya grandis. NCBI lineage: Eukaryota > Viridiplantae > Streptophyta > Pinopsida > Cupressales > Taxaceae > Torreya > Torreya grandis. The sequence goes on from JARHVA010004382.1 coordinate 355,820, forward strand.
GTAGACTTTGACCCTATAAAACCTAATTTTCCTCAAAATAAATATTCCTTTATCCTTCTCCATCAACATAAGTCCACTCCTAACCTTTATACCAACCTATCAAATTCAAATTCATCATCCACTATTCATAACCTTAGTCATAACATTCCTTATCATACCAACAAAGGGAACTCTATCCTAGTAACCCTGTTTAGTGATAGTTCATTCCCTAAGCCATGTCAAATACCTTGGACCTATTATATCATGGAATATATATCCTAATAAATTATTTAATTTTGAGTTAAATTATTCCATGTCTAATAAAATTTATAAATATAGATAAAATATTCTTCTCCTTATATCCTTAGAATCCATCTTTTGTTAGCTAGTCATTGTAGACATATAACCCTTAGAGATAAAAAAAATAAAAAGACTCAAATAATTTTTTATTTTTCAAGAATCACCACTAATGTAGTGCAAGGAAAGATCATAGTTTAATCTAATTCTTGGGCTATAAAAAGTTATGAGTGTTTTTTATTTTCAATGATCATTATTAATGTGATGCAAAGAAAAAGAATATACCTCTTATAATTCACATAAATAAGTTTTCAATAAAATTAAAGTAATTAATTAATTAACTTAAGAAAAAACTTGAAATGAAAGAAATGATTGAAAATGAAAATAAAATTACACTTTGGCTTAGCTTTATTAAGTCTTTGGCTTGGAGTCCTACACAAAACTATTCATAGTTTATATGTAATAACGTTGGCCACTAAAAAAACCTACAAGTGAGCTAAAAACAAATCAAGAAAGAGCCTAAAACAAAAAAAAATAGAACAAATTTGCTACATAGAAAATAATAAAATGTTAACTAGCCAAAAATAGATATGAGAAAGCTATGGAAATAGAAAAATAATTACTAACAAAACTAGTGAAGTTCATAACAAATCCAAAAAAATCATAAAAATCTATTGAAGCTCATAACAAATTCATTGAAATTCATAACAAATATGTCGAAGTTTATTACAAATCTATAGAAGTTCATAACAAAATTGTCATTCTACAAAAAAGACAAAAAATGAAATATAGAAATAGGGAAAAAAAGAGGAAAACTAAATGATAGAAAGAAAGCAAAGCAAAAATAACTAAAAATAGAAACATAAAATTATAAACAAAGTCCATAAATCAATTGTAAATGATTTCATCATAATACATATTAAAAAAATCTCCATAACAAAACTATTATTCTCCATAACAAACCCATCGTTCTCTAAAAATTGTATAGAAAACTCAAAAACCTAAAAAAATTACCTAAACAACAAGAAAACCTCCTAGACTAAGATTAAGTTGTTATTCACTCCAATATAAGGGAAAAAAATCTAATAAAAACATATAAGATGAGAAATATTTAGGAAAATCTCTATCATACATTCTAGAAATATGATAGCTAGAAATTAGAAGTTATAACTAAGAAAACAAATAAGCAATTGAATTCATGTTCTAAGACCAATCAAAACTATCAAATAGAGATAAAATAAAAGAAAAAGATAAAATAAATAATTTACCTTATATCTTACCAATAAAAATGAATACCTTTTCTTTTGATTGACTTCAATTTCCTCTTGCAAGTGTGTATGTGGATGCTCAATTTATTCTTCAAATGCAAAGTGAATCTTAGCAGCGTAAGGAAGTAATATTGTTGATTCTCAATAGATGCACACAATAATGTTTATAGATTTATTTTAGATAGATTCATAAGATCATTTTTATTGTAATTTGATAGCTTGATGATAGATTTTGATAATGGAGGATGACACATCAATTTATAATCTTTTAGGTAAGAACATGGATGGTTGGAAACAATTTGGATTTATTGTATTATGTTAATTTTCAATGGTTGGATTTGATTGCTCATCCAAGTAGAAGAGACCAATTCCTCGTGTGTTTAAGAAATAAGAGGGAAATTAGTTGTTAGATAAAAGTTTCTCATGAATGATTCTAGGTATTTGAATGACTCACCATGTTGGTTGAAAGGTTCAATGATGACTCAATAATTGGTTGAAGAATTTAAAAAAATAGTTGGATGACTCAACACTTGGTTGAGGAAACTGTGAAAGATATTTGATGACTTGGAAATTTCAAATTTTATTAGTTTTGTGGAATTATATGTGCATGATTAATTAAATAATATTTATTAATTAACTATTCAAAAAAGGGATGGAAATTATGTCAAGAAACCTTAGGATAGAATTTGAATTTAGGGTGGTGGTTAAGTTAGTATGTTGATATTAGTAAAGGTTAATACAACACTAAATATGGCAGAATTTAGGTGTCTACATAATCAATTAATCTTTTATTTTCTATTTTTATTCTTAATGTGTGTGTGGCATAAGACCCATATGATTTTCTCTCATGTCATAGAGTGATTTTGGGAATCAAAAATAGTTTAGATCACTTGTGTATCTCTAATTCAAATTGTGTATGCTATTTTATTAAATTTTAAGAAAATTTTAAAAATAAAAAATAGTTTTAACTTTTTCTTTTTCTTTTTCTTTTTCTTTATTAGGATCTGTTAACTTGGACTTCATTCCCAAGAACTATCCAAATTCCATGTTCTGGTGGAATTTAATATTCATTGGAGGGGTTATCATTATTAGTTAATCATAAATTCAATTTTACATGGTTTCCATGGAGTGATGTGGTTAACTACCAATACCCAGGCCCCAAACAACACCCTTGTATCATGGATTTGGACCTCATGTACTACAAGGTATATCAATGACTCCCTGGTAAGATTTTATAAACTTAGCTTAAGATCCATCCATCTGTAATCTTATAGTGGTGATAGGAAAATAGTGTTCCATAATATTACCCACTCTTACCCTCAAGATATTTTTGTGGGCCATAATTTGGTTATACACCTACTTGACTAACATATGGTATTATTACTATGTGTGTTTTATTATTTTTTACTTATGTGAAAATAGCTTAAAATCAAACCCAAACAAAATTCATAGAACCTAAAACAAGATATCAAACCAGACAGGACTAAGACCCTAATATGGAAAATCTTTCTAATCAAAATCCATTCCATTTTGATGGACCTTTTAATCAAGGTAAAATTCATGATAATGATAATGATGGCCTTGTGAACTAGAACAAGTACAATGATGACACCAATTATTTGTTTAAAATATAACATGGTCATGCCCAAGTAGAGTAGTTATTATTTGAAAATAAGAATGGCATCATCATACAACTTATTGAAATAAGAACTAATCTTTTTGCATATTATAATCTTATAAACTTGAGTAACATAATAATAAATAAAAATCAAACCTATCCAGACTAGGAACATGTTACTTCAAGAAATCCCATTGGCTAAAATAAATAAAAATTAGAGTTGACTATTTAAAACCCTAATCCAAATGTCTCTCATATTGACCTTGGCAAATAAAAATTAGTTATAACATAAAAATACCCTAAAGATCAAAATAAATTCATGTTTGATTAACTCCTACAACTAAGTCAATAGTTGGAAAAGTTAACCTCCCATATAAGTCCTTCAACATCAAAACCTTTAGATCTCAATCAAAAATCCAAAAATCAATAATCTAATATCAATCAAGCCCTTAGGCCACCAAAACTCAAGTTTATCTTACCACCATCATCGCCACTCAAGGGTATGTTGTTTTCTCAATAATGGAAAACTATGAATGATGCTCTCCAAATAATATAATAAATAACCCATAATTAAAACAAAAAATACAGATTTGAGGAGTTGTGCTCATATCCATTTGACAAAGAAATGTTACAACTATCATTTCCCCTTACTTTGAAACACCCATGTTTGAAAAAATACAAGGGAATCCAATTATTGCCAATAGGTTTCATACAATCACAATTACTTAATCCAATTATTCCCTGAAAATTTATGGGTCCAAACTTTAGAATGGTTTTTACATCTTCCTAAGTGATCCATCACAACCTTTAAAAATCTATTTGAAATATTTTTCAAACACTTATCCTAAAACATTTAAATGAACTTACAATGTTGTATTTATATAATGCCAAAAAAATAATAGATAAATCTTTTCTTCATTCCTTTAAATATGGAGAAGCTTAGTTATAATATTTCCTTGTTCAATCCTAGAGAAGCAGTGGGTAATAATTTTTTTCACCAACCTCAATCAAGAAATGTCTTATCATCTATAAGTTCAATGTGTTTCTACCTTTGATGAAATCATTGAAAAAAGAGTTCAAATTGAGAAAATCGTCATCACTAAAGTATTGGTTAAACTTTTCCATAAGGATCATCATAATCTACTTTAGTTAGAAAATCCTAAGTTCTTTAACAAAAACAAAAATGTTTTTAATGGAGTTACTTATTAAAAACACATTTGGGTTGTTCAAAATACTTCCAACATCAACATTCCTAGGGGGCAACCCAAACAAGATATCAAAAGAATGCACTATACTCATCTTGGGGAATCATTAGAAGTTTTTTTTCATCGATTGGTCATTGCAAACATGATCATTTTTCCACAAGACAATCCCAATGATGAAATCAAACCAAAACCCACATGGTATAAAGAGAATGAATATTGTGAGTTTCACAAAATCAAAGGACATTCAACCAATCGATGCATGAAACTAAAAAATTACATTAAAGATTTGATTAATAGAGGAGATATTGAAACTAAAGGAAGTGCATCCACATCATAGAATAAAAAAGTGGGGATATACAAAGACCCCTTACCAAAACATGATCAAGCTCATCCATAACCAAAACAATGTCAAAACACCCAAAATAATAATGTCAATTATAAAAAATATGCCCATTACTATAATTTAGTTGTTGGTTGCATTGAACATATAGACAATCATGCCAAAACCATAAAATTTAAATACCTAGATTGTGATGTCACAACTAATCATAAAAAAATCACTATCTAATGGCCTCCTCTACCTACCCATTGAGAAAATTACAACCATATCAAAATCTTGAGAAAAATCATGCCCAAATCCCCATCTTGGATCTTCTCAACGCATCCATTATTCATAAGGACATATTATATAAATTCATCCAAGAGTCAATATTACCTAATGACATTATTTTATCCTAATTCCAATCACTTGTTTGGAAATTGTCTTCAAGTCACAAACTCATCTTTGACCAACATGGCATGCCTCCCATTGGCATATCACATAATCTCCCCTTGTATATAGAGACCTTCATCACCAAACATAAATTCAAAAGTATGTTTGTATAAAATGTATTGGGCTTGAACATCTACACCTTGACATCAATTAAACATCTCAGTTTCTCTAAAGTATCATTAGATCCAAATACCATCACCATCAAAGTATATGATAATGCCAAAATGGAATCAGTAGGCATTATATATCTTCTTATCATGGTTGGGCATGTCACAGATAAACCTTGCTCCATGTCATTGATCTTGACCTCCCTTATAACATTAATCTCTACTGACCATGGATATATGTTATATAAGTCGTCTCATCCACCTTCCATCAATGCACCAAATTTATGCATTAATGCATGGAAGTGATTGATTCTAGTGATCCTCAACCTTTCCAATATTTTAAAATTTTAGAGAGGCACTGTTATAAAACCAATTATTATCCCATCACTAAAATTTATCTGAAATGGATGGATCCATAGTACCAAAAATGATAAATCATTCATCATACATACATCTAGATGACATCATGTCTACATCAAAACCCTACCTTCTAAATCCCATTTCAATATCCTTGATAAAGGATATAGATAATATTAAATCTAATATGCTTTCCATATGGGTAAACTCCCTATTTCTCCTCGAAGCCATGGTAGGCCCAACATGAACATGAAGATATAATTAATCTCCTATCAGTTTAGTACAACCACTTTTATCAAATCAAGATTTTTTGTAAATGATAAAATTGAAAACACCAATGGATTTTGGCTATAGAATGATGGCCTAGCCTCTTTTATCCTATATAAAATAAGATGTGTTAAATCATGAACTATAAATGAAAAGGATTGGGCCTCATGGATGGAGGGTCTGAGAACCTATAGACATGTGCACAAATAAATAATCATTTAGCATCATATACAAAATTCCTAGTGACCAGTATGAGGATGTTAGGGACACTTCCACGATCTCTAAGGAATCCTCTTACAACATTGAAATAGGTTACTCTCATAGTCTCTATGAATATCTTATCATTGCCAATATTTTAAATGGTGTTATTCTTTTCACCATTGACCTTGACCTCCAAGACCTTGAACTTATTGATTGGGACCAACAAGATTACATACCAATTAATATATTTAAAAATAATGAAGCTATCGCATAATTCATGGGACTTCAATTTGGCATCCCAGTAGGTGATCATAAAAAGGGTTTTAAAATCAACCTAGACACATCAACATATTTTGGGGAGTAGGAAAAGTTAATCAAAAATAAATAAAAATAAACAAATAAATCCAATAAATCACAAATCAATTTTAAATCAAACTAAATCATGAAAGCTTTAGATCAAGCGAGTTAATCTCATCCATCTAAACTCAAATTTTTTAAATCTAAACAAGTTAATCTAAATAATTCATCCTTCATTCTCACAAGTTGTAAAAGGATTTGGATCATATAACATCCATACGCAATCAAGAAATCAAGCAATCATTATTTATAAGTACATGCTACTATAATATTTCATGGTCCTTTGAGTAACCAAAATCCATCACAATCACAAGCAAATCCACTCAACAAGGGAGATATTCACTTGGTAAATTTAGGTATTATTTTGTTTCCTTATTCACTTAATCTTAGGTTTGCTTGATTTAGAATAGGAGCATAGTTTTTGTTTCTAATTTTCTTTCATATCTCTAGATTTAATTGTAAGTTTTCCTTAGTAAAAATTAATTTAAAAATTAAAAGAAAAAAAATTCTAAAAAAATGAATTCCCTTAGTGAAAACCTCTTTGAGGCACTATTGGACCAATAAAAAAATTAAATAAAGAAAATAAAGAGAATTGTATTGATGAAAACCTTTCTAAGGCATTGATAGATGAGGAAATCAACCTACCCCCTGCACTAGCATTGTTAGAGGACAATTTTAATTAACTTGTTGAGGAAACTATTGATGTCAAGATTATAATAGAAGAGAATCCCAAGATCATTAAACTTTAAGCTACTATCAGTCCCAAGGAATAAGAAATTTTGGCCACCCTCCTAAAATAAATAGCATATGTCTTTTATTGGTCATATGTTTATATGCCCATATTGAATCTCATCCCCCAAAGCATTCATAATTGGGTTATCTTACACTAACAACCTTGTTGAGTATAAATCACTCATCTTGGGCCTCAAACACTTGTCAGTCTCTAGGGAATCTCAACTCATCATCAAATAAATAAATAATGAGTACTAGGCCAAAGACTAAAATCTCATCCCTTATAAAATAATGATTGATAGCTTAAATAAATATTTTGAGCACATCAAATTTTAAAAATTCCCTCATGTAAGTAATAAATATGTTGATATTGCTACCATCAATTCTCTCCTAGAGATGTAAAAAGATACCTAAAAATGCTAGTTTTTTGTTGAATAACTAATGATCTCAGCATATGATGTCCTAGAATCTGATATGGTGTGTGAGATTATTGGTCCCAATTCCCCTTGGTATCATAAAATTTACACTTACTTCCACAAACACACCCTCCCTCTCAATTTTTCATGTAATAAAATAAAATCCTTCATCCATTATGCCTCTCACTTCACCATCTTTGGCATCACCCTCTATCATATGGGACACGAAGGTACCTTGTTAAGATATTTAAATTTAAAAGAAGCCAACTTATAGATTAATGAATTTAACAATAGAATTTATGGAGCGCACACCAATGACATGGTCATATGAATGAAACTACTCAAAACTAGATACTACTAACATACCATGGAAAAAGACATTTTTACATATGTCAAAAAAATATAGCTTATCATAAGTATGGATACCTCATATATACACCTTCTCAAGGATTGCAGCCAATCACAACATTGTGGCCCTTCTCTACTTGGGGGATCGAACTCATTGGGAAGATAAATCCCTTTTCCTATTATGGCCATAAACACAATTTATGGTTATTGATTATTTTATTAAATGGGTAGAATCCTTCCCCCTCACATACATAAATGGCAAACAAATATCTAAGTTCATCCTTAATCACCTCATTTTTCGTTATGATATCTCTTCAACCATCATTACTAAGAAAGGAAAGTCCTTTAAAAATAAATAATTCAAATCCATCTATGACCAATTTCATATCAAACATATGTGGTCCACATGTTATTACCCCTAAGGTAATGACCAATCCAAATCTTCCAATAAAACTCTCACTAAATCCTAAAAACCATTATCAATAAAGTTGGTTTGGATTGGCATCTGCAACTCTATCTTACCTTATAGGCTTACCTTACTAGTGTATGCATAGCCACAAGGGAAACACATTATTCCCTTGTCTTTAGATCTAAATACATATTACACATTGAGGTTAAGCTACCCTCTTTATGAATCTCCCTACAACATTTGATCGATGATGAGGAATATAGAGTTGTGCAACTTCATGAGTTATAATATTTTTATGAAAAATAGTTCAATGCTCTAGATAATTTTAAAGCATATCAAAATAATCTATGAATAAGCTATGAAAAATGTATCAAATCAAGAGAATTTAAAATTAGTGACCTCATCTTTAAATAAAATCAAATAAACATAACTAAATACCATAAAAAAATGTAACATCCCCACTGAGATCTACTTAAAAATATGTGATTTTTTTAATTTAAATAATGTATTATTTCATTAGATTACACCATGAGAATATAATTAGTGATCCAAACAAAGCATTATAAGTATGCCAACTATGAAATAAACATTTGACATCTATCCATCACTAATCACTATCATCATATGAAAGACATCATAATTAAATATAAAAATTAATTACAAAGATCCAACTATGGCTAATACAACTATATAGTCACTGCAATCAATGTAAAATAAGTACATAATTACAACTCATCAGGGATAATGTTTTCATTATAATAAATATATTACAGTTTATAATATATAAGATACATAACTCTATGGAGCACGAGTTCCCCAAACTCTAGTATCTATGGCAATCTCAAATGTCATCTCCAAGAAGTACTATTATGGAATGAAGAGCATCATCTAAAAAAATTTTCACACCAACCATAGACCATTGATCTCCTACATAATCCCATGTCAGAGAATGGCCATCCATTCATGGATCAGTAGATAGTGGCGGTGTGGGAATCTAGAGAGATAAGTTAGTACCTATATTCTATATGATTTTTAAGAACATGCAGTGTACCATAAATAAATCTATTTTAACATGATATCATACAAACATGCAAATCATACATATGAAATGATAATGTCTAACTAACATTACTTTAACAAAAAAATTTAATAGTTATTTATCTCTAGGATCAGTCAGATTCATACACACCACTTAATCAGATTACCTTCATCTAGCATTAGTGATAATAATAAGCTAGTGAAATTTGTCTCACTGCTTACTTGATACTAGTAATACAAGATTTAGTTAACATAAACATAACCAACATATTCATATAGATTAGTTTCGACTAGCATTCATAAATATTCTAAACACACAAATAATCAAAATGCATATATTTAATCTATCAAACATATAAATGAATTTCCATAATATTATTTATCATATAAATAACAAGCAAACAAATACATTTTATACCAAATGGGGATAAATTATATTTAGAATATATAATTTAATTTCCTTAAGTAGATTCAATCACATTATATTTTATGTTAAGCACTAAAATCATAGTCAACCATATTATGTACACACTACTCAATTTCAAATAGTCAGTCATAATAATTTTAGGGAATCAAATAACTCATAAATCAAGTTATATCTCGTGTGAACATAATATTTCATTTTAAATAATTATTACATTTCTATGAGACTGTATTCACACTATGTTCCACATATAAGTATTTACCAATATAAAAATATGGTTTATAAAATTCAATAGTCATTAGAACTCTGATCAATAACTTAATCATTATAACTTTTCTATTCAAAAAATACATTGATGATCTATTATAGATATTAATATTTTTAGAATTTTAATGAATAGAATATGGTAGACAAAATACTATTTATACTCATATCAAATCGCCATCTAGCTATAACATTCAAACACTCACAATTTCTTATAGCCATCTGTGCATATTATCCTATGTATTTTGATACAAGTTCAACTCCATCAACTTGTTTTACATAAAACTCTTGTGTTTTAATTTTTAGAGTACATTGCCAGACTTACGGTTAAATATTTCAACCCATTAACTACATATGGTTTTATTATTTTGTATTTAATATTCTTATATTTACCAAATCGATGCAATTATTGGTCGAATCATAAGCATTAATTTATGATTTATGAATAGCCATTAATTTTCATACAATCAATATACATACTCTAAATTCAAACCATCAATTATACATACATCCTATATATCAGGGCTACAACTAATATAATGGTCTTCACAGCTTGCTATTATAGTATATGTTCTTATATATATTTGTATAGAAGACTACTTACAAACATATATATAGGTCGCTATATATTTAAACTAGATTGCTAAAAATTAAGAATATATTTAAACCAATAATTATCAATAAGCATTAATGCCACTCAATAAAATACATGTTGATTATAATCATTTGGAGACTATTATACCCTTTGGAGACTATAATCATTCGGAGGTTATAAGCATTAAGGTCTTTGTACTTAGGAATAATATGTTATATATTAATATTAATAATTTATATTTTGTATTAATACAGGGCTACTTAGAGTATTCATTTTAAGTATATACATTAGCGTTAAAATGCCTCATATAACATGTAACTTCATGACTCATATTGCTTCATAATACATGTTGATCACTCCATGTTCATAATACCTGCAAGTTGTTTCATTACATCAAATTTATCATTAACATATATATATATGCTTCACTATGTTTGTAACACTGCAGTGCACTACACAGTTTGTTGCATTTAATATGGCTTGTTATTTATTGTTCTCAGGTTGTTATAATGGTCTCATAGTTTGATACATAGACATTTGTAATGTCTTCTCAATAATTTGGATCATGATTATTTTTATTATACTAATATGCTATATCTCATATCATACATCCAATGTTTGGCAATTAAATATACAAGGTACGGTGATTCATATTGGGGATATAAAACATATTGAATGTACAGTGAATATAATATGATAGTTTCCACATATTAGATCTTTATAGTTATATTTTATGTAAAATCTGATGTTTCCCAGTGATATTCTAATTACGCTTAACGAAAATAAATATAAATGTTTTCAGATACAAGTATACTTTATACTAATGTAGACATTTATACAAGTATACCATATACTTGTAAATAGAGTGAATCTAAATATAGTGATAAGTATAATATATGTTATTCTATATTCATTTAATACTATAAGTTTCATGTAGTATACATTGTTTAAGTGTTGATATATTCATGTAAATATGATAGCTCTAATCCTAATTTGAATGTATGAAGATTTATAGTAAACATCATCACCAGTTTAATATATGACATCACTCGCTAAATAAATAGATACCACATATAATGATTTATACCAAAATAAAAATAATAGATAAAATCATTATATGGTAGCTAGTAGATATAATTATTTAACCTTGTACAATCTATTGCTATCCTATCCTAACTGAGATATGTACATGATTTAGTTTAGCCTAGTTCATTACCAAACATACCAATTTTTCTATATTGACTCCCAAAGCACTCAGATCACCTTATTACCACACAGTGATATATTATTATGGTACATTATAATCATTGTTTTAAGTCGCTATCTCCAAGCATACATATAAATTGATGTAGAAGAATAATGTAAATCATTATAGAAGAATAAGGTAAATCATTGTATGTTTTTAATGAAAGCATTATTTTTATATCTCATATGGTATTTCTGTTTTTAATAAAAACACTATATTAATATTAATTGTCTTAAATTTATGATTTATAGAGACTTAAAACAATAATATCTCATGTAAGCGATTAGTACCTTTAGTGATAGGTTTTTTTTTTTTTTTTTTTCTAAATATAAATTTTAAATACTTTGCAACATTATTGTTGTATATAGAGACTTAAAACTGTAGATATCCTTCTCTAAGTATATAATAAAATTACACTTAAGTCGATTCAATAAATAGTTCATTATTTGTTCATATAATATATCATTTTGCTAATTTGTTAATGCATTTTACCAATTGCAATCAAACTAAACACATCACTATAATTATCATATCACTCAATAGATATTAACTATGCAATTCTCATATACCAATAATAAGTTAATTTGCATAAGAAAATAAAAGCTCTACCAACCTACTATTCACAATTAAATGCTCTATCAAATTTCCTCTTCAAATTTGTGCTCCTCTTCACATGCTACTATATTCTTCTCTAGTCTCTCTCTCTCTCCTCTTTCTTTTTTCTGCTCTCTACTATATCTCCCTTTTCCTATTGTGCCCCCCCAACCTTTTATCTTTTTCATTTCTTATATGATTTTATTTATTTTCTTGTTTTATTTTTGTATTATTTTTTTTATTTTTCTCCCAAATATATCCTTTTAAATTCTTTTTTTGGTATGTATGTATTTTTCTAAATATAAAATATAATTGTTTTACTTGTTTTATTTCCTTTATGAAGCTTCTTTTTTATTTTTATAATTAATTAATAATAATAAATAAACACAATTACTTGGGTGGTATAAATTCAATAATATTCTTTTCAATCATAGTTAGGTATTCTTGAGATGTCATAAAGATAACTAGTTTATATTCTAAAACATTCCCAAATCATGAGAGTTAGTCTACATACATGTTTACATAAATTTACCTTTCTAAAAACATTAATAGTCATGAGCACATTATCATGACATAAACATAAACATACAAAGTTAATTTCATATAAGCATTAACTGTGCTAACACACAACTAACCATGCATAAATAATTATCTAAATGTAAATAGAATCAAAAATGTACTAATGTTAACCATTTAACTATGCATATAATGAGTGTATTTAACATGGTGTGTGTATAGATCTAATCATTCCTCTGTCATCCCCCAATAAATCTATCTACGTCACCCTCTTCAATTATGCTCTCCCTCCATCATTCTTTGAAAGATGAATTTATCATGAATCCAACTCATAACAAGTAGGTAGTTAATCCATAACATCATAATATGTATATCATAAAATATTGTTGAAATAACAAATTAACATGATCACAATGAAAAAGATATACATTAAAACTAAACTCATAGTAATAAAATCATGAAACCAAATCAATATTCAACTGTCCTATAACAACATATGATTTATAACTTAGTCAATAATAATCAATTGAATCTACTAACTAAAAATATCCATAAATAATCAAGTATATTTGCTTAGTGAGGAATTGGTATGTAACATCCTTCCCTCTTAAAATTGTTTGTCATCTTAATGACATGTATTCAACATAAGATCTAAATTAAAAATATTATTCATTAGAAAGATAAAATAATATGAAGCATCAAATCAAGTAAATAAATATGAAAATCACCCATTGAACATATCAAAGTCCTCCCAAGTAGCACTATTTTTGTAGTATTGGTCCCATAAGACCTTACACTATGACATCTCCTTATTATGCAAATAAATTTTGTGAGTGTCAATTACTCTAATTGGTTCTACCATGACCAACCTAAGGTCCAAAACCTTGTAAATCATTCTGATCCAACACATGTGAAAAATTAGCTATATACTATGTAGGATAAGAAACATAGAATACCATATGAAATAGATCTAGGCCTGGTGGTAATTTAAGCCTATACATTACAAGATTGATCACTTCTAACACCTTGCAGGGTCTCACATATATCAGTGAAAATTTTTCTAACTTCCCAAATTTAATCTTCAACCATAAGCAATGCAATCATCATAAAAGCCAAAAACAAATGGCCAACAAGAATTCCACAAAGTCTCATAGCCCCTATGCACACCTCTCTAACCTAGAGAGTATTTTTCTCATTCTTGAAAAAAAGTGTTTAGAGAACCTAGAAAGAACAATGTGTATAATTCAATACCATCACTACTTCATGTAGCCCCTGATAAGTATGGCGTGCTAATATTATCACTACTCTTTGTAGTTTCTGACAAGTATGATGATAAATAAGAACTAAAAATAATACATTTTTAATGTATACAAAGTTAAGGAATAAACATCCCTTAGTATATATGTGTATGACTATACAACTAAATTTGACAAGTCCCCCTTGCCAAATCCTAAATTCAACAAGCTCCCTTTATTGGATCCAAACTCAGTAACTATTGAGTCAATGTGAGACTAACTAAGATCCACTCCTATATTTTAGTACTCATATTCCTAATTCACCACTCATCTCTTAGGTCTCTATGACCTAATAATCTCCAAAATGTGCACATGGTTCAATGAATCATAAATCCATATTAACAGATCTTAGAGTGTAATAATATACACTATATAATTCAAGATTTATCAATATCCATCATAAGTAAAATCATATAAACATTCTATAATTTCATTAAGTTGTTATTATCCAAACATAACTAGTATCAAATTTCACAACTTAACCCATCTCTATTATATTAATAATTAAGAGGGAATAATGTTAAAATTAACATAACAAACAAAGGTAAAATATCACATCATCCTTAAAATCTTAATAAAAACAATAGGCAAGAAAATGCCTCCCCACTTGCCTGGTTAGTTACATATTAAGTTATAAGTTCATCTCAACCCTCTTAGACAAACAAGATGTTCTACACATCCAGTTTCATACTTGCTCTAGGAGAAAAGTACATAAATGGCTCATAAAAACAACATGTTTTAATTAAGATGAGAATAATATCAATCTGATCAAGGGTGAATCATAACATAATGATTATAATCAACTTATAAACTTTAAGCTAGGACCAATATATATTCAACATTTACCACTCACATGATCAAAGTTTAAATAAAGTAGCACTGAAAAGTGTGACTCTAAAAAACCACAAGAGGAAAGTAGTGAACTAACATCTCAATAGCAAAACTCTTAAATACCTTCAAATGGTATGTATAAAACAATACAACTTGAGTTGCCAAAATCACTACATACTTACCAAACCTATAAGTGTAGTATCAAAACATGTTTCCACAACTAGAAGGAAAACTATTAACCACATAGATGCATCAATCCATTCCATTCCTATAAATTCTTTATCAAAAAAAAGTAGAATACATTATCCCATAATCTTTAAGGAATATTATCATTTCAAAAATAAGTTTTCTAATTAAGGGAACACTTAATCAATATCATGAAATTATGAATCCACTCAGTGGTCTTATAATAATGTCAAAGGAGGTTGAGAGAGTAACAACTCACCTCTATGCTAACTATATGAGATCACACATATTCCCAATCCACATAAACATATGGGGTGTCAATCCATAAGCAAACTCCTAACACATAAGAATCCTCAACAAAGATAACTACAAGGAGAACTCCCACTACACTAGGTGGTGCCAATCCATAAACAGTCTTTTGGGATTCCCACCCCTAAGTTTAGTGTACATAAGACATAAAACTCTATTTGAAATTCACATGTCTTAAGTGATAAGCACCCCCTACTTTTTGAAAACTCATAATACAAAACACAAGTGGTAGAGGTGACTTGATTACCAAGTAAGGATGTAATCATTCTTGAGGTGTTTGATCTAAGTGATAAAAAATATTGTATAAACATTTTATTCATGACTCATGAACTATGTTATGCACTCACCTACCCAAACATCATATACAACCATCACCATTGAGACACTCGATAAATCAACCCTTTAAAAATTATAAGAGGGTACGAGTGCTCCTAAGGGTACATACTCAATATACTACACAATATTTCATAGAATCAACTATCAATCCTCATCGCTTCATAAAATAGGTCACATATAATTATGATTTATCCTTTCTAAATTTTTATTTTATTGTTTTGATGTTCCACACATCAAATGATTTAGTTAAATAAGTTATTAGACAAATCAGACCAAGAATTATGGATGTATATTACCTATAATATTCATCAATCCATACATGAGGATCTACTAAATCTCACAAATCCAATCATGGTGTGGCATGATTCTATACTAAGGCTTTACAAGTTAAAAATACACTTCACTTAACTAGTACAATAATACATGTCACTAGGTTCTCCATACATAGGTTCAACATGTCATAACCCTACTTCAGTTTTGTCACCCAAAATAGTTCCATTGATCTTAGGTGGATTCATATCTTTATCCAACTCTGTAGCTACTTATGCTCTCACATTTTGAAGGTTTTTCTACTCAACAAGATTATTTTAAAGTTCATCTTAGTGTTCTTCCTCTTTATGGACATGAACTTCCTATTCCAAGGCTAAAATTTAGTCCCTAATTTCATTCATGGCTATAAAAATCTTATCTTTGTCACTTACTTAGCGACAAATCAATTAGGATTAAATGGAGGGTTATTATCATTGACATTTGAAAGACCCTCTCTAAATACTC
Source organism: Torreya grandis (assembly GCA_037957365.1). NCBI lineage: Eukaryota > Viridiplantae > Streptophyta > Pinopsida > Cupressales > Taxaceae > Torreya > Torreya grandis. Next base: position 372,561 of record JARHVA010004382.1, read on the forward strand.
TATATTTCACCATTCTCCTTTATGGTAACCATAAGGATATGAAATTTGAGTCACAACTCGGATACCATATGTAACATCCCTATTGGGATTTACTTAGAAATACATAAAAAAATTAATTTAGACAACATATTATTTTATTATATTAAACCCAAAAAAAATTAATTAGTGATCCAAATAAAACATTTTAAGTATTCTAACTATAAAAAAAACATGTGACATCTATCAATGACTGATTACTATCATCATATGAAACATATCACAATTACATATAAAAGTAATTGTAGATATCTAGCCATGACTAGTAGAACCATATAGCCATTGCTATCAATGTACAATAAGTAAATAATTATATCTCATCAGAGATAATATTTTAATAATAATAAATACAATACAATGTATAAGATATAAGATACATAACTCCATGGAGCATGAGTTCCCTGAACTCTAGTATCTATGAAAATCTCAAGTGTCATCTCTAAGAAGTACTATTGTAGAGTGGGAGAGCATCGTCTGAATACTTTTTTACACCAACCATGGACCATCGTTCCCCATATAATACCCCATCAAGGAATGGCCCTCCATTCATGGATGAGTAGATAGTGATGTTGTGAAAATTCAGAGAGATAAGCTAGTACCTATGTGCTATATGATTTCTAAGAACATGTAATATACCATAAAAAAAACTCATTCTAACATGATATTGCATAAACATGTAAATCATACATATGAAATGACAATGTCTAATTAACATTACTTTGGCTAATTTTTTAATATTTATTTATCTCTAGGATTAGTCAATTTCACACACATCACTTGATCGGATCATATTCATCTGGCATTAGTGATGATAATAAGCTAGTGAAGTCTATCTCACTCCTTATTCAGTACCATTAATGCAAAATTTGATTAACATAAATATAACCAACATAATCATACGAATTACTTCCTATCAATGGTTATAAATATGTTAAACATAACAATAATCAAAATACTTATATTTAGCCTATCAAATGTATAAATGAATCTCCACACTATTATATATCACATAAATAACAGGCAAACAAGTACAGTTTATACCAACTAGGTATAACCTATGTTTATACTTCATAATCTAATTTTTGTAAGTAGATTCAACCACATTATATTCTATGTGAAGCACTAAAATCATATTCTACCATTTTATGTACACACTACTTAATTTCAAATAGTCAGTCATAATAATTTTAGAGAATTGAATAACTTATAAACCAAGTTATATCTCATGTGAACATAATATTTCATTTTAAACAATTATTACATTTCTAGGAGAGTGTATTCACACTATGTTCCTCATATAAGTACTTACCAATATATAAATATGATTTATAAAGCTCAATAATCATTAGAATTCTGATTAATGACTTAATCAGTATAACTTTCCTATTTAGAAAATACATTGACAATATTTTATAGATATTAATATTCTCAAAATATTAATGAAAATATTATTGTAGACAAAAGATTATTTATACTCGCATCAAATCACCATTTAACTATAACATTCAAACACTCACATAGTTTCTTATAGCCATATCTGCATATTATCCTATGTATTTTGTTACAAGTTCAACTTCATTGACTTGTTTTACATAAAACTCTTGTGTTTTAAAGTACATTGTGAGACTTAAAAAAGGGTTAAATATTTCAACCCAGTAACCACCTACAGTTGTATTATTTTGTATTTAATATTCTTGTATTTACTAAATTGATACAATTATTGGTTGAATCATGAGTATTAATTTTTTATTTATGAATAACCATTAGTTTCCATATAAACAATATACATACTTTGAATTCAAACCATCAATTACACATAAATACCATACATCAGGGCTACATATAATATAATGGTCTTCACAGCTCGCTATTATAGTTTTTGTTCTTATATATATTCTCATAGTTATATATTTATATAGATCACTACTTGTAAACATATATATATATATATATATATATATATATATATATATAAACTAGTTTGTTGAAAATTAATAATATATGTAAACCAATAATCATCAATAAGAATTAATATCACTCAATAATATATATATATATATATATATATATATATATATATATATATATATATATATAAGTTTCCATATAAACAATATACATACTTTGAATTCAAACCATGAATTATACATGCATACCGTATATCAGGGCTACATATAATATAATGGTCTTCACAGCTCGCTATTATAGTTTTTGTTCTTATATATATTCTCATAGTTATATATTTATATAGATCACTACTTGTAAACATATATATATATATATATTTAAACTAGTTTGTTGAAAATTAATAATATATGTAAACCAATAATCATCAATAAGAATTAATATCACTCAATTATATATATATATATATATATATATATATATATATATATATATATATATATATATATATATATATATATATATATATATATATTTAAACTAGTTTGTTGTAAAATTAATAATATATGTAAACCAATAATCATCAATAAGAATTAATATCACTCAATTATATATATATATATATATATATATATATATATATATATATATATATATATATATATATATATATTTAAACTAGTTTGTTGTAAAATTAATAATATATGTAAACCAATAATCATCAATAAGAATTAATATCACTCAATAAAATATATACCGATTATAATCATTTGGAGACTATTATACCCTTTGGAGACAATAATCATTCGGAGGCTATAAGCATTAAGGTTGTACTTAGGAATACTATGCTATATATTAATATTAAGAATTTATATTTTGTATTAATATAGCGCTACTTAGAGTACTAATTTTAAGTATATAAATTAGCATTAAAATATCGATTATAACATGTAACTTCATGACTCAAATTGTTTCATAATACATGTTGATTGATCCATGTTCATAATACATGTAGGTTGTTTAATTACACTAAATTTATCATTAACACACTTATGTGTGTGTGTGTATATGTATATGCTTCACTATGCTTGTAACACAATAGTGTGCTATATGGTTCACTGCATTTAATATGGCTCATTATTTATTGTTCTCAGGTCACTATATTGGTCTCATAGTTTGTTACATAGACATTCATAATGTCTTTAAAATAATTTACATCGCAATTATTTTTATTATACTAATATGCTATATCCCATATCATACATCCAATGTTTGGAAATTGAATATATAGGGTATAGCAATTCAACCTGGGGATATAAAACATATTCAATGTACAGTGAATACAATATGATATATTCCACTTAGTAGAGCTTTATAGTTATATTGTACGTAAAAGCTAATGTTTACCAACGATATTCTAATTACGCTTAGAAAAAATAAATATAAATGTTTTCATATAAAATTATACTTTATATGAATGTAGACATTTATACAAGTATATCCTATACTTTTAAAAAGATTAAAACTAAATATAGTGACAAGTATAATATACTTTATCTATATCCACTTGATAATATAAGTTTCATATAGTATACATTGTTTAAGTTGACTAGTTCAAAGCATGAAAATGATTGGAGGATGATGTGTGAGACTTTTATTTTTTGTTCATGTAAGTTTCTAAGTAGGTTACAGACTTCAAATATGATAAACTGGTCATCGAAGTTGATCTATCACTAAAAATTCCAATAGTGCAGACAGAGAAAAAAATTAGGCAAAAGAGAGAATAAGAATAGGGATATGTTGTCATGGACTAGATATGGATCCAAATGTATGGGTTTGTTTTTTAATACTAGTAACACATGTCCATATTGGTTAGATGTTTTGGAGGTCAATGAAAATGTTGAAAATGTTGTTCATAAGTTAACCTCTCTTGTGTAGATAAGATAGTGATTAGGTAAGATTGTGAAATTAGTCTACAACACCAATAGTGTCACTTGACCATGATATCTCTCTATATGAGATTTACCTAATGATATCTTAAGAACATAAAAATTTAGAAAAACTTCTTAAAAGTTCCCACATAGGTGTTGAAAGACATAATCACCATGACTGATTCTTAAGGCAAAATGGTAGTTATGGGTATGCAAAATGGAGTGATGAGTTTGAGACATTATGTCATTATTTAATGTATCTAGTGCACATGTTGATATTTTTTGGGATATATATGATATATACATGCTTTATAAAAGGTTTAGAGTTAGTATAAGAAGTTTAAATATGGAAGCCAAAATGGCTTATCTGGCACAGCAATAACTATGAAATAGAAGGTCAGCGTATTGACCTGTAAGATCAATGCTTGACACTATAAATTATGATATATATATATATATTGGAGTATGTTCTAGAGTCACATAGAAACTATGCATATGAATAATATGTCTTGTAAGTGTCCTTATAGGATATGAATACAACATTCATCAGGATTGTGTTTTGGAGCATTCAGGCAGTTTGCTTTGTGTTAGCAAGATTGATGTTCATGAGTCATTATGTATAGAGTTGAATAATATAATGCATATGAAGTTTTTCTAAAAGTATCATAGGTTAATTTTAATGTATTTGAATTCATGAAAAAATCCTATAAAGGTGTGAAAATTTAAAGGTTCTTGACTAGTTTTTTAGGCATGTTTGTAGTTCTAAGTGAGCATATGGAAGTGGTCAGTTTGAGGTCACAAAGGTTATATCCATGTGATTTGTTGATGTTTTTATGTGGAAAAATTGGTTGTATGCTTCAGTTGTTTAAGAAATACTTTTTGGGTGTATAAAGGCCTAGTTTTAAGTAGTGTTAATGATGTAGTCCAAGTAGTGAATTAGCCTAAAAGGTGGTATGGACCTAAACAAATGTTAGCATTGGTCTATTTTAGGTGTGTGTGAAGTGTTTCATAGGTGTGTGGTGGCTCAATAAGTTTCAAGAGGGATAAGTGTAACATGGTGCTTGATAAGGCATAATTGCATTAGGTCTTTTTTAGGCCTAATGATGGTCTTGGTCCTTATAAGTGGTGACCAACATTTTTAGTGGATTTTTTAAGTGTGTAATGTTCTCTTATTGATATTTTGGGATTGATTTATATTTGTAAATTTTTTTATCTGACCAAGAGAGTATGTGAACTAGTGACTTGTATTTATATAAGGCATAATAGGCCTAATTTAGTTACAACAGAGAAGAGACCTGTGACCCAATAAAAGGGAATATTGTAAAGGAGAAAGAGGTATTAAAGACCATCAAAAGAGGGGAGAGAGACTATGATAAATATATAATAGAGTTGTTGTATGTGTATGACAAGGTTAGTTGACCTAATAAGCCTAGTAAGAGCCTAGTTGAGCGAAGAGGCCTAATAGGTTGTTTGAGAGAGATAGAAGAGTGAAAGAGAAAAATAAGGTGATAATCATCAATTGAGTGAACAATAGGTGTCCAAAGGTGATCAGTGGTTCTAGGTGGATATGTTGGCATTGAGTTACCTAGGGGATTGATGCCTCCTTGCAAGTTGGTGCTTGACTAGTGAGGGGTTAGTGATCCTTGTGGGATTAGTGCCTCACTAAATATTGATTCATTGCTTATAGGACTATATTCAAAGTTATGTTTTAGTGAGTTTTATCTCCCATGAGGTTTTCCCACATATCTCTTGTATTTATATGTTGTGAGCTTATGTGGATGCTTGTTTATGCATTAGTTGATGTATGTGTTTGAATCAATGCTTCATGAATGATAATTGAAATGGAATGATTTTTTAAGGTAACATTTGGTCCTTTTAGAAAGGCTTAATAGCCTAACGGTGATCCTAAGAGGCACCATCTTGAAGTATGATGATGATAGTTTTTATCATGGCTATAATGATTGTCTACCAAAGAGTGATGGTACTAAAAGAGTTAACTAAGAAGAAGAAGGATGACAAGATGAGTCATGATCAACTCATAAACCAAGTTTAGATATTTTCTAATGTAAGACATAAGTCAGATTTGAAATAATGTCAAAAGTGTTCCTTACCAGATCAAAAGGATTATGTAGAAGCCAAATCAAAAGTCAAACCTAAGTTGACAAGTATTATAGATGAGAAAGGCTAGCTAAAAGTATATGTTGTCACAAGATAATAATCATTAAAAGAGGTTATCTGGGCCCAAGAATATCAATACTTAATAACATATCTTTCATGAAATGTGTTGATCATCAGTGGCACCTCATGTGTGGATGAAGATGTCTTCAATCAAGAATTAGGGAGATTGTTTTGTATAATGTGGTTTGATATCCTTAATGAGAAAAATTAATGTGAGGCATGTATGGACAAAGGGGGAGCCTGCTAACTCTATGAGTGGTCAAGTCCAAGGGTCAAAGGACTATATGTTATGATTGACATGTGAAATAAAGGAATAGGTCTAAGTGTATGATATATGCTTGATCAATGTTGTGTAGAGATCATAACATGAATAGAATAGGTGTATAGTGCCAAGAAAGTATACAGAGACATAGAAACATATTAGATGTTGATTAACAGGACTGAGGGCATAATGAATGTTTGAGCAAGGAAGTTATGATGGATATTATCCATCTTTATGTTAGCAGATGAGATGGCTTCATGATGTATAAAGGTATGATCATGTATCCTTGTTTGTGTTTGTATGATTGTTGAGCATATATGCAGTGAGGTAACAAGACCCAATAGAGGAGTTAATTGGAATCATGAGTTCACATGTTGTGAATACTATGAGGGAGTCCCTTTGTCTGTAAAGAGGTATGAGTCAGATAAGGTGATGGCATGATGGTTCAAACATAAGGTAATTATGAGATATTTAGATTAATCATGAGCTCCAAGAAGGCATATGAGTTATAGATTGGTCTATAAGACCAGTGAGATTATGAAAGACTATTTGAAGATTGTTTACAAAATTGGAAGTGTTGTTGAAAGTTATGAAGGCAAGGGAAAGTTCTTGAATAGATGTCAAGGTGAGGTGTCCAAATGAGTATTTTGAGTGTGATCAATTGGTTTTAGTCATGTCAAAGACAAGTTTCACGGATTAGATGGTAGTATTGTCAGATATGACCCTTTGTCATTAATGGCAAAGGGAGAGAAAGACTAGATTGGGATAAAGACTAGCTTGGGGGAGATCCAACTTGGAGAGATGAGAATAATCTGCTTTGTTAGAGTGTTTGCCATCAATGAAAAAGGGGGATATTGTTGATGTATGTTCATGTTATTGTGTTGAGTAATTAATGTTTTAATTGATTTTAAAGGTAATCGAGTGTCATTTATGTCCCATAGGTGTTCTTGTGAAGATGCATGGTAAGTAATCATGATGGCATAAGCATGGTCTAGTAAGTTCTTGAGTTCTACATAAGGTCTTAGCATAATGTTGTGATGTGACAAGTTTATGAGCATTTTTGTTTTTTATTTTTTATGATAAATTATCAAAAAGAGATTTTTAATTATGTTAAAGTGTTTATTTTGATATTTTCATTGATTGACCAAGTTTATAAGAAGCAAGTCTTTGTAGACAAAATGTTTTGTGAAGCCTAGTCTTGTCTTGGCGAATGCATGATTAGTTAATCTTGGTGAAGTATATGTGCTTAGGTAAGTGAGAATATTTTTTCCTCTATGTAAACATGTGTACAAGGTGGATAAAATACAAAATTATTATTGAAGTCTCAAAGTAGTATGGTGCCTAGTAGGTATGTTTGATGGACTAGTTCTTGAGCATAGATATGGCTTATAGAGGCATGATGATGATATGGATGTGTATGGATTTGACATTGAGAAATATAGTGTTATATAATTTTAGAAAGGTGTTGATTCAGTCACATGACTCTCAAAGTTAACCAAAGGGGAATGTTTTTCTTTAGTGGTCTTCTCATAGACCTAGTCTTAAGACCATAGGTGACTTAATGAGGCATCATGATCAGTTTTTGAGGCTTCTAAGCTCATGTGATCATGGTTTGAGCTCTAATATGTTTTTTCAAGTATGTTGGTGAATTTTGAAGGTATTTAGTTGAAGAAGAAAGCATAAAAATTGAATTTGAGGTCTCTTGAGTGCTAGAATGCAATGTTACAGACCTGAGAAGGATTTTTTGATGCATGTTGGCATGTCTAACTATTCCACGGAAAGTTGAGATCTTAGTAAGAGATTTAAAAGGGTCCTAAAAATTATTTCCAAGAATTCGGAGTTGGTTTTAGGGACATATTTTTATGAACAAATGTTAGGAGTGGAAACCCATCTAAAACCCTCATAGTGACCTGATATGGAAAATATTATTTGAAATTGCTGAGAATGGTTTGTATGATCTATTTTATTGATTTGAAAATGTAGAGGAATCTCCTAGATACCTCAAGGTGAAATTGGTCTGTTAGAAGAGTGAATGGAAACTATAGGAAATCTCTTGTTTCTCATATTTGATTTAGATGACAGGGTTGAATAGGTCAAGCATGAAAATGATTGGAAGATGATGTGTGAGACTTATCTTTTGTGTTCATGTAAGTTTATAAGCATGTTATAGACTTCAAATATGCTAAACTGGTCATGAAAATTGACATATTTCTAAAAATTTCAATAGTGCAGATAGTGATAAAAACCAAGCTAAAATGAGAATGAGAATAGGGATATTTTATCATAGATTAGGGATGGATCCAAATGTATGGGGTTTTTTAATAATACTGGTAACACATGTCCATATTGGTTATATGTTTTTTAGGTCAATGAAAATGTTTAAAATGTTGTTCATAAGTTAACTTATCTTATGCAAATAAGATAGTGATTAGGTAAGAGTTGTCACTTGGATTTGTACCTTTTGAGGAGATGAAAATATCTCATCATCCAAATGGCACAATGGAATCACCTTTAGGCTTATTGGAAGCCTAAGGAATGAGTTGAATCTCTAGATAGGGCTAGCTCCCTTGATGTACCACTTTGGATTACAATTACACTTAACTTAGGGGGTGAAAAAGGAGAAGGATAACTGAAAGCAAACTAACCAAAGGGAGGTGATACACAAAATAACATGATTAAATACAACCATATACATGTTACACTTTAAATCAAAGGACAAACTAAACATACACTTATCCAATCTTCATCTTCTCATATCAATGTTACATTATGAGGTTATATATGAATTTGAAAATCTAGGAGGACTAGTCAAGAGGCCTATGAGGTTAATAATGAATATAATAACTCATTTACACTATGAAAATATCTTGAAAAAATCACATACCCTATAAAAAGAGGCTGAAAATAGGTGAAAGAATGGAATAACATGTTAACGAATCTATAGTTTTCACTAAGCAAAATTCATCATCCAATTGAAAACACTAAAAAAAATCATAGAGGAGGTAAAAATAAACTATTTTATTAATAAAAATGTATACATTTGATCAAGGATTAACCATACTCAGGTGGAGTATCCAATACAATGCCAAAATGGCTAGTTCTTATAGAACTTGAGAGAGAGAGAGAAGAAGAGAGAAGTCCAATGGTCACAAGGACACTTTTAAATGTGATAAAAGGAGTTAATTGTTTATGTGAAGATGTTATGGGATGAACCATGCAAGGTATAGAGGTAAAAATTTCAATTCAAGTCATAAACCTCATGAAACTTGGCAAGAAATTCCCCATTATGGCTCAAAAAGATTGCCTACATGATTATCCCTAATGAACACCTTATAATTGATTGGGATTAGGTCCAATAATTGTAATGTAATTTTAGTCTCTTATACATTCCTCTCCATACATTGGTTTCATGCCTAGTCCTCTATAAATCTTTGAAAGTGAACCATCATCATCTATTGTCCATAAAACACTCCTTTCATGCACCCTGCACACTTGGATTACAAAAATAGCATCATTTTCTCATGAAAATATATGTAATGAAGTTAGTCACACCTTTCAAGACTCTCCATGGCCTTATAATCACCAAGGACACCTTAAAAATCTATTCACTTAAAGTTTTCGTACTTCTCCCTAGCTTGTCTATTAGGTCAATTTTGACTAGCTAAGTTGAAACACCTAATTTAGAAACTTAGGAGTTGTTTCAAGGAATTATAGTGATATGGGTAGTTATATTAAGTCTTAATATTTCCATACATGTTATTTTCATCTCTTGAAACTTCTTATAAATCAAAAAACACACAAAATAGTGTAAAAAAAACCTTATTTTTACCACCATTTGTACAAGTTTATACATCTAGTTAGAATTTGAGGAAGATTGATTGAGTCCTATACAAGTTATAGTAGTTTTTATGAGAAAAATATTCCATTTTATTATCTTTCTAAGATTATTTCTCCAAATTGGCCTCTAGCAAGGGTTTTTAAGGATTTTAAGCCTGTTCTAACTATTACACTTTGTTCATAAAATTTTAACATCCAAGTTGCCAAAAAATTCCATAAAGTAATTTTTTAAGACCATCCTTAACATCCTTGAACTTTTCATATTCCCATGCAAGGCATCATGAAAGATATGAGTGTTGAAACTTGACCTATCAAGCTCTTTCTCCATTTTCCTACAAGTCTGAGTTGTTTTATTTTTAGGTTCAAAAAATTCTTATTTGACCCTATTATTATTATTCAATAGGTTATAAGTCATATCAAATACTAGAAGTGAAATTGACTCCCTTATCTAGCACTAGGCCTCACCCTTGCCTTTAGGCTTGACTATAATTCCAAGGGTTTAGAGCATCTTGATGAGTTTATTTGTATTTTATTGGCTCAAAATATTCTAACATGATCACAAATACATGTCAAAATCAATTGGGGAGTTTACTTAGGGCTAAAATTGAGATTGATCCCTTGTTTGGACTCTACGCCAAAACCTACCTAGTGTACTTGACTGTAACCCCATGAGTATGGAGTACCCTACTAAGTTTCATCCCCTTCATCAAGGTTTATCATGATTTTATTTATTTCATAAAAATTTATAAACCCATTTTCAATTTTCCAATAACTCCATATCTATCCATTTACCACCCTTCTTCAAGACTGTCAATTTGTGCACCTAGGGAAGTGCCCTCTGTCTAAGACAAAACATAGGGAACTTACCCAATTTGTCTAGGACAAATAAGTATTATATATGATCCCTAAATATTCAAGTATTATATCCACAAAAATTGAGACCTTTATCAGGTCAAAATACCCCTCAATTCCTTCAAAGCTTAAAATAGACTTATGTGAGGAGACTGCCAACAGGGTTTAGGACTGTAGGTTGTATGTTACTTGCTTGAGGTTATTTATATGCATTAATTTCATATGATGAGAGAATATTTAATCATATTTAATAATTATTTATGTATCATCAATCCATTCATCACTTTAAACATTCATATACCCTTTGCTACTCTTACATTCTCAAGACTGTAAGTATAATCCTGACTGTGTTTTGCAAAATAGGGGCACCTATAGGTTATTCATATCCTTGGTTGAGGTAATTGTGATGAAAAACACATTATTGAGTTAAATTTTAAATTATAATCCATTATTTATCACTTTTTACTCACCTTAGATGGCCAAAATATCATAACTCATGCCTATATCATTGTTTGCATCAACTCACCTATCTGACCTGTAGGTGTAAATTTTAGGCTTAAAGGGTGCCATGAAGATATTCATATAGGTATAAAAGTATTTTATGAACTATATTTATCTTTAAAATTAATTGGTTTCAACTCTTATCATGTTCATCTCTTTTAATACGTTCTAACTTCAAAGACTGAAACTTTTCTACTTTACTAAGAAACTTCACTATTGACCCTGCCTATAGGTGTGCTTAGGCCTTTAAGGAGTCTGTGTAGGTTTAATTTACATTATTTTAATTTATATATTATTGTTCATAATGAATTTTTTCAAAAACCTACTCAATCACTATAATCTCTCTAAAATCCTTCACATACCCTCTTACCTCCAAACTGAATTCCCTACCTTTGAATGAGAAACCCTACTTATAATGACCCTTAAAGGTGTGTATGAGCTCATTTGGACTTGGTTTTAGTGTTTGGATACTCATAATCAATCATTAGATCATTTATCACCTTTATTCTCCTTTTACTCACCTTTCATGGGCTAAAACACTATAAAATTACACTTCATTGGTCACTATCTAATAGTCCTACTGTAGGTGCCTATATCTCCCTATGTATAGAATGAGGGTATGCTTAGGGAGTCAAAACACAAAGTACCATTCCTTTAGATGGAATTTATACTAATTAATTTTACCCTCACCATTTATAATTACTCTCATTATGGTATTAAAGTCAAGTTGTAACTTTTGGATGACAAAGGCTTCATTTAGATCATAACCCTGTAGATGATACTGAGGAAAATTCGTGTATACAAATGTAACTTTGGGCTTCTCAATATCTAGCTTTCACTGATCCCCTTGGATCCATTATATATATTGATCCTTTATTTAATGTATACTACAATATTTTGTCATTGTGATGCCTCAAAAACCCTTATTTACCTTACTTCAAGGTATACACAAAATAAGCTAGTCTTTTATTCTGGATCTTTAGGGATTTGATCCCAAAACTCAGTCCTAGAATCCTTGATCATGGTCTACAATTTTTTTAGCAATTTATCCTCCTTGGAATGGATGTTATGATCCCTTTGACATGTTAAAATTTAAATAGAGGATCCATTGTTGGTTTTGACACTTATATGTAAGAACCCCTACTCTTTGCCAACAAATCATGTAGGTAAACATTATCAGGTCTACAAATAGTAAATAAAAGTGTGAAAAATGTTAATTAATTTTATCCTTTCATGAATTATGAGTCACTTCAACACCCTAAATGTATTCTTCATGTCTTCAAAGCTTGAAACCTCTTCACCAAGATCCTCATACTGAGCATGACATTAGTAATAGCCCCTGTAGGTGACTATTAGTTGTGTGTGGATAGTGGGTGTCTTAGAATGAAGCAACAAGGATGGGAAAAGGGACTCATTGGAAAATAAACATGAAATCAACATTAAAATGCATGATTTCCACTTTTGGTCACCTTGAAACTAGTTCCAAACTATCTTTCCAACATGAGAATTACATGTACATACAGAGAGAAGAGCAATCGAGGGCATCTCAAAATTGTTTTAGCATGGTAGATGAGCTTGAGACATAATTTTAAACTTTTCCAAGAATCTAAATGGACTCCTTAATACTCTTTGTGGCTTAAACAATTAAAACATTCTGATTACAACTCCATGGATAAGTTGAATAAGCTTATATAGGTGATTGCAAATGAAACTAAGCATAAAGTTGGCTATTGAGAAAGACAAGGCTAAAAACTACCCAAAATATGACATGATGGAATACAAACATGGAATGAGGTGGAAATAGTAATTTAATGCATGAGGAACATCCTTTTCCATTCACACAAAACCTCTAATAGAGACTAATTTTTTGGAACAAGGCAAAAATGACTGTAACTTCACTCCTTCACTCCTCTTTGTAAACTAAGTTAGTTGGCTCATCAAATCAAATCCAAATGTGAAACTAATCATGGATAACATGAGATAAGTAATTCAACCTCCTTTGAAACCAATATTAGTAGCTGATTTGTACGTAATTTCCCAAACAAGAGCAAAAATTTTAGGATGCATAGATTAGCAAGTAGATTTGAAATGTCAAGTTCTTAGGAATGGTTCATAAATCTCAAACCACCATTCCCATGAAAAAAAACATCAAATGTAATATTATTGAGTTTAAAATACAATCCCAAGAGCATTTTTCTTGAAACACCTTATGCTGACCATACCAAGTACAAATCTACAGGTCATTATTGCTTGCCAATAAAGGTGAAAAGGAGTAGAATGGTTTTGGCATTAAAATGACACTTATATATCATCTCAAATGTGAATCTGAGCATGTGGAAGCTAAAGAGTCACATTTAAACCTTTTCCAAGTGGCACACTTCTTAAAGAGGCCATAAAAATATCATTTTCTTCTCCTTTCACTAGAAAACTACCTTTTATTTTGCATAACCTATCATATTTTAGTTTTTTCAATAAATTAAGACTTCTAGGTACATATGGGTCATGACACCATCTTTTTTAACATCCACATTTTCTTTAAAAAAACCTATACAAAGCATTAAATACACCTTTTTGACCTCAAAATGACCCAAAAATGATAAATAGATATAAAAATTAATTTATCAAAGTCAATATTACATTAATTAACATAAATTAAACTATAGACACCCCATGATAAGATATTATACCCCATAAAACACCTAAAAACCATGTTTTTTATCTATAGGTGCCCTAATTTAACCTAAAAGTCAAATTTAGTCAACAATAAGATTATGAAATTAGTCTACAAGACCAATATTATCACTTGACCATGATTTTTATCTATATAACAATTAATCAATGATATCATATGATCATACACATGTATCAAAAGTTATTAAAAGTTTTTGCGCAAGTTCTGAAAGACATAATCATCATGACTGGTTTTCAAGGCAGAATGGTAGTTCTAGGTATGCAAGATGGAGTGATGGGTTTGAGACATTGAATCATGAGCTAATGTATCTATTTCACATATTTATGTTGTTTTTTGATATATATGAACTATACATTCTTTATAAAATGTTGAGAGTCAGTATAATAAGTTTAAATATGGAAGCTAAAATGGCTTATATGACGAAGCAAGAACTATGAAAAAGAAGGTCAACATATTGGCTTGCAAGACCAATGGTTAACACTAGAACTTGTGATATATATGTTAGAGTATGTTTTATAGGTCACATAGTAATTATTCATGTGCATAATATGTCTTTTTAGTGTCCTTATATGATTTAAAGACAACATTCATCAAGACTGTGTTTTGGAGCATTCAAGCAATTTTCTATGTCTTAGTAAGATTGATGTTCATGAGCCATTATACACATATTTGAATAATATAATTCATATTAATTTGTTATATAGGTATCATAGGTCATTTTAATGTGTTTTAATTAATGAAAAACTCCTATAAAGGTTTGAAATTCAAAGGTTCTTGATTGATTTTTTAGGCCTATCTACAATTTTGAGTGAGCATATAGAAATGGTTAGTTTGAGGTATTTTGCCCTGTATGGTTAAGTGTAAATAACATAGTGATGACCCTTATATCACAAATTTTCTATCCATGTGATTTTTTTATGTTTTTGTGTCAAAATTGGTTGTATGCTTTAATTTTTCAAGATAGACTTTCTACGTCTATAAAGGCCTAATTGTGAGTAATACTAATGATTGGAGGATGATGTGTGAGACTTTTATTTTGTGTCCATGTAAGTTTTTATTAGGTTACATACTTCAAATATGTTAAATTGATCATGGAATTTGACTTATCACTAAAAAATCCAATAGTGCAGACAATGAGAAAAACCAAGTAGAAGTGAGAATGAGAATAGGGATATGTTGTCATGGATTAAGGATGGATCCAAATGTATGGGGTTGTTTTTTAAGACTAATAACACATGTCCATATTGGTTATATGTTTTTTGGTCAATTAAAATGTTGAAAATGTTGTTCATAAGTTAACCTCTCTTGTGCAGATAAGACAATGATTAGGTAAGATTGTGAAATTGGTCTCCAAGACCAATATTTTCACTTACCATGATATCTCTCTATATGAGAGTTACCTAATGATATAATATGATGATACACTTATATAAAAAGTTATTAAAATTACCCACACAGGTACTGAAAGACATAATCACCATGATTGGCTCTCAAGGCATAATGGCAGTTTGGGTATGCAAGATGAAGTGATGAGTTTAAGACATTATATCATGAATTAATGTGTCTAGTGAACATGTTGGTATTTTTTTTGATATATATTACCTATACATACTTTATAAAAGGTTGAGAGTTGGTATAATAAGTTGAAATATGTATTCCAAAATGGTTTATCTAGCTGAGCAAGAACTATGAAAGAGAAGGTCAACATATTGGCCTATAAAACCAATGGTTGACACTAAAATTATGATATATCTATTGGATGATGTTATATATGTCACATAAGAACTATAAATATTCATAAAATGTCTTGTAAGTGTCGTTATAGGAGTTGAAGACAATATTCATCAGGATTATGTTTTGGAGCATTCGGGTAGTTTTTTGTGTGTTAGCAAGATTGATGATCATGAGTCATTATGTATAGATTTAAAGAATATAATGCATATTAATTTTTTATATAGGTATTATAGGTTCATTTTAATGTATTTTATTTTATGAAAAACTCCTATAAAGGTGTAAAAATTCAAAGGTTCTTGACTGGTTTTTTGGGCCTGTCTGTAGTTCTAAGTGAGCATATGGAAGTGGTTAGTTTGAGGTCTTTTTCCCTAGATGGTGAATTATAAATAACATTTTGATTATCTTGAGGTCACAAATTTCCTATAAATGTGATTTTTTGATATTATTATGTGTGAAAATTTTTTGTATGATTCATTTGTTCAAGATAGACTTTTTGGGTGTTTGAAGGCCTAGTTGTGGTCTAAGTAGTGAATTAGGATAAAAGGTGGTATGGACCTAAATGGATGTTAAAATGGATTTATTTTAGTTCTTTTTTAAGTTTTTCATCTATTTTTGGAGGCCCAATAAGCTTTAAGAGGGCTAAGTATAACATGGTGCTTGAGAAGGCCTAATTACATTAGGTCTCCTTTACGCCCAATCGTGATTTTGGTCCTTATGAGTGGTGACCAACCTTTGTAGTGGATTTTTCATGTGTGTAACATGGTCTCATTTATATTTTAAGATTTATCTATATTTATAAAGTGTTTTTTCCAACCAAAAGAGTATATGAGCTAGTGACTTGTATTTATATAAGGCATAATAGGTCTAATTTAGTGTGTAATAGAGAAGAGACCTATAAGTAAATAAATTAATAGATTATGAAGGATAAATAAGTCTTTAAGATAATAATATGAGGGTTTAGATACTATGATGAATATATGATAGATTTTTTGCATGTGGATGATAAGGTCAGTTAACCTAATAAGCCTAGTAAGAAGCTAGTTGAGTGAAGAAGCCTAATACGCTATTTGAGAGAGATAGAAGAGTGTGAAGAGAAAAAGAAGGTGATCATCATCAGTTTATTGAATTAAAGGTGTCCAAAGGTGATTAGAGGTTCTATATTTTTGATTTGATGCTGAGTTACATAGGGGGTTGGTGCCTCCTTGCAAGTTAGTGCTTTCTAATGGACTAGTTGAGTTGGTGCTTGACTACTGAGGGGTTGGTGCTCCTTCTAGTGTTAGTGCCTCACAAAATATTGATTCATTGCTTATAATACTATATTCCAAGTTTTGTTTTAGTGTGTTTTATCCCTCATTAGTTTTTCCCACATATCTCTTGTGTTTATATGTTGTATTCTTATGTGGATGCTTGTTTATACATTGGTTGATGTATGTGTTTGAATGAATGCTTCATGAATTATAAGTGAAATTCAATGATTTTTTTAAGGGAATTGATTCACCCCCAACCCCTATCAATGGTTTTTCTTCCAAAAATTTAGATGAGGGATGAAGGTGGACGTGTCATTTTTATTAGGATCTTTAAACTAGAAGAGCTCATCAATTGGCTCACACACACATGGAGTATTTTTAGTTTGAGGATATTATCAAACTATAACACATAAACGTGGTGTAGACCAAGTTGAAGGGTCATACAGTGCTATGGTCTAGGTAATTGGAGAGTGAGATGCATATAAGTATGGATAATATAACTTTATGGGATCAGATGGTTACAAAACTAAAGGGAAAATTCTTAAGAGGAGACTACCAAATGGAACTATTTAAAAAACTATAGAATTTGAAGAAAAAATGTGTGATTGTCAATGAGTAATAAGTTCTCAAGATCACCATTAGATCTAAACATAGAGAGGTCAATTAAGTGAAGGTCTTAAGATAATTGAATGGATTGTGAATCAAGATCTAAGAGGAGCTTTGTAATGCCCCTTGTGTTGAGTTATTTTTCCCTTATCGATCTTAATTTATTCATTGCATTTGATGCATTTTGTGACTTCCTTACACTTGTGTCTTGTGTGTGTTACCTCTTGTTTAGGGTTATTGGGTAGTTTTTCAATTTTAAATAATTTTGTCATCAATCTAATCCGCATTTATTTTATCATACAAAGGATTTTTTAACCCAAAAAATGTGTTTAGATTGTGTCAATTTTCTCTGGGTTGTAGAAGTGGAGAAGACAATAATAAAATTTGTAATTCGTGTGGTTATGAGAAATCAAAAATAAGCACTTTGAAAGTAATACGACTTATGATGACTTATAACAACTTGAGTATCTATATAAAATATAATGCATTCCATTTAACATTAAACTCAAGCCCCTATTAATCCCATCATGGCTTTTACGTATTCAGTATTATTCAAATAAAATTTACTTAAGAGCAGTCCATGCTCCAAACATCAAACCCAACTTTTATAGATAAACAAATAAATAGACCAATTCTAAGTATGTTAAAGATACCTAATTTAAATCCCAAAATCGCAAATAATTTTAGAATAAATATAAGAATCATATATATGTACCTATCACAATGGTAGTTTCACAACCACTAAGTTGGTAGTAGATTTTGTGTTTGGTATAACCATTAAATAAAATTGAGCATGTTTACTCTTAGGGGTTAACCTTCACCCACCCACATTAGGACTAGACTCTTTACCAAAAAAAACATTACTTTGCATTTCAAATTATAATGAACACACTTTGAAACCTATGTTCTCTGGTCTCTCTAAGGGGAATGGAAGCATTGAATTGTTTAGGATTGATATTTATGTGTTGAAATACAAACAGTCAATAGTAATATGCTATATTAAATTTGGTTAGTGGAAGGCAGGGGCAGGGATGGGTTTGGCGTGGTGCTTATACCTAACCATCTAGTCATACATTCCAACTTAAACGCCCTCTTTCATTTCCTCTAAAATTATAACAATGCCAATAAATATGGGATATTGAAATTGGATAATGAGTAACTATGATCACTTGTGAGATCCAATTTGTTTTAACAAGGATTAATTATATTAATCTCACTATTGTGTTAAGGAATTAAATGAATGTTTTTTATTTTTAAAATAAAATAATAAATAATAATTAGCTCTATTTTTATATGATTAATGTTGTATTATATTTTGTTTGATTAATATATAGGCGCTCTTCAATATTAAAGCATAGAAAAATTATACCTTGATAGCATTTAAATTCAATATAAATTAAAATTATAAGTTTTGTATAGAAGAAGAATTAGTAAATTCATACAACCTGCATTCATATGGTCACCATTAATTAAACTAACTCAATATCATGTTAAGCTCTTAACTCTCAAAACTCTAGGAGCTTAATGTTGGGGTTCATGATTGTTTTAAGTCACATCCAATAGAACTAAGAATGTGTAATAATTCATTGTCAATGGCGTCAATAAATTATTAGTCCCTATCGAAGTAAGTGATTATAGGAACCACTTTTCAAATAGTCTATTTTGGTTTTCTAAATTAAATTTTTTTAAATGTATATGATTAAAATAATTATAATTTTTTTCTAATTTTTTTTAATATAAATATTGATATATTCTTATAGGTGTTATTCGAGAATATTTCTTAACTTTGATACATTTGTACATATAACACTACTTTTATAATATTTTTTAATTTAAAACTTAAAATAAAGTGGAATGTTAAGTACAACTCTGTTAATCACTAAGATGCCTTGAAATCTTTTACCATCTACAAGCCCTACACAAAATTTAAGAGCATTTTCAATTAAGAAACTAGCTTCAAAATTAGACACACATGGTATTGTTGATGTGGCACATGTCTGCAAGATTTGTATAAAATCAGATCTTTATGTGAGTGGCATGAATTCATATAAATCATGGTATGAATATAATGTGATTTAAATTAAAAAATAATCACATTTGAAATCAGTTATACGTTAGTGTATTTTTCACATCTTGGATCACAAACAAATAGAGACACATAACAAGTAATTTATTCTTGACTTTATGCTTGGAAATAACTTGCGTCAAAGAAATAGTATTTTATTACCATTCTAAACCATCTTATCTACATTATAACTAGAAATTATATGCATATTAGAACTAGTAAAAGATGAGTGATAATGACCACTTTTATAAAATGTTCTAGAATTTATTTACAATGAGCAATTTGACTCATTTTTTTAACATTATTCATTCGACAATTTATGAACCAACTACTTTGCAATGTCATTATCTTTTATTTTCTTCTATGTAGGCATCTCTAATAATGGAGACTATAAATCTCTTTTTTGGTTCAAGAACTATGTCACTTTTCTCCTTTTGGTTCAGTGTGGGGGTATATTGGAGAGGTGTAAAGGGTGTGCCACATTTGCTAGGTTTTTTATGATCAGCATGTGTTCTTCTATATATGGTGATGTATTGATTATGTATTGAATTGAATATGATACCAATTAGTCAACTTAATGGGAAATGATGAAGCTATGTATTTCTTGAAGTCCTCACTATGTTTTAATATAAATATATTCAGAACTGTGGACTCACATTCTAAGATGATATCATAAATATTTTAAAACTTATGTGAATATATACTTAGGCAACTAGGTTCACATAAGATATTTATATTAACATAAATATTTCCCAATTATAGAAGCAAATCTCTAATAATGAATGGGTTTTCCTGGGTTAGAAACGAGTGTAAAATAAATTTTCTTTATAAAATGTTTTAAAACAACTTGTAGACCACCACTGAACTATTGTTTTGGGTTTGGGTTACAGACATTGATCTTCCAACAAAGTAGATTTTGATATGACTCATTTAAGAGTTTAGTGAATTGACCAGATGAAGTATTTACAAATTCAAAGTAGATGAAGATGATGTGTTTAATGCATGTAAACCATGGATTGTATGTTCATATGTTGTTTGGTGTTAAATTTATGTGGCATGATTGTAATCATTTGTTTGTCCATAGATCTTTACTTCAAAGCGCAAATCATTTTGGCCTCAAACAAGTGATGATAATGTGTTTTTAAAGCATCCTTATTCCTAATGATATAATAGGTTCACTTCATTAATTTATTTATTAGTTATTAACATAAACTAATATTTGTATTGAATGCAATCTATGTCCATCACTTTTATTAGTTATTCAATTAACCTTACATCTTTATCTGTGTAGGCTTTTGTAGTTATGCATTGTACTAAAAATCAAGTTATTGTATCAGCTAATAGTAGGTATGTACATTATCATATGCCTATACTTATTACAAATGAACAATGCAAAAAAGTCCTTTTTTGTCTTTGCTTAATCTATTTGTGATGTTTAAATTTTACTTTTACATTTGATTTGTATACATAAGTAAATCAAATCAGATGCACAATCACTTTACTAGCAAATCTACATTTTTTTCCCATGTGTTCATAGTATAGATGCATTTGACTTCTCAAAAAAAAATCAAAGTCATTTGATTTTATTAGTTATTAAATTAGTTTTACATTTTTTGTCTATACAATTTATGTCCTTTGCATTTATTAATAGTTAATATTATATTTTCCTCTGTACAGGGGTTTGTGATGTGGTCTCCAACCACATAAAGGATTCAACATTTCTTACTACACTCAAATTCTCTCACAAAATAGATAATCCTTTCAATAAATCCTCTCATATTCTCATTAATCATCAAATGAATACATCAACACATAAAGGAGCTTCAACAAGCTATTCTTATAACTCATACAAACTTGGTATTCTAAGACAAGGAGGTAGAAAAGGCTTCTCTCTAAACCTACTCCCAAATTCACCTACCATAAGAAAGAGTGAATACAAACATATATAGAATATGGAGAAATAAGGGAGATAACAAAACACTACATCCCACATGGATGAATCATGATAAGAATTAAGGAAAGTCCACACCACATGCTCCATGGGGTCATCTTTGACCAAGCACAAGCACCTTAGGAAAATTGGTGCCACCTTCACATGTGAAAACACTATAG
This sequence comes from Torreya grandis, assembly GCA_037957365.1. Classification (NCBI taxonomy): domain Eukaryota; kingdom Viridiplantae; phylum Streptophyta; class Pinopsida; order Cupressales; family Taxaceae; genus Torreya; species Torreya grandis. Next base: position 394,519 of record JARHVA010004382.1, read on the forward strand.
ATAAATAGTGAAAGGTTTGTCACATGTCAAAGGTCATAAAGAAGAGCATCTTCTTTAGACAAGTTGTACCACCACCATGTGCCTCCATGTGACTCCATAGAAATGCACCCCCACTCCACATGTGTGAGAAGATCCTCCATGCTACATCACTTTTCTACATCATCTACCACATAATCATGAATAATACCAGTGAATAATGTCACATGAATAGTGTTTTTCCACTACATCATTCTCCTTCAGTTGAAAACAATCCAACTCCCATGAGTTGTCCTAATTGTATCCTTGTCACACCACTCTATTTTGGTATGGTATAAGATTGCTTGAACCCTTGGATGCCCCTACATCAGAAACCCAAGGTAAATAATGTAATCATATGATCACATATATGAGGTAAGTGGTAGAACCACTCTTTTGGTCATGAGGGGTAATGACCATGGCGTCCCCTTGCAACACACCAAGTGCACCCAAAGGATATTCTTTTTCCTTCTCCACTTCTAGTTTGCACACATTGGCCTCAAAATCATCCTCCTCTACCAAAGTCTCATCCATATCCCAATGGATGCATATGTGGGATGTAACCCACCACAAACACTCGTGGGATGACACCCACCTGAAACCAACCACCTCTATCAAGATGCTCTATAATGCATCTTATCAATCTGTGTGAGCTAGCCCATCACTATCCATCTACCTCCACCAAAAGCCCACCTGTATTTCTTCACTCATCATACAATGACTTGTTGGATCATCTTCTACATCACATACCATTACCAATTGCATCTCATCTCTCATGGTTGCATCATCTATCATCTCCACACTCTCTTTATGTGCATTCACTTGCAAAAAAATCTCCTCTATTATTTCCTTCATGGAAACTCTTAAATCATGTCCATATCGTGCATGCTCCTCATGATCTATACTATCACAATGAGCTTTCAAAATATCCCTAGAAACCACTTCTAAAGATTCAATCTCCTCATCCACACATTTATTTTTATCTCTATCACATGGCTGAAACTCCACTAAAATGTCTTCTTGTGCACTAGCTTGCACAATCTCTTCATCTAATGCTTCCATCATGAAAACATGCAACTCCTCTTGGTTTTTCCCTTCATTCACATGCACCTCTTCAAGCTTGTAATATTCTTCCTCATGTAACTCTACATAGCTACAATCTTCACTCTCATCAACATTCTCCTACATAATGTATTTCCCATCTTCAAACAAGGGATCATCTTCATCAACTTCCACAAAATCAGCTTTCCCTCCTTTTCCAACTTCTTGTCTTCTGTCATCTCAAGAATATTTTGCTTCCACTCTATTTTTTTTGGTGTACAAATTCACCCATCAATTTATAAACCATGTGCTCCCATTCACACACTTTCTTATTTTCTATTCTCTTTCTCTCCTATTGGTGATATTCCCAACACACAGCTGGTACTCCATACATCCTCTTGCTTGGAATATTCACCCTCATGGGGTATTCAACATTTTCCTCTTAAAAACATATCTCTAGATTATTTGTCCATTGCATGAGCCTTTTTGAATCCTCTTGGCCAAATAGCATAGGCATTGCTTCATTCTCCTTCTTCATATTCATACCTACAAAATAAAACATGCATTCACATATTCAATCCATAGCTCTCCTCTCTATAGGAATATTACTTTCTCTAATACTAATTGATGTGTCCTCCAACCACATAAAGGATTCAAAAATCCTTACTACACTCAAATTCTCTCACAAAATAGATTATCCTTTCAATAATTCCTCTCATATTCTCATTAATCATCAAATAAATACATCAGCACATAAAGGATCTTCAATAAGCTATCCTTCTAACTCATATAAACTTGGCATTCCAATCCAAGGAGGCATAAATGGCTTCTCTCTAAGCCTACTCCTAAATTTGCTTACCTCAACAAAGAGTGAATACAAACATATATAGAATATGGACAAATAAGGGAGACAACAAAACACTACATACCACATCCCACATGGATGAATCATGACAAGAAACAAAGAAATCCCACACTACATGCTTCATGGAGTCATGTTTGACCAAGCACAAGAACCTTTGGAAAATTGGCATCACCTTCACATGTGAAAACACTATATATGAATAATGAAAGGCCTCTCACATGTCAAAGCTCAAAAAGAAGAGCATATTATTTAGATAAGTTAGACTGCCACCATGTGTCTCTATGTAACTCCATATAAATATACCCCCACTACACATATGTGAGAATATCCTTTATGCCACATCACTTTCCAACATCATATTTCACATCATCATGAATAGTACTAGTGAATAGTGTTACATGAATAGTGTTTTCTCATTGCATCAATTGGCAATAGTACATCAAACTAAAAAAAGGGTTCATGTGTCAGTAAACTAAAAGTGCATATTTTACCATATAGCTATAGTTTTTCCTTTTTTATAAAAGCAATGGGATCTACTCTCAAAAAATGCAAAAGACAATATGATGAAACATTGGAAAAACTAATAATTATAGAAGACTATGAACAAAAAATTAAAAAACAATATAATAACATTGATGATGCTCTTAGTGAACATCACCTTTTATGAGGCAAATCATTTAAGTAGATTATTGGTGATTTCCTCCTTGACGTGTTTTATATACTATTACATTTTTAATATACATATTTAGAACTAATAAATGGAATCATTGACCATTTCTTAAATCATTTGCATATTGGTGATACAATTATGATTAAATTATATGAACTAGAATTAGATCAATTGTGATTAAATTATATGAACTAGAATTAGATCCTCATGAGTTGTTCATCTTACATGGAGTACATGATAGAGAAATGTATTTGCATAGAATTTAATTATCTGCATCGCATACCTCCTCTGTAAATGAAATTGGTTCATGGGGAGACAACTTTTTCATACATTACCTAACTAGATGGCTAAATATGCAAATATGTATTTGGTATTTCACAAGGAAAAATAACATTGTATTGCAATAAAAATAGCTAATACAAAATGCCATGCATGCATAGTCAATTTTCTAATATATGTGTAGATCTTGGATCACAATAGACAATGATTTCACAACAAATGTAAAATAATGCCTTATATAGACTTTTTGAATGCAATTTTGATTGTGTCAAAAGCTTATTCAATCTAATTTATCAATTAACAAATTTCTAATTTAATGTGCACTGTCTTCATTGCTATATAACAAAGCCATTTTGCAAAGTAATATTATGTCAAGATAAAAAGACATTATTTTGTGTCGAAACAAAGTTACATTCCAGCTTAATACAAAATACAAGCAAAATCTCAAGTCAAAAAGACTATATTATAAACCTGACGAAGCCATTCGATTAAAATAACATTGAGGGAGGTAACTTTTTTTTAAAGTTGATTTTCATATTGTTAGATGCAAAAAACCATCTTTGGTCAGCTAATTTAGTGTGTATAGCAAAAACATACTTCAATACACTACAACTAGCAAGAAGATATAATATAATCTTCTTTGAAATAGACACAAATCATGTTCACTATGAACCATTGACATAAAGATGTCAACATGATACTAGCATTACAAATTATAGTACAAATGCCATAATATCACCAATCGTATTTAGAAAAACTTTTTGTTCTCTAAATAATCTTACACAAAATCAAAGAAAAAATGCACATAAATACTATAAAAGACAAGGAAGACAGAATAAATAGTCCATTGAATAAGGCTCCAGTAACATGTTTATGTACATTCAAATGCATTATGCATAGCCAACAAATCAATGCAACAAAGAAATTTATAAAAGACCTAGACGACACACTAAAACATATATGTTTGGATTGTAGTCAAGGCTCAAGTATAACATAATTGATTTCTAGCAAACAAAAAAAGAAACGTGTGCAAAGTTGATGCAAATAGATGAAATTGTTATGAAATAATATACATCAAAGGTAATAATGCATTGAAAAATGGCATTACTCCCAAATTTTCAACGCCTCAACATATTTGTTTAAATACACCTTTGACATATGTCCAAATACCAATAGATATTAAAGAGTGTCTTTTTCCATTATAGATTGCTTTTGCACAAATTAGAAAACTAGAATATAAAAAACCTCAAATCAGACTAACTGGTGCAATTATTGATGCGTCATCTAACATTAACATAATAAAAAAAGCATTATTATGCCCAATTGATGAATCATCTAAAATTTCTATTGAATTAAAAAGAAAACTGGAATATAAAAATGCATACCTGAAAGGGAGGGTTCATCCAAACATTATCATGTGTGTTCTAAAGCAATTATGCAAAATAAAATTATATCGATCTCAAAACGTCAAAAGTACAAGAGACTAGAAACAACTATTACATACTAATGAAAATGTCAACCCAAATATTACTGGCACTACAGAAGATAGTGAAATAAGTGATGAAGATCAAGAATGTATTTCCAAATCGATGATGGTACATGGATTCATAGAATCAATGTGCATTCATGACTTTTAAGATAAAATGATTCAATTTGCATCAGCAGAATGCTAAAAATCACTTGGAATATTCAAAGATAAGTATGTTGAGGAAAATAATTTCCTGACACTTTTTTATAGTGATCCACATGATAAAAACATAACAACTAGATTTTCATATGCTCAAATTGTTCAATGGGAATTACAACATTGAAACTGTGTATTTGCATACCATATTACAAATCTATTTTTCAAGATAATGAAAATCATCATTGACCAGGTAGCCACAATAATGTGGGTGACAATTAAAAAAGAGAAACTAAAAGGAATAAAGCTTCTAGAAAAATAGTAAAGTACAAACCAAACTTAGAAAAACTATTGAAATTTGATATTAGATATATTAATTTTTAAAAAATAGGAATATCTCTAGATTATTTATTATAGCTAAGAAAAAATACATTTACAATGATCCACCAATTGGGGCCACCAACATTTTTTGTTACATTTTCTCATGTTAAACATCTTTGGCAACCACTTACAGATGCATTATCCGAATTACATGACAAACATGAAAAAAAAACTAAAAATTAAAAATTAAAAATAACACATTTAATACAATTGACCATAGTTACTTGATTGTAAACATCATGTCAGATGTACATGATACTATATACATAGAATAAAGGCAATGTTAAAAATGATATACAAAGATCAATCTTTCTTCAGATAATCTGAAGAACATTTATTAGCTATAGAGTTCCAAAATTGAGGAAGTCAACATATGCATTTATGTTATGGATAAAATTTACACCAATTTTTGGAAAGGACAAAATTTTCTAGGTTACAAGATTTGTTGATAGCAATATAACTTGTAATGCAAATATACTTAATTCAAACATATCAAAATTACATGAAAATTACTATACTAAAAGCTGCAAGAAAAATCCAAAGACACATTGCATATACAACTATTCCATTCCTCCAATGCAAAAAATAATTATTCTTAAACCACGTATAGGGAAAGATAACTTGAATATCAAAACCTCAATACATATCTACATTAATTTGGATAAAACATGTTATGATCATTCTATAACATTTAACATGTTTTTAGCAAAATTATAAATGAATAATGGTGAATATATATGAACAATACAAAGTATGTTTAAATAACCAACTATTTTCTTACAATAAAATCCACCACATACATAGACAATTATTTTTTGTAAAATAATGTCATATTTATGAAAAACAAATATAAGTGTGTAATTTGTGCTCAATGCTTTTGTCGTGGCATCTTATTATACATCTTATATGACAAAACTTTATATGTCATTGACAAAAGTGTTTATCTAATTGCATAAAGAGCATCAAATAAAAAATATAGATGTCATTTAGATGATACACAACCTTAGAAACACATTACTTAATAGAAAACAAATGTCTATTCAACAAGTTGTTCACATAGCTTTGTCATTACCATTGAATAGTTATTCTAGAAAATGCATATTCATAAATACAACTCCATAAAATAAAAACACATTCATCTTAAAACTTCCAACACTTTTGACACATGATGTTGATGAATCATAATATGTAATATGCAAATCTCTAATAGAATACTATCTTCAATGACCGTAAGCAATATCAAAGATTTGTCTTGCTGAATTTGTCTCTGAATACCAAAAAAGGGGAGGATGAGTTAAAAATAAGCCACATAATAGATAATTTAATAGTTTTTACAATATTGGAGTCTTATTCATAATTTAGTTAAAAATTTGAGTTGACTAAATCAGTAAATAATATTTTAATAAATAGAGTACTGATTTGTATGATTTATTTGACCTTCAAAGCTTTCTAAAAATAGTAATGAAAGAGGAGAAATGTAACTTATTTTAAAACTAAGCTGATACATTTGGAATAGAGGTTGATACTATCTATATAAGACTAGGATAGTGTCATGAATCTAGATCTAGATTTTATTTAGTAAAAAAATAAGAGCACCAAAAATAGGACACTTCAAGGTCTAGTGCTATAGTCCAGGTCTTGTTATTGTCTAAACTAGTCATAGATGTCTGAGTTTTTTGGGTTTTATCTGTTGTCTCTATGTGAGTCTTCCTATGAAATTTCAAATCTTGAATGTCTATGGAGCTCTTTATAAAACTAATTTGATCTCCAACCTTAGACCTTCATTATGCTTGAATCAAACTTTAAGAAAGAGGAGGGTTTAGTATGTGTAAGATGCACTGAACATGTATCCACACCCCTTGTGTGGGCATGTTGCCTACATACTAGTACTTTGAAGAGAGATCAATCCATATGTATTTCTCTCACTTGATATTCTTTGTGAAATAGTATTATGTAGATGTAAAAATACTAAATTGGATGTGTTTGAGGTGGTTAGAGACTAGTGTGAAGGTTTGAATATGCTTGTAGTTGTATTGGCTGGTTATATGTAGAGAATAGATAAATTTGTCTCAATAATTTTACTTATATTATTGTGTGATAAGTATTTTTCAACCTCTTCTAAATGAACTTTGAATGGGCTTTTATAAAGATTTATTGGTCATGGATTAAATATATTCATGCTAGGTCAACACAATGACAAAGAGGAATCAAGAGAAAAATGTCATTTGGGCTTGAAATGTGATTAGACAAGAACATTAAAAATGGGACACCTTAGGGTCCAGTGCTATAGTCCAACCCCAATGTTCTTGTCCTATAGGCTCAGGACCTAGAAGGATAGAATTAGCATTAAAAAAACAACTTGGTTGAGCTAGAATCAAGTCTCAAAAGTCTATGGATGACTGAGAATAAGTAAAAATATGTCTAAAAGGGTCATGAGAGTATGTAAGAGGGACCTATGGGTTGGATGTAGGAAGACATACTCAAGCTAATAATTTTGACATTTTATATGACTACATTTGCCCCCACCTTTATTTTAGTGATGCAGCAAAGTGAAATACACTAAACTCAAAAAAGAAAGTCAAATGTGCCATGCACATTGTCCCCAATCACTGGTGTGTGTAACATAGATTCTGATCTAGAATTTATACCTACCCAACCAAAATTGAAAGTGAGAGCCATCATGTCGTACATGATGCTCCTTATATCTAGATTCTCTAATAAAAATTATACTAAAATTGTTGAATTTGAAATGATCTTTATCTAATAAAACTATAGTTGAGCTTACTTTTTGGCCAATTTTTCAAAAATCTAGATTTTTTACTATTTGGATAGGAGCATCAAAAATATGACACCTTGTTATGTGATGTTATTATCCATGTTTAACACTGTTGTCTTTTACTAAATATGGAGATTGTTTTGTAATCATCACTATTTTTATGGTCTATTCTATCTGATTTAACCTTTGATTCTTATTTTGAATGTTTTAAAAACTAATTTTTTAACTGATAAGAGCTTTGATCTCTATGATAAAACCCTTGTTTGTTGCCCTCTCTTCTAAGAGTAGGAATGAAGACCCTGTACTTACTTCTCTCAAAATAAAAACATCTATAAATATGTTATACTATGAAATACATGATATAGCAATGATAATTGAAAAGATGTCTCAAGATATAGCATAGTTTATATTAGAGATTGTTAGATCAAAAGGGGTATGCCTAGATAGATATAACAATGTAATAGCATGTGCAGTATACTTGAATCAAAACTAAAAATGTTAGTTGTTAATTATTAGTTGTTAAGGAGGGATGGAGCATGATGTCCATCATGGCATCTAAAATAGTAAGAAAATGCATGATGTGGATCATGACATTGCAAGTAATAGAGAAGCAACAAGAAAACAAACACACAAGGCAAGAAACAAGAAGCATACAAGAATGGCTAAGGGTCCAAGAAAATAAGGGACATGAGCACATGTCACTCGAACTAGAGAAAAAGCATACAAGGTATATTTAAATGCCACATACACATACAATTGAAAAAATCAAAGTTGACATAAGGGTCACAAGCACATAGCAGAGTACAAACAAAAGACATTGGCAAATGTCCTAAGGCATACACAAGAATAGAAAGAAAGGACATTGTAAAATATCTTAAGGTACACACAAGAGACAAAATAAGAACTAAAAAATGCAATTATTTTTAGCTACACAAAATGAGAAAGGAAAGCATGTAATATATTGTAAGTATAATCGCATCTAACTAATCAAAGAAAAAAATAAAAGTATGTAATACATGGAGTAAAATATTAGGTAGATGCTAAGAAATATACAAGTGCTATATACCAGTGAGTGTCGATAGAGTAATTTATGTAAGCTAGTAAATAATATACATTATCATGCTAACTAGAATGTGTGGTATAAGAATGACATAATCTGAATGATGTAGTCATGTAGAAGATGCCCTCAGTAGGTATATATATTGATATGTATCTCAAATGTAGAATTAGGATGCCCATTTAATGGGTAGAGTGAAACAATCAAAGATATGGAAGTCACTGCACACACTCAAAGAAGATCAAGTGAAGCATGGTAATGTAGATAAATAGATAAATAATAACATATAACAACAAATGTAAGTCTAGTTGGTATGAGAAATGTAAAGAATGGATAATGCATACAATTAAAATATTTTTGTGTTTTTGAATTATTTGAATGTTTTTGTATTTTTAAATTTTTTATTATTTTTGGTATTTTGACATATTTGAATGTTTTTGAATTTTTGATATTTGGTTTTATTTTAATATTTTGACATATTTTAATGTTTTTGGATTTTTGTTATAATTTTTGTACAATCAATCATAAGGAGACTATGTACATAAAATTTGAAAAGAAACCATGTACAATCAAGGTTGAGAAGAGACAATACTAACTGATGAGTTTTATAAGAGACTTCCTATCATGGTGTCTTGTATCAATGAGAGGGATCCTGCGTAATCATAAAGCACAATGGAAGGGATGAGACTATTATTCTAAAAGTCGTGTATGTTTTAAATACTCTAAAATTTCTATAGTAAAAACCAACTTTGGGGTCCCCCTGTAACTTTGAGAAGTGGATGCAACTATAAGTCAAATACCCATATGGTAGTTTGAGAAGCTCTTTAAACATGTGCTCTGTGAGTAGAGGCATAAGACCTCAATGATACTATTCTAGGTGTGAACACTGTAGCTAAAAACTATCTAGAGTATTGAAACTATGGCTTCTCTAAAAGAGGCCTCCATAGAAGTGTATAAACTCTCTATGTTGGTGAGGAAGGCCTTGACTATATCTGAACCTAAACTAGAGAAAGAACTATAACTGGTGAAGAAGTTGAAACTGATGACTACAAAGTAGGAGATGGATCTCAAGTGGGGAGTGGTAACTCATATGGAACTTCATCAACTGTAACAACTTGATTAGTGTGAATGAATTTCACATATCTATGAACTGAAGAAGGTACTGCACATAGTTTTTGAATCCATAGTTGACCAAGTAACATATCAAAAACTCTTGCACTAGGAACTATAGTGAATGGTGTGCCATATGTGTTGAACCAATTTATAGAGAAAGTATAATCTCACCTAATGAACTATGTATGTGTCCATTTAATTCACTAATAATTGTGTTCATTAGAGTAATATCCTAATCTAAATTTCCCAAATATTGTAGTAATCTCATAGTGCACATGTTCACACTGGATCTATTATCTATGAGAACACTATGAATGGGATGATGGTTAATATAAGCTCTGATAAAGAATCCGTGCTAATTTGAATCATTTTCAACTATCTCCTACTCGAAGAAGGAGATTGAAGGTTTAGTTGAAACTCTAAAATTATACACACTAATTATGTTGCTTAAAGGATATCTTAATTGAAGGTGCCTGATATGTATCTGGTGGAGGATGTGCACGATATGCATGGTGAATACCTAATCTATCCCATGTCTCTTGTTTATAATGTTGTGGTAAAATATTTGAGAAGATTTTTAAAGCTTTGTCCTATGTTTGCTTTATCTGAGGAGGCTCAACTAGAGTGTCAAGATCAATAACATTGTCATCTATAAAATCCTATATCTTGTCTTTTAAACTAATACATCTCTTTGTTGTGTAACCTAGTGCCTTGTAAAAGTCATAAAATGCATTATGATCATATCCTTGTGGAAGAGGATTTTTTTGATCAACTTAAAAAATAAGAGGGAGAGATATGATATTACATTCTAATAGCTATTGTAAGACTCTGGCTGGAGAAATTGGTAGATTGGTAAAGATTTACTGAGAAAATATTGATAAAGCCACTCACTGAGAAGGCTCTAAAGCCGCATTAATTTTAGTTTGATTTTGAATTTTGTTATCATTGACCTTTACTTTATATAGGACTTTATTGTTACTCTTATTTATTGTTTCTGATATGTTTGTGTACTTAGGTTTGCCTATTGAGATTAATTTGACTTCCCTTTCCTTTAGTATATGACATAACTCAGTGAAGAAAGAGAACTTTTTAACATTATTGATTCATGCAAAGCTGGTAGAAGACTCTATTTGAAAAGATCTTATAACTCTTAATTGGCCATGGGGATAGTCATCTTAGCCAAGATAGTCTTATATCAAAGAACATAATCTGTGAGATGCTCATTTGACTTTTATTTCTATTATGTAATTTGGGCATAGAAAACCTTATCACCAATGTTAATGCTGAAATGAGATAGGAACATGTCATATAAAATATTAAATACATTGATCGAATAATTTGGTAGACTATAAAACTATTATAAATTATAATCTTTTAGAATCCATAGAAATAGCTTGGTTAGTATCTAGTCATTTGGCACACAGTCCAAGCATGTTGCATGAAAATCTCTCAAGTGTGTCTTTGGATCACCCTTGCCATCATATAAAGTGAGTTTAGGTTGAACACAAATTGATGGCGAAGGTGTATAAGTTATATGATGTGTCAATGGTGTATGAAATAGAGAAAAAGAATCCAAAGCCTATGTAGGTCTAGAGGCACTTTTCTCAAGATGTAGTACCTTAGATTGAAGAGATTTTATCTCTTTCACAAGGGAAACCACATTGTGAGATAAAGATGTACTAGACGTAACTAGTGGTACCTCAAAAGAAGGTTGGGTTGTTGTAGGGGGTTGTTGAGACATAGTTGCCCTCATAATTTCATTTAGAACTGGCTACTCTGAAGGAATGGAAGACTCAACTTGTTTAGCATGTTTAATTTTTATAATAGATTAGAAGATAAGAGTATAATTTTGGAGTTGTTCCCTGAGTTTTTCTCAAAAACTTTGTAAGATCAAATCTTTGTTGAAGACAACTTCATTATCAATAATATATAGAAGTGGATCAAGAGTCTACTGGGGTAGGTCATGAATATCAGTGTTTGTATCATCATTTTTATTCTCATACTACTCATTACCAAAATTATCCTCATATAAATTGATGTAATTTGGATGTGTAGGATCTATAGCAGGGACCTGAGCTGGTTGTTTATCCATGATATATGGTTGGGTTAAAAGAATTTAGGTGAATTCAGTAGGGTTACCACTAAGTCTTGCACTTCATCTCAAAGGAAGAGATGCAAGGAGCTTAGGTGGCATAAGGAAAACAACTTAAATAATGGAAAAAAATATTAAATAAATATAATTTAAGCAAGAAACTAGAATATGTATAAAAAGGATATGAAGCTCACAAACATATAAGGAGATACTTCAAAAGCAATAGATCCTAGTATATGCAACTAGAGTTTTAAAAAATGATATTTTTTTAATTACTAAGGAATTTAAAAAATTAATTTGAATTTTTTAAATTCCTTAGTAATTAAAAAAATATCTTTTTTTAAAACCCTAGTAAAAAATTCCTTAGTAATTAAAAAAATATCATTTTTTGAATTTTTTATTTAAATATGCAAGTAAAAAATTAGAAAAATATTAGAAAAACTTTTGATTTAAAGGAACCTAGTATATGCAACTATGATTTAGAAGAAAATAATTTTTTTTAAATTACTATAAATTTTTTAAAAATTAATGTGAATTTATGATTTAAATATGTAGGTTAAAAATCAAAAAATTACTGAAAAAATCAACAAAGAATTTTTCTTAGGATTTTTATGCACAAATGAAGTAAGTCAGGTTCACTAAATGATTTAATAGTTTTGATAATTTTAGTCTTATTATTAATTTAGTTAAAGGTCTAAGTTGACTAAATCAGTAAATAATATTGCAATAAATAGAGTATTGATTTGTATGATGTATTTGACCTTCATAGTTTTTTAAAAAGAGTAATAAAAGAAGAGAAATGTAATCTATCTTAAAACTGAGCTGATACGGTTGAGACAGATGCTAATACCGACTATGTAGGATTGGGATAGTGTCGTAAATCTAGATCTAGCTTTCATTCGATGAAAGGATAAGAGCATTAAAAATAGAACACTTTTAGGTCTGGTACTATAGTCCAGGTCTTGTTACTATTTCTCAAACTAGTCACAGGGGTATGAGTTTTTTGGGTTTTGTTCTTTATCCCTACGTGAGCTTACTTGTGAAATTTTTAACTTTGAATATCAATGGAGCTTTTTGTAGAGCTGATTTAATTTTCAACCCTAAACCTTCATTATGCTTAAATGAAACTTTGAGAAAGAGGGGGGGTTAGTGTATATACTATGCATTGAATGTGTATCTACACCCCTTGTGTGGACACATTCCCTACATACCAATACTTTGAAGAGGTATCAAGCCATATGTAGTTCTCTCACTTGATGTGTTTTATGCAATAGTGTTATACATATATAAAAATGTTAAATTGGGTATGCTTGAGGTGGTTAGGAACTGGTGTGAGGGTTTGAATATGCTTGTAGTTGTATTAGCTAGCTATATACAGATAATAGGGAAATTTGCCTCACGAATTTTAATTGTATTCTTGCTTACTTGATAAGTATTTATCAACTCCTTCTAAATGAATTTTGAATGGATTTTTATAGAGATCTATTTGTCATGGATTAAATGTATTTGTGCTAGGCCGACATAATGAATAAGAGAAATCAATAAAAAAATGGTCATTTGGGTTCAAAATGTGATCGGACAAGAGAGTTGGAAATGGGACACCCTAGGGTCTAGCGTTATAGTCAAATCTCAGCACTCTTGTCCTCAAGGCTCAAGACCTAAGAGGATGGAATTAGCATAAGAAAAGTAGCCTCATTGAGCTAGAATCAGGTCTCAAAAGTCTATGGATGATTGAGAATAAGCAAAAAAGGTGTCCAAAAAGATCATGAGAGCATGCAAGAGGGACCTATAGGTTGGGTGTCATAAGCCACACTTAATCTACTAATTTTGACATTTTATATGACTACATTATTTGATACACCAAATACAATAAACATATTGACATTGAAAATCATAATAGGGAAAAAATATTATTATATATCCCTTTTATAAAAAATAAAAACAATTTAAAACATGTATTTGATATAGGAGTTTTGCTTACGTGTTCAATGAAAAAGACATCAAACAAAATGAAGCAAAATTTACTCATCATACAAACTCTGTTTGGGGTAACATCGATGAAATTGTTGACAATATTGAATTTGACAATAATAATGTTGGCATGATATATATAAATCATGAAAATGATATTGATACCCATGAAGACTATGATTTGAAATGCGATATACATTTATTTAAAGACTTGGATAAGAAAAGATACAATGCAAAATCTTTTAAAATAAACAAGTTGCCATTCGTATCTGATAACTATGACTATTACAAAAGAAAAAAATCCCTAGACAGAGAACAACAAGAAATTATAAAGAGATAGTAATGAAAAGATCTATCAAAACCAATTGACTTATTTTTAACATAAGGTGTTGGAATAGACAAGACATTAACAATAAAATTGATATACAAAATGCTATACTATTTATATAAAAATTTCATTGACAGCAACCCACTTAAGCCAAAGGCTTTGATATTAGCATATACTGAAAAGGCAACATACAATGCTAGAGGAATAACATTGCATTATGCATTCCTTTTTCCTTTTAACAAATCAAAACTTATTTCACTTACCTCTGAGAAACTTGATACATTATTTAAGCACTACAATCAACTACATATTCTCTTTATAGATGAAATATCGCTAGTAGGCTCATGTTTCTTGTATTCAATAAACAAAAGGCTATGAGATATAATGCATATTTTTAGTGTATTTTAAAAATCTAGATATTATTTTTTGTGGTGACTTTTATCAATTATGACTAGTGAATGATTCTCTGATCTTTGAATATCTAAAAATAAATGATAAACTTATCCCATATGACTTATGGAAAAAATGTGAAAATCTATGAATTGCAAATAACAACGCATCAAAGTGACAGTAATTTCATAGCATTTCTCAACTGTCTCCTAATAACATCATAAACATATAATGACATAGATTATATCAATCAAAATTATTTGTGAGTTTCACCTGACATCCCAACATTTCCTTATCTTTTTTACAGAAATGATGATGTCAATAAATACAATGCCATAATGATAGCTATTGTACTAGGAAATACTATCACTATCCATGTAATTGATGAACAAGAAATTATATATGAAGGCAAATAGTCATATTTCTAATTAGCAATGCATTTTCTTATTACTGTATTGAAACTTGAAATGCTAGTCAAAATTTATGCTGGCTATTATGACATTGGAGATGGCCTGGTTAAGGGTCAGATAGAACATTCAAATCATATACTATTGTAAATTATTTAGATGTAGTGTGGATCAAATTCAATGATCCACATATTGGACATCACCAATGTACAAAGTTGTCTTACGTGTATCAAAACTCCAGTCAACAAGATTAGAATCTAATTTTGCATGTTACAAAGCCTATACAAAACACACACAACAATCGCACACAAATAATATCTAATATTGTTAGCATGTGCATGCACAATACACATATATCAAGGCCTCACAATCACTTGACCCTACCAAAGTCAAAAAAACATGGATTAGCATATATAACATTGTCACATGTGACATCAATTGAATCATTGTACTTAATGGCTCCATTGACAATGGAAAATTTCAAAGTCAAAGAAAACATAATAGCAAAAATGTTACATCTATGGACACATGCAAAATGGAAATTATAAAAAAATGGATGGCTTGAATGGAAATTACTACATATTTATCTTATCACTGAACATAAGAAGCTTACTACCACATATGAAAGACATCTTCAATGATTGTGACATGATGCAATTTGACATATTGTGTTTTCAAGAGACATACATTGAAAACATTGTATCCAATTATTTACTAGAAAATTTCTATTGTATTTCAATGTTTCATGTTCATGGAATTTTAACTTGCATAAAAAAAATAGATTTGCATTTCGAAAACTATGCAATACAAATAAAACAACTTTGAGGTGATAATTATCACCAATGATGTACATGAAATTGCAATTGTCAATGTCTATGCAGCTCCAAATGAAAACATATAAGATATCAATTTTTTTCTCAATGATGCATTAGCACATGCAAGTAAAATATGAAACAAATTTATATTAATAAATTTCAATATTGACATTAGAAAGCATTATAAAAATTCACATATATTAAAACAACACATGGAGGATTGTAATATGCATTTTGTGCTTGAAAAAGAAAATGCATTGGCAAGATCGATTATCGATCACATATAGTCAAATGTTCAGATACAAAAAGAAAATGTCTTTATAGTAAATTGCTACTGGAATGTACACAATATTCTCTACTTGGCCTTGTGTGATATGTATATGCAATAATCCAACAATAAAATGAAGGATTAATGTAACAAGGTGCTTCTAAAGATTACTTATTTGTATTTTACATTTCAAAAAAATATACTCACATACTTAGACATCCCATTTCTTTAACTCTTTTGATTATTTATTTATACTATTGCAACTAATATGAAGAGGACAAGCCAAAGTACTGACAATAATCAAATACCAAAAAAATAAGAAAAATGTATGCAGTGACCAAAAAAAAAAAATTTTGAATTTTTTATCATTTCATAATTTTATGCATTTACATTTCACTTGTTTTGTTGAATCAAAATAACATATCTCACTTTTCTCTTAATCAATGATCTCAATAGATGTAAGACATGGGACATGTTTGAAGGGGATGTACTTGTCACATATAAGAGAATGTTGCCAAGAAAATAAAATAGGCAATTATTGTGTGCAAATCTGACAAATGTCAAAGGAGAAATGACCATCACATTAAACGTACATAAAAAACTTTATCTACATGCATGAACAAAAAATTGAGCTAGGAAAATTAATTCATATTTCTCATTTTTCTATTGCTCTTTAAAAAAACTTACAATTGTGGAGATTGTAATGCAATACTAGTTTCCAATGAATCCAGCATATTGGAAAGCAATCCTCTTATGTGCAAATATTAAACATTCATTCCTAATTCAATGATCAACCAACTATTGGTCAGCACCAAATCCTATGCAACTGGCACTATTGTTTCAATTATTACATCTACAAAAAAATTAGCTATACAACTCATTCTATAAATAGAGGATGGCAATACTGAAGATGACACAATAAAGGTAAGCTTCTACTTGCACAAATACTTCACATTTTTAATCTAAATTTTGAAATTAGAAAACTAGGTTATTCTCTTAACATAACAGCTTTACATATTTATAAGTTTTGAACATATCCTTCTAGCGATTAAACAAAAAATGCAAGCTGAAGAGATTCCAATGTACTTGTTTAAAAACTTGGTCAAATAATAGAGCCCAAAAAGATCTCTTAGTACTATCCAAGCAACATTTATTACATCGTTGAAGGCTACAAAGTTTGTTGATGACTTGTGTACACTATTGAATGCAATAATTGTTATGCCCTTAACCTCTAGTGCATCTAGAGATATGTGTGGCCGACTCATGGCTTACACACCTTCATATTAACTTGTTGCATTTCTCGATGTTTTTAGTATGGTTGGCCTATTAAATAACCATGGCTAAGTAGAGTATATATAAAAAGTAGTGGTTAGTCTTTTATCATCATATTGTGAATTCTATTCTTATTGTATTATTGTGGAGGTTGCCCCCTCAAAATGGCTGTCATAATATTCAAGTATTTTATTCTTTCATAAATTGTTATTGTGGATTTGTTTATTGTTCTTTTAATTTTGACATATTTAAGTCTACTATTTTAAATCATCTAGTAATTTATTTACAAGTGGTATTAGATCTTTGATTTGGTCAAGTTTCTACGGTGCAATTTTTTCTTTGAATTTAGTATCCTGAGCACCAGAAGGTTGAAAAAACATAACTTGTGATTTGGGAGGAATTTTTTTTCAATCACTGTAGTCTTGTTCATGAGGTTTCTTTTACAAAAAAATATTTTTTTTAGGTTTAAAAAATATAGAATTTTTTCACCTTGTGCAAATTAACAGTCATTAGATTCATAGACAATCGCAACTATATATTCTACTGGTACACTTTTTTGGATAAAAAAATTTCACCCTTGTGCACAATAGCATAAGTTAGATTCATCTTGGCGAGATGCTTACAACAGTGCATTCCACTGATATATTTTTTTGGGTTTAAAACCCTCCTAGGGTTTATGCATGGTTGGTTCAAACACTCATAGATGCGAAGAAGGGTAAAAACTCTAAAAAGTCCTTACAAATATGACATAGAATATGAAACTTATGATCCATCTATTTCAAAGGTAGTTTATCAGCTTAAGTTAGAGTTGTAGGGCATGGTGAAAAAATATTATTTTCATATGGTTCAAGAGGACATTACAGGTTTGAGAGGTGACTCAGATAGTGTGAAGGGTAAATTATAACAAATATATGGGCAATTGTCTAACTTGTCAGTTTAGCCATTATAAAATAATCCTCCACCACTTCAGTTTTGTTATGTTCTTTCAAATAATACCAACACCAATTCTATCCCTAAGCTGATGTTGCCAAAAGTGGACCTATGTAAGTTTGATGGTAATGATCCACTCAATCAAACTGATAATTTATTTGATCTACATCAAACTCCATGTTCACAAAAAGTGGTTATGGCCTCTTTATATCTAGAACCTAAACCATTCATTTGGTATCATTGGTTGTGTGCTCAAAAGAAAAAGAAGGGTGTCTCAATTTCATGGTTATCATTTTTTGAGGAGTTACAACTCCACTATCACAATAATGTTTGTAAAAACTTCAATCATCTAGTCAAGTAATGCCATATCAAGACTATCAAAGAATATATTCATCAATTTCATAACCTCTCCTTATGTGTGGTAGACATCACTAAAAAAAATTTGACTAACCTATTTTTGGGTGGCCTCAAAGATAACATCCAATTGGAGGTTTGCATGTTTCATCCCAGTACTATATCCGAGGCCATACCAAGGGTATGCATGGTTTAAGAAAAAGAGTTGATCAGACAAATACCTTTCACCAACGTTCAAGAACACACCTTCCTAGTACCATCATTTCATCAACCTACCAGATTGATAACTCAATAAGTGAAAGAAAAGCATGCAAAAAGTTTGTGCTTTGGCTATGATAGAAAATGGGGAAAAAGGCATTGATGTGCTAAAAATAAGTTTATTTACAATTATGGTTCTAATGAGGAGGAAGAAGTTGAGGAGGTTTCTAGGGAAGGGTTAGAAGAACCTGGAGATGACTCTAAAGATTCTCAACCTGTTATTTCCTATCATGTACTTTTAGGCATTAGTATTGCACAAACTCTTAAGGTGGTGGAGTCCCTAAAAAATAGAAGGTGACGATGTTAATTGACTCTGGGGGTACTCACAACTTCATCAATAGTAAGTTGGTTACTTGATTGAATTGTTTCATTTACCTAGCTTCAAAATTTTAGGTCATGCTTACAGATGGTGGTACAGTCAACTATTCTATAAAATGCTATCATATTAAGCTTGTTGAGGGAGACTATTTGTTAGATTCCCTTATGTTTGTTATTCCCATGAGAGGTGCTAACATATTTTGGGAGTGCAGTGGATCACCACTTTTAGCACTATTGAGATGAATTTATAGGAATTATTCATGAGGTTCTATTCATAAGAAAGGACTTTAAACTACATGAATTACAAGCTAAATCTCTATAACTAGTTAGTTCCCACCAGATGATGAAGACTCTCAAAAAAGGTGAAAAAGGTTTTGTGGCATGATTATTTTTCATGTAGGTTCAACCAACCAAGGAGTCTACACATCTTTATTTATAAAAGGTGTTTGATGACCATTCTATTATTTGTGGTGACATGCCAAAAGGTCTTCCTCCAAGTCATGCACATGATCATACCATCAGACTCATTCCAGGAAGTACACCACCTAATATCAAATACTACAGACATCCCTATGCCTTAAAAAATCAAATTAAAAATATGGTATAAGAGATGTTGGAGGTAGGAATCATCTGACATAGTCAAAGTGAATATTTCTCTCTAGTGATTATGGTGCGAAAGAAGAATGATAGTTAGAGGATGTGCATAGACTACAAAGAACTCAAAAAATATACCATCAAAGATAAGCTTCTTACTCCAGTAATTAATGATTTACAAGATGAATTGCATGGTGTTATTTATTTTACCAAGTTAGATCTTCACTTTGGATATCATCAAATCTATATTCTCGATGAGGACATACCTAAAATAGCTTTCATAACTCATGAAGGCCATTATAAATTTATGATCATGCTTTTTGGCCTCACAAATGCACCATCTATATTTCAGATTTTGATAAATATTGTTTTTAATCTATATTTGAAAAATATTGTTTAAGTGTTTTTTGATGATATCATCATCTACAGTAAAAATTGAGAAGACCATTTAAAGTATGTGAAATAGGTGGTTTCAATACTGGAATAATATCAATTTTATGCAAAACTTGTCAAATGTGTTTTGGTATCCAAGAAGTGGAGTACTTGGGTCATATTTTTTCACATGAAAGAGTAAAAGTTGAACCTAAGAAAATCCAAGTGATGGAGTGGCAGATTCCCAAGACCCTCAAAAACCTCCATAAATTTTTGGGGCTAACTAGTAACTATCATAGGTTTGTCAAAAATTATAGTAGTATTACAGATCCACTCACCTATTTATTGAATAAAAATTCCTTTCAATGGATTAATTTAGCTACCAAGATATTTAAACATTTTAAAATGGTTATGTGCACAACTCCAATATTGGCTACTCCTAATTTTTTTTAAATATTTGTTGTGAAGTGTGACGCATCAAAATATGGCATGGGGGTTGTACTCATGCAAGAAGGCAAACCAATAGCATTTGAAATTCACCAATTGAAAAAGAAAAAGGCTCAAACCAATATATGAGAAAGGGATGATAGCTATTATTCATGTAATGAAATAATGGAGACCTTATCTGATGGGTCATCACTTTCAAGTAAAAACTGATCATGATAGCCTCAAATATGATTTAAAATAATGCTTGTCATTTAAATCAAAATAAAAATAAGTGACTAAAATGTTAGGCTATGATTTTGAAATAGTGTATAAGAAAAGAAAAGAGAATGTGGTCATAGATGCCCTTTATTGATAGGATGAATCAGTTGAGGTATTTTTATGCAACATGACAATGTGGTAGACAAATTAGCTAGATGAAGCAAGATCAGAATGGAAGAATAATAGTGTTACCAAGGATTTGATTTACAAACTTTAGTTGGATTCTAATGAATTTGAAAAAAATGCATGGAAGGAAAACACATCATGGTATAAAGATAGATTATACATTTGTACGCATTCTCTCCTCAAACATAAAATTCTTCAAGAATTTCATGCCTCTCCACTTGAAGGTCACTCAAAAAAATTGAAAACATATAGAATCAAGTAAGATTTCTTTTGGGAATGACTCAAAGGGGATGTTTAGAAATATGTGGCTAAATACATGGTATGCCAACAAAATAAAGGTGAAATCATTAAGACCCTAGGTCTTTTGCATCTTTTATTCATCCCTAGTCAATGTTGGAAAGAGGTTTCCATGGATTTCGTTAAGAAGTTACCATGGTCTGAGGGTAGAAATGTTATCATGGTAGCTATAGATCAACTCACCAAGTATGCTCATTTTTTCCCTTATCATAGCCATTTTATTGCCAGTACATTAGCTTCTATTTTTCTCAATATAGTTCAAAAAATTTATGGCACCCCAAAGATCATTATAAGTGATCGAGATCCCATATTTACTAGTAATTTTTGAATTAAATTATTTGCATATTTAGGTACCTAGTTGGCTCATAGCTCATCCTATCATCTTCAATCTTTTGGATAAATAAAGGTAGTCAAAAAATATCTTGAAGGGGTATCTTCATTGTTGTATTTCTGACAAATAGGATAAATAGGTTCATTAGCTGCCACTTATTGAATAGTGTTATAACACTTCTTTTCACATTTCTTCCAAGATGTCTCCTTTTGTGGCATTGTATGGGTATCACCCCTCATCCATCATTTTAGTTTTTCAAGTGCATCCTAAGGTTTAAGTTGTTGAGAAACACATTCACCATCAACAAAAGGTGTTAGTCATTTTGCGAGAGAATTTAAAAATGACACAAAATCAAATGAAATAACAAGCAAATCAATACCATATTGAGTGGCATCTTGACATAGGTGATGGGTCTTTGTACGTTTTTAACCATATAAGCATATGTCTCTAAAGAAATAGAAAAAGGATAACAAGATATCACCTAAGTATTATGGTCTTTTTCAAATCTTGCAAAAAATTGGTTGTGTGGCTTATAAGCTAGAATTATCCCTGGCCACTCGCATACATCTGGTATTTCATGTATCTTTTCTGAAGAAAGTAATTGGACACAGAGTTTTCACTCAAACTGAGTTATGTGAATTAGGTGAAGAAGGCCAAGTCAATTTAGATCCTAAGGAGATCTTTAAAATGTATATTAAGTAACTATAGACCAGAGTCATTAAGCAGTATTTTATCAAATAAAAAAAACTTGCATTCTGAAGATGCAACATGGGAGGATGAAGCATTCCTATAGAAACATTCAGGTTTGATTCAACATTGAGGACAATGTTGTTTTGAAGAGGAGAGGCACACTATGTCCTTAACCTACAGTACATCTAGGGATATGTGAAGTTGACTTGTGGCTTACACACTTTCATATTAGTTTCTTACATTTCTTGATGTTCTTAGTATGGTGGACCTATGAAATAACTATGACTACGTAGAGTATATATAGGAGATAGTGGTTAGTCTTTTATCATCATATTATAAATTCTAATTTTATTACATTGTTATGGAGGTTGCCCCCTCAAAATGACTCAATCATAATATTCAAGTATTTTATGTTAGATCATTTAATGACTAAGTGGTGATTATTTAACCCTCGGTCTATATTGGTTATTTATTAAATAATAATAATATAGTATTTATTAACACGAGGTGAAAACCTCATAAAAATAAATAACATTATTATAATTATTTAATAGTTACCAATAAATTTTTAACTCTTTGAGATGGTTGGATCCATTATTCACAATGGTCACCTCCCTTCAAAATTACCTATAAAATAGAGTTTACTCCTATTGGTTATTTTATATTTGGATTCACAGTGATTCATGTGTCTCTATGTTTAATTGGTATGGGTTTATTTTGTTATGCTTTGCTCATTAAATATTTTCTAGATCTGTGTGTATTGCTTTATAAATGAATTTCATCATGGTATCAGACCTAGGGTAAGATCTCTAAGCATCTGCACTGTAGCTTAAGGGGGGTGTTGTAAATAAGTCACATCCAAAACAATGATGGATTGGCCATAAAGGGTCTAATAGCTCAGTTGGTAGAGCACTCCAGCAAAAAATGAAAGGTCTCAAATTTGAGTCCTACCTTGTCCATATGAGTTGTAGCTCAACATGTGGTATCAGAGTCAGTGGAGAAGATTTTGATCAAAAAGCATTTAAAATATTGAGTTAAATATCAATAATTTATATTTCAATTTATTCAAAATTTTATTATTCAAACCCTGGTATGATACAGAGAAAATAAAAAGAATTTTTTATCATCATGAAGGTTGGCTTCTCAGATTTACAATCTTATCCTTCTAACAACTAAAGATGTTGCTTCAAATCTTAGTCAAAGTAGCCAATATTCAAAAATTTTGAAGATTTTTTTCAACCTGGGCAGTTGTACAATCCATAATATGGTCTCTTACCTAAAGGATCGGTTTAAAAAAAGGAATTAATTTCAAATTTGTTGTTATTGGTTTGGCATTTAATCTGTCAAAGATTATGCTCCTAGCCTCCCACAGCTTCCACAGAGCATTCTAAGAAATTTGTTTGAAGATTCTAATTTTTTTCTTCAGTGCAATGATGCCATTATACGACCTCAGTGTTGGAAAAAAATTTATAAAATTATTTTAATCATTTCTTGATCCAAGTTGTTGATAGAAGAAGTCAAGGTTAAATAGAATCACCCTGAAAGTTTTTTTTAGAGCCTCTAAAGGCTTATTCAACCACAATTTTTTTCTATGTTGGGTGCCATAGTGCAGCTTGGAAGCTGGAAAAAATCAATTCTCAACCAAAATGCAATTTTGAAAGTTCATCATCAGTAGTAAATTTCAAGAACCTTGATAATTTTTTAATAGATTTGGTGACTTAAACTACATTATGTGATCTCCCCTACCCCTGGAGCATCATAAACCAACTATAGGTGAATATAATAGTTTGCAAAGTTTATTTTAATAAAGATTTATTTTTAAATTAAACAATTCTATGCAAAAGTGGGTGGGCCCCACCTTTTTTTAATTTTTTTAATCAAAAAAGTTAAATTTAGTAAAATTTATCTACTATTTCTTTTTAAATGCACGTATTAATTATTATTTTTTATTTTTTTTAAAATAAAAATCACATTTAAAAAAAGTTCAAATATAGATTTGTGCATGTAAATGTTTTAACAAGCTCATAGATGAGTTGATAGTTGTAATTTTGCTAGATTTTTGTAAGAAAAGTGTCTAGTGTTCAAAACCCTCTAAATTTTTTTATTTTTTGTTCAAGTCAATTTTTTATTGGTCAAAATAGTTAAATTTAAATTTTTTATTTATTTACGTGCTAAGTATCACACATTTAAAACTTAGTTAACCCTATCAAACTTCTTGCAACACTTGATCTAGTCAAAACTTAGACAAGCATAGTCGTGTATCCAATCAATCTTAAGGTTTTGGCATATTTCGAATGCATTGGAGTGGTCTATTTTTTGTTTTAAATCATCTTATTAATATTTTTACATATTTTTTAATAATAGTGCCTAGATGGTCATTTTGAGTGTGACTCTTTTGATGCGTAGATTTATGCAACTTTAATTCAATTTTTTGCATTGTTTAGCATCTAAATTATGTAATTAAATATAGTTACATGTGAAATTCACTTTATTTTTAAAATAATTCAAAAAAATCATTTAAAATAGTTTCTTTTTTAAGTGATTATTTACTATCATGTTTAAAGAGAAGCTATGGCTTTGCCTCATTTTTTTAGATAAATCTCAAATATTTAATAGAAATAACTATAATATATAAAAAAATTCATGTTAAAGTTACCCATAAATTATAAAATATTATCATCACGACTGAAAAAGTCTCTTCTAAATGACATGTAACCCCTGAACTTATCAATGCATTTTAACAAAAATCATAGGAAGTTGTCTATTATCTTTTAGAGTGGTAAGGATGAATTCATTCTCCACATCGGTAATAAAGAGTCTCTTAAAAATATTTTGAAACTCTTTGAATCCATGCACAAGAACACTCACCTTCTAAAGATCATTAAATTAATTTTTGAATTGCTAACTACACCTATGAAGGGTGATAAAAAAGTTATTAATTTTTTTGCTAAAATTAAAAATATTCAAGCTCAATTAGATAGATATAATTATAATTTGATTCAAGATCAATTATTTTATTTTATCATTCAATTAAATATTCATAAAAAATTTAGAAATTGTATTTCAATTTTAAATTTTAAGTATCAAACTAAGTAAAATATCCCTGACCTTACCACTT
This sequence comes from Torreya grandis, assembly GCA_037957365.1. Classification (NCBI taxonomy): domain Eukaryota; kingdom Viridiplantae; phylum Streptophyta; class Pinopsida; order Cupressales; family Taxaceae; genus Torreya; species Torreya grandis. Next base: position 419,976 of record JARHVA010004382.1, read on the forward strand.
TGTCTACTCTCATAATTCAAGAAGAACAAGTTATGACAAATTTTAATTCTAAAGAGTGCCACTCAAGTATTTCTCTCTTAATGATATTTTTTATAACACTAAAAACTAAAAATCAAACCTTAATTTTGTTAAAAGCAGATATGGGAATAAAAAAATCTGGTAATAAAAATCATACACCTAAATTTAATGAAAATTGTACTCTATGTGATAAATTTGATTGTAGAAAGGAAACATATTATAAAAATGAGGATAAAAATAACAATCAAACTTCTAAAAATAACAAAGGAGAGAAATCTAATCAAAATAAAGAGAAAAATCAAAACCCTAATCAAAATAATAATAAGGATTAAAATGTTATTGCTCGATGTGCGTCAAATGACAATGAATAGATTTTAGATAACGGTATATCGCACCATATGACATGCTTATCTGATATTTTATGCGATTCTAGATATATCTCTAAAAAAATTTACTTAGAAGATAATTCATTTTTAGAAGCAATTAAACAGAAAAAAGTAAAGTTTTCAAATGTTACTATAAATGATGTTTTTTATGTACCTAAACTTGAAAAAAAATTGCTATCTTATTTTAAATTTATAAATGATAATTTCATTGTAACATTGCTTAAAAATGATTCATCATTTTTGTTTCTTGATTGTTGAAGGTGTTCAAAAGAATAGTTTATATGTATTTTCTCATTCTTCTGTATATTTTCTTTTATTGCATGGTAAGAATGAATCTCAATTATGACATGAAAGATTATGATATATTAATTTTAAAATTTTACATGATGTCTGTAAATAATCTTTTATTTATATTTTCTTTTATTCTTTCTCATCATAAAACTTGTGAGGATTGCTTACATGATAAACAACATACTAATCCCTTTCACAAAAATCATGATGAAAATTCATCACATCTTTTAAAATTAATTCATAGTGATGTTGTAGAATCTCTTGAAGTTATATATCTTAATAATTTTTTTATATATTATTACTTTTATTTATGATTACATTAGAATGATCTAGTCTTTTTTCATTAAAAAAATTCTAATATGTTATCTAAATTTAATGAATTTAAAGCTAGTATTGAAAATGCATCTAATTTTTTATTAAAAGATTAAAAATTTATAATAGCGGTGAATATGTTAGTAAAAAGTTTTATTAATTTTATATTATTTATAGTATTCAAAAGGAAATAACAACTCCTTATTCCCCTCAACAAAATGGTATTGCTGAAAGGAAAAATCGCACCATCATAAAAAGGGTTAAAACAATGTTGCAATCTGTAAATATTCTTGAATTTATATGAGCCAAAACTATGAATACTACTATGCATATTATAAATATAATCTCTTCTAAATCTTTTCATTTTTATACATCAAAAATACATGTATGCACATAGCATTTCATTTGTTTTGATAGAACTATTTTGTTGTTATTTTGGAGATATTAATTATATTAATAGTGTCTCATCTACATTATATTTGTTAATAAATTGATTTAGTATTGATTCTTGAAAATAGCATATTACAATTATATCTCAATAGATATATTTGTTTTAGATGATAAATCAAAGAAAATATATAAATATTATGATTATTTTCAATTCAGTTAGCATTAAAATACATTATATGCATAACGTCATGAATAATTTGACAAAATGATCATGTTTTAGTTGTTGCATTTGGTAAGAAGATCATGCTCAATGAGTTTAGATCTTTTATGTTTTAATTGCTTAGATACTCTCATTTAATTATTTTATCATTTATGCTAATGTCCTTATTTTTTAATAAGATATGTTAAAAAAATGCAAAGTGTAAATGAAGTTTGTATTATTGGCTCTTCATCATTTACTTTACTAAGCATTTTATTCATACATCTATAAACTTATTTGTTTCAGTCTCATATTTATTTGATTAAATGATGGTATTTCATGCTTAAATTATCCATATTTGATATATGAGAAGTTATACCTCAATATTTTGTTGAAGCATATTAAACTTGAAAAGTTTTTTTATAAAACTCAAATGATAAAATGAGTTATTGCTAATAGGATATCTATTGTTTGGTTAAACTTAGTATTATATTATTAGTAAATTATTGTATGTGCATCACATGACAATTAGGGATGCTCATCTTGTCAATATTAGAGACATCCAATAATAAATTACATACAATAATTTATGTTTTTTCACTAACTTTGCGATCAAAGTAGTGAACTTATTTGCCTAAAAAAAGATATGATTGTTTTAAAATGTCTTTTATCATAGAAAAATTTATGTCATATTTTTATGTATGTGGTTATTGTGATGTTGACCATATTATGTTATCATGAATCTTTTTTTGGATGTATTTAAGTTTTGTGTAAGTGCACAGCACCAAAGAACTAAACACATTGAAGTTCATGTGCATTCCATCTAAGAGAAAGTCTTCAATGGTGATATTAATCTACCGTTCTATCCTACGAATGAACAAGTGATAAATATCTTCATAAAACTACTTGGTGCTACCAAGTTTTATCAATTTTAGGTCTCTCGAAATTTTTATTGAGGGAAAGTGTACATGACAATGCCACTTATTAATGGTCATGTGTTTCTTCTCTTTATATATACTTATTTTTATTGTAAAGCATTGTAAACTTCGTATAGAAATTATGTGATTTAAGTAGACTTCATGTGGAAGTTTTACTTTTGTACCCCAATATATTAAAAAGCATAATTTGTAATGGAGGTCCTTATGTTATAAAAGGCTCCAAATATATTTAATATTTTTTTATGAAAAATAGTGAGATATAATCTCACAATCATTTTAGTCTAAACTTACTTTCAAGTAGTTTATGAATTATAATTATTTTATTTCAAAAGATAACTTTTGGCATGATGAAAGTTTTAAAATTCTTCTATTTTTTGTACATAATATCATTCTTTTATCGTGACTATAGATTTTATCCCCACTTAACATTAAAGAAAGATGTTAGAGCATTTAATGAGTAAGTGGTGATTATTTAACCTTTAGTCTATATTAGTTATTTATTAAATAATAATAATAATAATAATATATTATTTATTAACACGAGGTGAAAACCTCATGAAAATAAATAACATTATTATAATTATTTAATAGTTACCAATAAATTTTAATAACTCTTCAGGATGATTGGACCCATTATTCACAAATATGTGTATTCAACTCGTGGCTTACACACCTTCATATTAGTTTGTTGCATTTCTCGATGTTCTTAGTATGATCAACCTATGGAATAACTATGGCTATGTAGAGTATATATAGGAGGTAGTGGTTAGTTTTTTATCATCATATTATGAATTCTATTTTTATTGCATTTTTATGAAGATTGCCCCATCGAAGTGGCTAAATCATGATATTCAATTATTTTACTCTTTTATCAATTATTGTTGTGAATCTATTTATTTTGCTCTTAATTCTGGTATATATAATTCTATTATTGCGAATCATCTAAGTAATTTATTTAAAATAACAAAGGTACCTTGCATGTTTATTTATCTTGTTTAATATAGATATGTATTTCTAAAATAATGGATTGTATGGTTAGTGGCAAGTTCATAGTTCTATGAAGTTGGTGTACAATAAATTAGTATTGAATTTTTAAGTGTACAATACTTATTTATTCATTGAATTATTCTTTGATATGTACTTGGTTATTATTTAATATTCATTGTAAATAAATGACAGTTAAAAAATAATATAGATATAAGAAAGTTATAAGGGAATTAGTGAAAGATATAAAAGATCAATAAATTAGCTACAGAGAAATTATAGGGTTTAAATTCAAGTGGAAATTAATTAGTGATAGGTAAATCTAAATATGAAGTAATATAAGCTCTAACAACATGTAAATTAAAAAATATATAGAATTAAGATTGAATACGGATGAAACGAATATATAATACAAGTAAAAGTAAAAATAGCAACATCAAAACTAATTTATAATATAATAATGAAAAAAGGTGAGGCACTGAATCTTGAAACAATTTTCATGATTTGTCAATGAACAATATGTAATTGAAAACATTAACCACTCTATTGTATTATATTATATTACTTTTCCCGGCTTGCTTTATGGTCTACATCTATTTCAGTGATAATGATAAAGTGATCTTAACTAACACTAATATTTCTACATTGTTATGGACTAGAAAATAAAGGAAACAAGACAATGCACATTTTTTTTTAGTAAATATTAAAAAAAAGATTAAATCCAACAAGAATCAGATGTTGCCTACATGTTTCTTGAATAAAATTGTGGTGAAAAAGTTGTGTTCTTAGCAAAATTTGTGGCTTCCCTGCTACTAAAATTTAGCTCTTGTTGCAATATTTTTTCACTAGATTAATTGAGATATGTTTTAAGAAATGTAAGAGGACCTTGTTTTATAGCTAACATCATAATCATCAATAAATAATACATCGCATCTATTTTATTTGATTTATATTTGTTATTAACAATCTTTCCTTACATTAACACCTCTAATCTTAAAATTTGTAGGTAGAAAGAACATTGACAATAGCAAACATATACTTGAAGTCCTTTCAATCTACCTACAAAAATTGCAGATTTATACTTAAATCCATGCAACTTGTCCAAACTACAAATTTCAATTGTCCTTCATGTCATCAACAAAGTTTATATGCATGTACCCATTGCCTTGTTTGCAATCTAAAAATAATGAAAAATGTTAGCATACAATGTAGTCTCACAAGGCTGTCACTAAAAACAATGTTCCCTATATGGACATAAATCTCGCTCACTGACTACGTGACAGACACAACCAACATTACCTATCTATTGTGAAGATTTTCATTGCAAGAAAAATTCACTCTTAACAAGGAAAAAATTATTCTAGGCACTGATGTAATAGGCAACAACTAATGTATGTGATCTACTATTAAAGTTTCTTTTACTTTCAATATTGAATCTATATACTTCTAACAATTTCTTTTTTTTCTAACATCCAACAAGAATAAATCCCTGATTCAAGAATTAGTCATGCTACTTATGCATGGTTCCCAACCAAAAGTTATGCTTAGATTTTTGTTCGTTGCTAATGTAGATAGACATATCAATAACTTTTACAATTAGTCTTTACTCATATATCGTGTTAGTCTAGTGCTCCAATACACTTTGTCTTTTGAAAATTGTTCCATGTCTATCAACAAAAAAACTATTGTTCATACTTTCTAGGACTTGTTAAAATCGATTCTACAGCATTGCATTCATATATTGCTACATTGCTACAGCATTGCATTCATATATTTCATTAGCCTAAACGTCACTCTACATGCTAAATGTCATTTTCTATAATTGTCAAGCTCATGCATTACCCATTCTTTTGGTAGCACTCTCTATTGTATGGCCGCTCTTTATAATACCAAAAAAAAAATCTATATCTCATTATGATAATAAGTATTTATGTTTTATCTCATGTTTTATGTCATCTTTAAACTAGTATGGTTTTGATGTTAGATCATTAGCTTGAATTGCCTTCTAAAATAGAATGTTATAAATTGATGGCATTGACAAAGAATTGCATTGTTATTTTTTATATGGATGAAAATTTGTGCACAGTTTCAAATCACACAGAGTTACGTTTCCTTTCGTAAAATGCATGCATACTAATGAACTAAGCATGTGCTTCAACACTTGATTGGTAAAAAATTAAATTTGTTGCCTCCAAAAAGTCAAGTTAATTTAGAAACAACATATTGATTATAAAAATATCACCTTCACCTGCCATTCTTGCCATGAATATGACCACCTATACAAAGCTTGCCCCAGAAACCAAGGATCACACTACGTCCCTACCCCTAATAGACGCCATAAGTAAAGTTCATATGAAGATGGATTTCAAGTGGTAAGATGAGAAAAATCTAGGAAAAAAATAGGTATAAAGAATTTGAAATGCATGTTGCATGTTCAAATTTATGATGACACTTTCGAACTAGGAGAGATGAGAAGATAACACAAGTATGAAGCCTTACCAAACATAAATCTCAAATTAGCAATGAAGTAACCACAAACAATGACAACCCTAAATAGAAATGTACACATAAATCACTAGAAAGGAAATGGATGCATAAGCCATCAATGATTGAACACACTCCAAATAAATTAGGGGAAAAAGTAACCTATCAAATTTAGGATTAAAACATGGTGAAACATCATTAGGAGGAAATTCAATGGAAACTATATCTCACTGAAAATGTTAATCAATCCCAAGAAAACAAAGAATGTTAGTCCCAACATAGACGTAATATCAGTGAGCAAAGGAAAAAAAAGGGTGCATCAATCACATTACAACATATTATGACATATGTATTTATCCTCTTATCCCATGCTTAAACAACACGAGCAAGTGGATGGATTCTACAAAGTAACATAGAAATAGATAATGCGAAAACTTATATTACAAACTATATTTTCCTATAAGTTTAATTTAATTATAAGCAAAGTCATATAATAGCAAGGTATGCATAGTGTTTGGTCCCTACCTTTGTATTGTAAATTGTTTAAAGTTCAGTTTACATGTAAATTTACAATGTAGGCTCAATACAATAGAAAATAGTATGCAAAAAATAGTAATAGTGAATACAAAAAATCATTAATGATGGGATTTAGGATATAGTGTTCTATAGTCTACATCATAGAAGTAACGACTAATGCATATAGCATAGAGATATGATGTGTTAAAAGTATCTATCAAGGGCCCATGGGGGTTTCCCACATATATCTAAAGTACACTTTAAAAATGCTTTTATGAAAGGAATTGGTGGAACATAGTGGTGTTTACCATGTTTGTGCACAAATTTTTGAACTTTATTTAGATGTTTTCGATATGTGGTAAGATAAGCATTTTTAATGTGGTATAAAACTCAACTTTAAAAAATTAGTATTGAAGGTTGGTCATCTCTATTCCCAATCACACTTAAACATGCTTGCATGATAGGATCTTTGGCACCATACATCATTCAGTGGATGAAAAAATTTATTATACTTTAGATATTTTTAATTGATATTTATGTAAAATTAAATTGATCTTTTACAAAATTTAAACTTCAATTTTTTGAGTTATTAGTCTCTATTAAAGTAGCACTAATGGAAACACATTTTAATTACTTATTTCCTAATCAACCAAAGAAAAAATTTAAAATATATATTATTTTATCACTTGTAAAATTTTGTATAAATTTTACCATTTATTTATTAGAATATTTCCTAACTATTATTTAGGTATATTATTTAGTTTTAATGGAGATATAAATGTTCATCATTAAATGTGACCTGAGTCATTTTAGGGCTAAAGTCACAAGTTCAATTTCCAAATCACTTGTCACAAAAGCTGTATGAAACAAATACTTATTTTTTAATTATCAGAAACAACAATTTTTATGCCTTAAGCTAAAATGTAATGACCATTCAATCAAGGTTTCCAAACTCCATCAAATCAACTAATTGACTAGTAAAGTAAGGTCCACGTAATACCCTGGTCACACAAGAATGATTCACAAATGGTTTTTAATTAGGGGCACATGGTATCCTAGTTTTATGGTGGTATAATTGATGTCATATAACCTACTACAAAACAACCCCTAATGACATAGAGGCACCATACCTCTCTAACATAACTATTGGTAAGATATTATTCTATTGCATAAATATAATATTGTGTAGGCTTTGAGTGTTCTTCCAACATTGTTATTTATTTATTTTTGTATTTTCCATTTTCATAACTACATTGATGATTATATTTATCCATCACCAAATGCGTCTGTCCAAGTAATGTATCCATATGAACAATCCTACCCAAAATCTGGCTAGTTTGGTTGATAGATCACTATAAATTAATACATGTCTGCACAATGCCTAAAATTTCAAATTAATCATGCCTATCTTTCATTTCATGTTGTTATATTTTCAATTTTACTCTTACATTTATCCAATCCAATAAAAATTTCCCTAATTTAAATATTTTGTAATGAATTTTAAGATTGCACATATAACACTAATATTAAATACGACAACCAAACTTTTAAGATTTTACCTATAATACAACTTCAAGCTATTGGTATCAAAATTTTACAATCATATATGCACTCATCCATATCAAAACAATACAATATAAAGGTTACAATTATAACTATTAATGTTCGATCCTCACTCATACAAGTATTTAAAATATCTCTCTGTGATCCCTCAAACCCTAGTTTCAAACTCAACCTTGAGTTTTGACTCCACATTTGTAAACATGTAACTAATCATGTGTCAAAATATCTAACATTAACCAACATCCCAAATAAGACGTTGATGGATCTATTGATCATTGTCCTAGACCCCCTCAGTCTGTATGAGCTATTGTTGAATCAATGCCACATGGTCATGTTTGCCAACTCTTAACAACTAGGCTTCCACTTGTCCTCTAGATTTTTCTTAGAAAATATCTTTAGCTTATAATCATATGCTTTTAAATCTAAATCAATCCTTAAAAATATGCACTTTCCTTATCAAGATGCATTACATTTATCAATTCCTTAATAGCTTAGGCCATTTATGTCTTTCCTCACGCATATGTTTGCTCACTAACTTGTAACTCATGCATTGATGTTTCAAATTGTCCTTCTTATACCATATAACATCCTTAGTTTGATTATGTGTCACATGTACACTATCACACTCATCCATTCCATAGTTGTGTTTTTCATTCTAGCACATCTTAGGAAATATTTTATGTAACAATTTATTTTTATTTTTATGTTTAAATTGTTTCACAATTTTGAATTCCTCGTTTCTACATTAAAGAACACTTTATTGCATATTGGTTGGAAGGTTTAGTTCATTACAACATATATATGATTCTTATTGCATATAAATTATTCCAATTACCTAAATTGTTGATTGGCTTCAAATGACTATAACTCAATGTTTAAAATGAACTATGATGTTTAATTTAAAATACATTAATCCCTCAAATACTTTCCTAAATACATGTTGATCACCTATATAAACTATGATTGGGTGTCTTTTATGTCAATGAATTGAGAGCACTTCTATCTGACGGCCAAACAAACTGCCAAATTAGCATATAAATGCTCCTCCCTTGGAAGCAAATTTTTCATAGTCACTATTGTTTCCCAAGTGCAAATGGAATATACCTAGCAGCGAGGCCACCACATTAGATGGTAGAAAATGTTCTGGCATGATAAAGTGTTGATGTGCCTTACACTTTGAATATGCTTAGAATGTTACGCTCATTGTATCTTTTTATAGATCCATGGCATTGAACTAACGTGTCTTTTGAGTGAACATTTCAACAAAAAAATTCTCGAAGACCTGAACATTGACAGCAAAATTGTCAAAATATAAAAATATCTTCTACAGGTCCACAAAACAAGAAAATAAATTGTGACAATTCTTGTTTGACTAATTATAATATAAATAAGCTAAACGGAAATATCTAATAAAAAATAGACTTAATTACTAATTTATAATAGTTGTCATAATATAAATTTTAAAGAATAATTAAAGTAATGAATAAAAAATGAAGACTACAATTTTGTTTTTTGGGACCAAAATCAATGCAAAGGCATCTACCATCGACCAAAAGTTTAAATAAACATTTTGATTACAATTTTTAAAGGGTTTTTGTAATTTAAAAATAATAAAAGCCTAAATTTTTAATTGGGAACATGGATTACATTTTTTGAAATGGTTTTTTAATTTTTTTAAAAAAAGAAAAAACCAAAAGTTTGGTATGAAATTTACTTTTAAGATTTTGTTACCTTTGAAACATTGCAGGCTTGCCATAAAATGAGGCTTTGTTATACTTTCATCACCATCTCACTGCGCTCCACCTCGCTATCAAGTGTCATGCATCCGAACACTCAGGGTCTTAAGACTTTGGTCATCTCAAAATTAGATCTTTTGTCTTGATCCTTTGCACATTTTCCTCCAATCTTCCTGAAGACTTAGTCCCAAACCACTTTTCCTTCGATGTCCTCAGATTTCCTATGGATATTTTCTCGAAGACCAAATGGAGAGTACATGTCTATCAGGGTGCTTGAAACTGTAACATCTAAAAAAAATCCATTTACAATTGTGCTTTGATAAGTGTCCATACCCTATTGTAAAGCACACAACTTGGCATAGGACAAGTTTATGCTAGCAAAGGTTGTACAGGGCAGGTCGACACATGTTAATTACATTTCCCAGTGTGTAGTTATTTTTATGTCTAGTCAGTTGGAAGCATCTATGCAAGAAACAACATTTGGCATTTTTTAGTTAACTGGAGTTGTCACAAAAGGACAATGACTTATTCAAAATAATTGGCTAAGTTCCAAAGGCTCCAGGAAAATTGTCAAAATTTCCTGAAAACCTAGAGACTATTGAAAAAATTGTCAAGATATTTTTGAAGACCTAAAAAACAAATGACAAAATTGACACAGTTTTTCCGAAGGCCTAAGGTAGTTGGACCCTGAATTACTACACTAGAATTTATGACTAATTTTTTGCTCAATGATCAAAAAATCATAAAAAATATATAATACTTTGTAATAGAACAATTAATGGTTAAGTGGTGTTATTTATGTACCCTTAATACATTAAATTACATTGGTTAAATAATAATATATTTTATTATTTATCATGAGTTTATCTTCGTGTAAATAAATAATAAAATATATTCAATAATTTTTGGAGAGGTTGGACCCATTAATGTGATGGTTGAAAAAGGTCACAATATAATGGTCAGATTACCTTGTCTATATAATAAAAAGTTTATATTATAAGATGCAATAAAAAAATAAAGAGTTGAGACAAATAAGAAAATGTGGAGAACACATTTCTAAGTTATGTGAAGATTAATTGAGAAGTGAGAGGAAGAAAGATTATATTGAGTACTTGTTAGTTTTTCATAATATGAATAGTCTTTGTGGGTATTTTACCTCTTGGAGGTTTACCCACATATATCTTGTGTTGATTTAATGTATGCCTTTACTTTTGATCTCATATCTATATCCATTGCTCATATGCATTATTTTGCTTAATTCATCATGGTATCAAAGCCTATGATGTGTTGATCAAATGGCGAGGTTGTAGATCAAACATTTTTTATCTTGTGTTCAAACTTATTTGCTCAAAAATCAATCCATATATCATGTGGCACGTTCATGGGAATTTTTTGAACTTCTCTCTCCTTCAAAAGTTCATGATCTATACATTTCTCTTGTTTGTAGAGCATTTGATTGCAAATCTGAACAACTAGAAGCAATTTTAAGCCAAAATCAGCCTTGAGCCTTTTTTTGGCTTTGTTGAAGGCTTAAATCTCATAAAATTTCAATAAGAATTTCATTTTTAGTGTTTTTACAACTTGAAATTCATTTTTAAATGCTATATCTATATTTTTTGGCTTGTTAACACTCCTGCAGAGGCCTCTAAAGCTACCAATTAAAGTTCTAGAAGATTAATTCAGCTTGGGATGCCATTTTTTGGCATGTGTAAACTAAAAATCTGTGAAAGATCATATTTTGAGTAGTACATATTAGTTTTTGATTTCTTCATTTGCTTAGTTTGGTCATTGCCAAGAAATTTAGACATTCACTTTACCTCATACAGACTCCTATAGCTCATTTCAAATTTTCTCTCTCCTCCCAAAGCACCATACTTCAGTTTGTATGACCTCCATGAGGTAAAAATTAGTAAAAAATTCATATTTTTGGCTCTACAACCTACTTCCAGTGTTTAAGGGTTCAATCTTTAGTCTTAAAGCCTGTTTAAACCCTCTGAGTAGTCTATGAAACATCATAATCACATTTTGAGTTTTCTTCAACCATTTGGGATGCTATAGCAACGACAGCATTATAAAAAATCATTTGTTTGTCAGGAAAACTTAGTTTTGGTTATGCCAAATGCTTAGTTTGGTCATTTGGAATTAGTTTTGAGCTTTATTTGATCATATTTGATCTCTTGGAGCTTCCATAATGCATCTAACTTCTACTTATGTGCCATAATTCTACTCATGTGCGTGTATCTGTTTATTTTAAATGGTTAGTATGCTTTAAATGGAAAGCATTTAATAAATAAAGTTTTTATTTAATATTTTATTTTTCAAATAAGTTATGGAGCCCACCTGGTTATTTTAATCTTTTTAAAATTAGAATATTTGCACGCAGTTAATTATTTATTGCAAATATTTAATTCTAATTTATTTTTAATAAAAAAATCAATATTTAATTAAATGGGTTTTAAATCATGTAGCTTGCATGTGAAGTCTTGTATTAAACAAAAGAAAGTTGACTACTGTTTTTAGGAAAATACTTGTAAATCCAAGGCCCTTAAATTAAATTTTAATCCCAATATATTTTTTTATCAAAATTAATTTATTTATTTTTAAAAAATTAGTTAAAAAGTATGGTTATTAGCCGAACAAAATCTCACATGTGATGTTTGCGACACTTTCGACAATCTTGACTTGTCGTATTCTTTGTCAAAGATGGTCATGTGACCAGTCAATATTTAGGTTTTTGCACCTTCCAAATGCATTCATATGATATTTTGTTTGATTTGAAGCTTCCTAATATGACTTTTAGTGTATAAGTTATCTTTGTGACACTTGTAACTTTCGCTCTTATTACGGTTATTAGTGTTTTTTGAATTTTTTTGCATCAACTAAGTGTCGAGTGTTGTTTGCTCATTAGAAAATTAATTTTTATTACAAAATCAAATATAAAACACATTAAAAATTTTGATTTCTAAACATTTTTTTGTCAGTTTAGTATAAAATGCAAACTTTTAGTGTCAACTTTAAAACGAAAAAAATTTCATGACTCAAATTATAATATGAATTATTCCTAATAAAGATATATAATGTTTGAATAACTCAGTATCATATTATTAGTGAATTTATTGTATGTGCATCATATAACTTGTTAAATTTAGCATGCTTGATTGCAAGCTTACATATACTTCTATTGAAGGTTGTGTGAAAGCTTGATCCAAAAACTATGTGCGACAAAGTTAACCCCTATTTACATACATCTTGTTGTTAGTTTGATTTATCTAACCATTAATAAAATAGATGTTTCATATGATGTGGGTGTTGCTTCTTAATTCATGCAGGATCTATACTTGGATCATTGGAAATTAGCAAAACAAATACTTCAGTATATAAAAAGAACATAAATTTTGATTTATATTATTATTCCTTTGATAATACTAATTTATTTAGTTATTGTGATTCCAACCATACAGTGTTATTATGAGTCTACTTATATATGTGTGTTTATGTTTGGTGTAGGTGATATCATTTGGATCACTTCATGTACAATTCACGAAAGAAGCGTTGTGGCTATGAAGGATGATAGAAGAACGTCGTGTGGAAGTTACTCATTGTACCTTCTTGGTGATAGTCAAATTTGTATAGTTTTAGCAAAAAATCCATGCAACACCAACAACCTAAAGCCTATTGAAGTTCATTCAATGTTGGGCCTATCGACGTTGCCATTGAGGAAGAATACACATGACAATGTTACTTTTTAACAGTTGTGTGGGTCATGTGTTTCCTTCTATCTCTCTATACTTCTTCTCATTGTAAAGCATTGTAATATATCACTTTATACGATTTTGGTAAACGTCATATGGAAGTCTACATTGTACCCAATACATAGTAGCATAGAGGTCCTTATGTTATAAAAGACTCCAATATGCTTAGTTGATTATTTATAAGAAATTATGAGATGTACTCTCACTGTGAGATGTAGTCTCATGATCATGTTAGCCTAAACTCACTCTAAGCAGTTTAAGGTAACATAGTCTAATTATTTTAAAGGTGCCTATGGGAACATAGTGTAAAACTTTTAGGTGTCTATGAGTGTATAGTGTAATTCCTTTAAGCGTGACTATATGACTATGGTTACATAGTGTAATACCTTTGTGTATCTATAGTTGTATAGTGTAATTTATTTAAAGACGACTATGTGATTGCAATTACATAATGTAATACATTTGGGTATATATAGTTAAATAGTGTAATACCTTTGGATGACTATGTTTACATGGCATAATTTTTTTAAAGGTGACTATGGCATGATGAAGGATATTTCCTTCAATTATTACATTTTAAAACTCATCATGTAGATGGTTCATAGAGTGTAAATTCATTATGTTGTTACCTCTTAAAACTCATCGTGTAGATGGTTCATGGAGTGTAACTTATTTATTTTAAAGGTAATTATGGCATGTATCCCCACTTAATACTAAGGAAAAGTGTTAGAATAATTGATGGTTAAATGGTGTTATTTGCGTACCCTTAATACATTAAATGACATTGGTTAAATAATAATATATTTTATTATTAATCATGAGTTTATCCTCGTATAAATAAAAAATAAAATATATAAAACAACCTTTGAAGAGGTTAGACCCATTAATGTGGTGTTTGGAAAAGGTCATATTATAATGGTCAGATTACCTTGCCTATATAATAAAAAGTTTATATTATAAGATGCAATGAAAAAAAAGACAGTTGAGACAAATGAAGAAATGTGGATAACATATTTTCAAATTATATGAAAATTGATTGAAAAAAAATGAGAGAAAGAAAGACTATAATGGATACTTGTTAGTTTCTCATAATATGAATAATCTTTGTGGTTTTTTTACCTCTTTAAGGTTTTTCCACATATATCTTGTGTTGGTTTCATGTATGTCTTTGCTTTTGATGTCATATCTAGATCTATTGCTCGTATATATTATTTTGTTTAATTTATCACTTAGTAGCATCTATTGAGGAAACTAATGCAAACTACTTTAATTTTGAAAATGGATTTTGAATTTGATTTTTAAAAATTATTTCATGTTCTATTGGTTTTGGAGCAATTATAGTTGAATTTGAATTACTGAAGGTCATTTTGGAGATCATTTTGGATTATTGGTTTGACAAAGTTTTTTTTCAACCTCCAGCTTACTATTCCTTTAGAACGTTACGCTCAAACTATTACAAAAACACTGAGATGCAAATTTTAGCATGCCTATGTGATCCTGCACAAGCATAATTTTCATTGTTAAACAACTACCTTGCCACAATTCAACGTTGCTAACTAGTTGGGACACAAAAACATCTTCGAGGCACAATTTACATCCATATATATTTTATATCATCGTGATACCTAAGTACTCATGTAGCACGTATTTTATTTGATTTTGTCAATCCTGCATTTCATTTCCCTACTACTCACACTCTTCATTGCATTAACAATCTTCTTTTATTATTGTTTCTTTGGTCCCAACTAAGTGCAAAAGGACAATGGCTTGTTCAAAAGAATTGGCCAAGTCCCAAAGTCTTCGAGAAAATTGTCAAAAAATTCTCCAAGACCTATAGAGTGTCGAAAAAATTGTCAAAATATACACAAAAAGGCACTCATCAAAATTGACACAATTTTCCCAAAGGCCCAAGGCAATTGTAACATAATTCTAAGGAAAGGCAAGCAACAAACAAACAAGACAAACACCATATAAACTTTGCTAATTATAAACATGTCTCATAACACAAGGTTCAATTTTTGCATCGAATTTTGTATTTCTCTTTTTTATTGTCATCATAAAGCTATGGCTTCAATTGTTTTTGTGTTATGGTTTGGTTTGTTATTGAATATCTGAAATACAATACAACAATTAAAGTGATGGTAATTATGAAAATTCTATTATATATAGCATAACTTACATTTTTTTGTTTGATTTGATGCAGTAAATAGTACAAGGTATTAAACTAACTATTTGTAAATACCCTATTTAATCTAATACCTATGTGTGATAAGGCCACGCATTATGTCATTTAACCCCTGAAGCAGTTTTGAAACTCTCTTTCAGGGGTTCAACTCAACAATATACTTTAGCCCAAAAAATAAAATAAAAAGGTTGATCAGGCATAGCTCATATGTGATGCTTATAGATCCTAGTGTGATGTTTTTGACATCAAATTCCTTTTCAACAATCACACAGTCTTTCCTAGATTAAGGGTCAATGACACTCTAGGCAACTCGGTTAAAGCACTGCAAATCTAGGAAGCACGATGAATGTTTAGACTGGAAATAGCTTTTTCTTGTAACACCTATTTGGTGCAGTCTAAACTACCATTCCATGCATAATATAGTGTCATCCTAGTAGCCAATAATGCATAATAAACTTACGAAACACAATCCCAGACAATATTTTAACAACCATTGTTGAACAACACTAACAATTGAGGGTTGAGGATTGTTGTCATTGGGTTTTTTCATATAATTTTCTATTTCACTGAGATCACATTGCAAATTTATATGAAAACTCATCTTTAAACAATTTCAGTGTTGTCACACATAGTTGTACCTCCTCAACTCCCACGTTGACTATCACTAAAAGGTTTGGTTTTTACAATTATAGATTTTTGTTCTAGTAATTGCTTCATTAACCACCCAATTGCAGGGCTGGCAACAATTTCAAACATCATCATAAATTTAGAATAATACGAATCGTAAAGGAAGGGACTAGTTACTACATGACCCTTATTTAAATAAATATTTGATTGTGTGGATATCCTTTTTATTGCGTACGGTGAAAATAAAAAAATAAAATGGTAGCCAAAACCATATAGCTTAGAGTATATGACTTGATTTTTTTGAGATTAAAATAAGTAAAAAACAAAAGAGGCCACGTGGAAACCATTCAGTCACCAAGCCTATGTGTAGGATATAATATATTAAAATTATGATATATAAATGACCAAAACCAAAGTTACCAACATAAGTTGTAAATGCTTTAAAAATATGATTTTGTGACCCAATAAATATTGACATTTATAATAAGAATAATAATTTTGGATGAATACTAAATAAATTAGACTATATGATCTTAATTTGCAGCCTTGTGACTAAGGATATTAATGCAACTATTATATAGTTTGTACTAACTAAATTTTATTTAATTGTGAAATCTTGAACCCCATTCTAGGACTTAGCAATTGTGAGATCATTGGTCAAAAAAACATTAGTGTTGGTGTTGTGACCTAAGTTGTTATCCTTTGATTGACTTTTGGGGAGTCATATCATGTGGGCCCATAACCCATAGGTCCCCAGGTTGTAACCTGGGATTTGATGAATTAAGACTAATGTAAAAAACCATCCATAATAATTTGGAAGGATTAGGTATAAATGAATTCACAATATCATTGTTGTGAACTAGGTGAATTATAACGGTCCTGAGTCTGCTTATGTAGGCATGCATAATATGATATATAGGAAACCCAACGAATGGGTGAGATAACTAACAATTAAATTTTAGGTCATTTCTTCTTTGTGACCTAAGCACATTTTCCTACTTCCTAACCACATCAGACATAATTCTAGTTAGTGTGTGGTCCCTAACATCATAGCTAGATTTTGACCCAAGGATTGTATCAATATTTAGTAAAGCATGGAAATTGGTGATAACTAATTAATCGTTATCATTAGCAAAACACTCTTGAGAGGTAGAGTTATGTTTACTAATGTGAGATTAAAGTCATTTTAACTTCATAAATAACTAATTACTAAGGAAGATCGACTTTCTTGTTGACCCTAACAATGACAGATTATTTTATTATGTAACAATACTATTGTGTAAGTGAGATGAACTAAGCATGTGGAATGCATTGTAACTTTCTCGCACTATTCCCTAGAATGGGAATAAATATGAAGGTATTATTAAATTAACAAAAAAAAAATTGGTGTCCATGTCTAGATGTTATAGAAGCTCATTGGTGTCACAATAGTTTCATCCCTTTATTGAATTAAATCGCCACCCCACTTTTGGTGATGACGTATTATGGAGGATATGAGTGATAAGTTCAACTGGAGAACTACATCTAAACCTGATTCTGAAGAGAGAATATGTAAGATATCTTAGTTGAATGAGGCATTGGGTACTAGGTCTTAGGCTAGGTTAGGGTTGTCTTATCAACAACCCTTAAGATAGGCTAAGATAGGTTGGACTCCATTTCTAGGATATTTAGTATAAGAAATAACTAGAACTTTTATGCTCAACCTTAGCCATAAGTGTTATCAACCTTCAATATAATCTTATTATGAGATAATGGTTATTGTCTAGTCGATAAGTGTATAAATATCACACCTTTCTTGTTTGTGCATCCCCTAAGAATGAAGCTTGTTTGGTATTGTTTGACTTTTATGTCAAATGCAACTTATGGGTGTTTTTCCTTAGAATAATGGTATCTCAACTTCATACACCTAAATTAATCAAAAGAGATGTATTTTTAATAGCATCTTACTTATACCTATTAGTACTCGTATGTTTTTCCTCCATAAAAATAATGATAAGTGGATGTTTAAATAAACCCTTGTGATGTGTGGTAATTTTTAAATCCCTATTCCAACATAACTCTCCCTTAGAGATGTTGGTACATCACGATTATGAAAATATTGGTGTGGGATTGTCTACTGATAGTAATACATAACAAACTCTTGTTGATCTTGATTAGGAAATTATATTAACCTAGATTCTTAAGTAATTCACAAAATGAACTAATGTCTCTTCACTTAAAAGGTGATCAAATTACTATATGTGTTTGATTGAATCAAATACACTTCATAATGATACATTATTAATTCAGTGTCACACCACACTTCCTTGTGATAGTTCCTGTTGTGTAACAATAAGTAATTAAATAAATAAATTAAGAAAAAAAATCATATTTCATATATTGTATTTTATTGAATTTTTATTAGATGGAAAATTTATCCAAATTTTGGAGGAGGACTATTAGTTTGCATTAAAGGAAGAGAATTTACCAAAAGGGCAACAGAATATCATGCGAGGGAATGGAAAATTTGTGCGCAAATGAGGTAGAGGTCGTTTTGAGAGGATCCATCCAACACGATAAGATAACAATGTTACCCAAAGTCTGATGCATGTGCAAGATCAATGAGGACTGTGCAATGGTGAATGAGGATATGCACAAGGATTATTTTATCCATCTAGAGCATGAGGGAAGTTTGGTCAAGGAAGGGGAAGATGAATCCCAAGAACGTGCTTCAAGTGTGAACAAGTTTGAAAAAGAGCAAATGAGTGTTCATAAGCACAAAGCAATGGATGTTGAAGGACTAAGACTAGTGTTCATAGTACACATGAAATGGAAGAATGTGTTGGGTAGTTGAGACATTATGGAGTAGAATTAGAGGATGGAGATTCTTAGGTAATGAAAATAGCATTGTTGAAGTTGCCAAGGAAGAAATGTAATGAGCCCGCATAAAGGAAGATCCTATTCTTAATTGTTTGTAATTTAGTAGGCAAGTGATACAAATTAATTATGGATAATGGAAACACTAATTATTTAGTATTGTGTGAGATGGTAAAAAAATTGGGTTTGAATAACATTTCACGCCTAAACCCATAAGTGCTCTCATCATTGCATAAAGGCCACAAAATGTTGGTGAATGAGCGATGCCTTGTACAGTTTCATATAGGTAGTTATCAGGGTGAGGTTTAGTGAAATATAATGTCGATAAATGTGCATAATTTTTTCTTCAGAATACCTTAGAAATATGAAGCACAATAACATATGCATGTGCATATTGATAGTGTTAGGAAAAGAATTCTTGAGAAAAGTGGAGAAAGAAAAGGCATGTTTTGTGTTCATTCCCAAGCCAATGCAAGAAGAGGGTGAAAATGCATAAAAAGAGGAAGTGTCGTGCAATGTGAAGGCACTACGAGATAAAGCGAACATCATTGGATTAGAAACAGAAGCCCAGAAATAAACGCTGATCCCATCTAGAGACCAAGGGGAGATGATCATAATAACATGTGCATGTGCATATTGACAGTGTTAGGAAAATAATTCTTGAGAAAAGTGGATAAAAAAAGGCATGTTTTATGCTCATTCCCAAGCCAATGCAAGAGGAGGGTGAAAATGCATAAAAGGATAAAGTGTTGTGCAATGTGAAGGAACTACTAGATGATTTCACAAACATCACTTCAAGTGATCTACCACAAGGATTGCCACTCATGCAGAGGATGATTCATCGTATAGATTTGATACCAAGAATGAGCTTATTGAACAAGATCACTTATCGAATGACGTCAAAAGAGAATTGTTATAGCTTAAATAAGCACCCTTGAGAGGGTGTTTCAAGTCGTCTCACTTAATCTATATAGTAGGAACAATCCTAGGTTGTGGGTGACACTAAGTGGATTGAACCTCTAGATTTGGGCTAACTCCCTTGATGCTTCACCCAAACTATTACTAAACTATTCAGTTGTTGAGAAAAGGGAAAGGAGTGTTGTTCTAAATCCTAAATAAGGTGATGCACCAATAATATTATTCCTCTACTTGATTGAATATACACTATTTGAGGCAGGGAAGCCATCTCTTTCACATAACCTATAACCGTGACATGACTATCACATGACTGTTTCATTGAGAGGCTCAAGAGTACATTTTAGTGCTTAAAAGGGAAACACTTGACCTTGTGAAGGTATAAATGATGCCATTCCACTTATAAACCATGCATATACAAAATTAGAACACTAACAATGACCTGTAATAGTAGTATTTTTTGCACAATAGTTAGCAAATATGGACAACAAGCTAGGAAAGTAAATATTCACTAGACAAGATCAACACAATTGCATAGTTCACACATGACACAACATATAAGTATGGAAAATCATTCGTTATTGCTTCAAGAGGTTTTCAAGTACAAGTTTGGTCAAGGTTTCACCATAACCAGCAAAGGTTGCTTCAAAATGCCATTCAAGGCTTGTATTATAGCAAGAAGAGAGAGAGAGAGAGAGAGAGAGAGAGAGATAAGGTGGGCGTAGAAGGAGTTCATCATGACATTCTAATCATTAAACTAGTTACAAGATAGAAGGAATTTGACACCAAGTCTACCAATAATGTGTTGTCATCTTGCCTCTCGAACTTCTTGACCAAGTGTTGATGTTATTCCTTATGAGGAGTGGTGTAGGAGGTTACTATGGCAAACCTAAGCTTCTTAAATCTAACTCCTTTCCTAGGGAATTACATCTTGGCATCTTGAAGAGCAGTTACAAGTTATTTAATTAACACTTGGCACCCTTGAAGGTTCCTTATGCCAGCTTTGATCTCTTGCAATTCTTCTACTTCTTTATGAGATTAGTACTGAACTTCATAACTCTTTCTATCTTTGGAATCAAGGCATAACTTCCAAAGGAAGGTATAGTTTTGTGTCATATGAGACCTATATCAAACCTTATTGCTTCAATGCAGATGTTATTCCAAGTCATGAGGCTTTGACAATTCCATGAAATGCATCTTGTAGTTGGTTATGCTTTAGCTAGTCAATGGAGTAGAGAGAGCTTTTTTGCCATGGAGATGCCAAGTAGTCTTGAGGGCTGAGTTTGATCTCTATCTTTAATTCATGACTCCAAGCTCTGTTTTGATGGTTTTTACATGTTTTTCAAGGTATTCTAAAACACTTTTAGTTCTCTAGACCTTGAGATAGGCCCATACTTGATCCTATTGAAGCCATATAGGTTACCCTTCTTCACTTAGCCCTGTTTGGCCACTTGTAGCCTATACCAAGACTGAAACCTTCATAACTAACATGAAGATGGTAACAATATATTTTATAATGGCTTAGGTAACCTCAGCAACTATTTAGGAGAGCTCATGTAGCTCAAAACCTTTAAAACTAGCTTCAAAAAGAGCTTTTTAGGCCAGTTGCCATATATATCCAGCTTACATGTGCCAAATTTCTGTGCAATGACATGCATGGGAGAGGCATGAAATTCATCCAAGTGATTTTGGAGACAAACCAATCTACGTGAAGCACTTAGAAGGTACATATTCTCCACTGGGTCTCTTTAGGGGTTTAAGCAAGGTTTTAGAACACTAGAAGTCTTAAGGATGATTCATAAAGTTGAGGGACCTAACCAAAAAAAAATGCCAAGAATATTCAATAGAAAACACCCTCCTCCTTCTATGATAGGCTTAGGACACCATGCATCTCCTTGTTTGATTTCACACGTACTTAAAATTAATTTTCCTAGCCATACCAGCATGACTGTGTAGTCGAAGAAGCTGATTTGGCAAGAAGATGCTTCAAAACATTTCGTTTGGCTTTGAAACTTCATTTTAGTGTCTGTGTAATGTGTCATGATGTATACCCATGGTTATATCAATGAATTTCCCTTTAAAACCATTGGAATCTGCCTTAAGCCTTATGCAAGAGTTTAAACAAGTCCTATTTAATTGACCCTAATAGGCCTTTTCTCACACTTTCCTTCTTTCTCAACAGTTCCAATCTTCATAAAGTTGTCCTAGAACTAATCACTTATCCCTTAAGGATCCTCAATTGACCAAACACCTCAAAACATGTATTTTTTCTTCAAATCTTCACATGCAGGGCTATGTATGCTCATTTAGGCCTTCTAAGCCTAGTTAGCCTTCTTGAGCCTCTCATTGTTTTCAATCACCTTACCATTTAATGGAAACCTTGTTAGCATTTAGTATTTAAATTAAAATACCTCCACCTTATTTCCCATCTCATGTATTCAAGCAATTATCAACACACTGTCATCAGTTTACACAAAACTTGCCTACAGATGCTTTACTAGGTCTGTCTTGACTATAGTATGGGTATAGGCCTTCTTCAATTGTCCTTTTAGCACTTTGGGATCATTGATAAGTATTTAAAATTTCTTTTAGGTTCTTATTGACCTTACACCAACCCATTCAAACTCCATTAGACACCAAAACTCTCATCTGTTGACTGCCATCAACCTGTAGATCCACATTTAGACTCCTATACTGTTAGGTTCACTAGAATGAGCCTTTTTAGAATATTCTAATCTCTTTATGATGCAAATAAGGGTGAATATTTTACTCTTCTCCTCATTTCCCTTTGGAACCACTCATACTTCCATTCAACACTGCATAACTAGTCTCTTTTTCAATTAGGCCTATGATAAGCCTGTAGATGCATATTAGACCTTCTTGGGTGTTAGGCCTTAAGGTTTGAGTTATTTTTAGTCCAATTGTTCCATTATGACCCTATAATAAATGTCTCTCCATGATTCATTATTTTCCCTCATGCCTTTAGTCATGCAAATAGATTTGCCCAACTCACTTGGTCTTCATCTTTATGCATGCAGTCCACTATTACAGTGTTTGAAGTGGTTGTAAGTGATCATTTGGTTAGGGGAGATTTATGAGGGTTTTGAGGAATCTTTGGGAAGGTGACACAACTTTTTGAGGACTGACTTATCTATCCATATTCTCAATGCACTTTGTCATAATGTAAATAATGAGAAACCTTGGAAACTAGGCCTGCAACCTCCTAAGATGGACTTTTGTGATAGCAGACCTATGAAAACTTGGACCTTGTTGTCATTGAAAAGCGATGTCAAGGAGATATTAAGGTGGATTTACAACTTCTCCATTCTCTTCATATGGATGTAGATCTTGATGGAGACACAAAACTTATAGGGTCAAACCTGCAATCTCACCATTTTTTAGGAATGCTACTCATTTGTGACCTACACAGCCATGAATGTGATTGGAGACATATTGAGAGGACTAATGAGGACTTGTAGAGACTTTCACAACCTTCTTGTGTTAGCAACAAGCTCACAACTTCATTGGAAATGCTGAAAACTAAGCTTGCAGGGTTTAGCTAGGGTTTTAGACTTGCTAAACTTGTTAGCTTTCATTCATAAAGCATATCCCTTTGAACTCTAACTACTGCATGGAAACTGGAGGGCGTCAAGACCCCATATTTAGCCAAGATCTTGGGTGCTAACTCTCTCTCTCTCTCATGTATGAACTGAGCATCTGAAGATGGCCATTATGAGCCTACCAAGAGCTCGATGGAGTATCTGATGCAATTTTTAACTTGAAATGACTTTTTCAAGCTTGTCCAATCATGATTGAACCTTACTGAAGCCATTCCAACGTGCCTTAGTCTATTTATCTCCTTGAAATACATTTTTTCTTTCCTTCTTACCCAAGAACTTTCATTTACAACTATTTTCAATAGCAATGATTGCAAGTTCTAATTCAAATTATCATTTTTGACTTATTTTCTACCGCTTGCACATTATAAACCTTCTCATAGGTATTAACACATGCAT
The DNA here is from genome assembly GCA_037957365.1 of Torreya grandis. Lineage (NCBI taxonomy): Eukaryota > Viridiplantae > Streptophyta > Pinopsida > Cupressales > Taxaceae > Torreya > Torreya grandis. Next base: position 444,144 of record JARHVA010004382.1, read on the forward strand.
ATGTATGTAATATTACCTTTGATAACCTTCAGATTTACTCATAACTAGCAAGTATCATCTCAATATTTGAATATGTAATAAGATAAAAGTAGTGAAAAAACTTAAACTTGTCAAAAGTACCTTAATCTTTCCAAATTGCTTGAAAAACAATATGATCAGCGTACAAGCTTTATTCTTTGGTCATTTTGGTCAGCGTTAGACCATAGTTATCCTCGAAGGGTCACCACTTTGTCTCCTTAGGCATAGTTCTCCATCAAATTTATTTTATACTTAACCTTAACTTTATCAAACATTCTTTAAATGATGTAATGAACACCATGAAGAAAGACCAATACATGACAGGACAAAAGGACTTGACTCAGTTACCAAATAGACCATCCTAAATGACTTTGTAAGCTACTAAGGAAGACACCCTACCTATCATCCTAGATCATTAATGACTAACACATGACCTTCAAAATAGTTATCAACAAAGTTAAGGTCAAAATACATCAAAGTTTTGAATGATTCCCATTCATGGTGGCCAAATTTGACAAAAACAAGCAATATGATTGCATATGAACGCTAGATCTAGATGTGAGACCAATAGCAAAAATATTCACCATAAAATAATGAGAGCAAAGTTGAACGCACCATAACATAGATATATGTGGTAAAACCTCTAAGAGGTAAAAAACCCACAAAGATTATTCATATTATGAGAAACTAACAAACACTCAATACAATCTTTATGCCTCTCACTTTTTTTTTCATTACATCTTCCAATATAAACTTTTTATTATATAGACAAGGTAATATGCCTATTATAAATGACCATTTCAAACCACCACATTAATGGGTCCAACCTCTCTAAAAGTTATTTAATATATTTAATTATTTATTTACACAAAGATAAACTCATGATAAATAATAAAATATATTATTATTTAACCAATATAATTTAATGTATTAAGGGTACGTAAATAACACCACTTAACCATTAACTATTTTAATACTCCCCCTTAATATTAAGTGGGGATACATGATTTTTAAGAAGTAACAACATAACGAACTTACACTCCATGAACCATCTACATGATGAGTTTTAGGAGCTAATAATTGAAAAAAACATCCTTCATCATGCCATAGTCACCTTTAAAGGAATTATGTTATGAAAACATAGTCACCTTTAAAGGAATTATGTTATGAAAACATAGTCACCCAAAGGTATTACATTATTTAACTATAGACACCAAAAACTATTACACTATGTAGCTGCAATCACATACTTTTAAAGGAATTACGCTATACAACTATAGATGCCCAAATATATTACACTATGTAACTACAATCACACAGTCACCTATAAAGGAATTACACTATACACCCATAGATACCTAAATGTTTTGTACTATGTCTTCTTAGGCACATGTAAGGGAAGTACACTATGTTACCCTAAACCACTTAGAGTGAGTTTAGGCTAGCATGATCTTGAGGCTACATCCCACAATTTATCATAAATAATCAACCAATCATATTGAAATATTTTATAACATAAAAACCTCAATGCTACTATGTGTTGGGTACAATGTAGACTTACATATAAAGTTTACCAAAATCACATAAAGTGATATATTATAATATTTTACAATAAGAAGTATAGAGAGATAGAAGGAAACACACGACCCACACAGCGTTTAAAAAGTGACATTGTCATGCACACTCTCTCAATGGCAACTTTGATAGGCCCATAATTGAATGAACTTAAATAGATTTTAATTTGTTGGTGTTGTATTGAATTTTTCACTAAAATTATACAATTTTGACTATCACCAAGAAGGTTGGTACAATGAAGAACTTTCACACGATATTTTTCTATCATCCTTCATAGTCACAAGGCTCTTTTAGCAACTTCCACATGGACTATTCCAAGTGATAGCACATACACCAAACATAAACACATCCAAAAGTAGACTCATTATAGTATGGTTAGCATCATAATAAACAAATAAATTATCATAATCAAAAGAAAAATAATATAAACCAAAATTTACAATTCTTTTTATATACCGAAGTATTCGCTTTGCTAATTTTCCATGATCCAAATATAAATCTTGCATGAATCTAGAAGCAACACCTACATCTTATGAAATATCTATCATAGTAATGGTTAGAAAAATCAAAATACTAACAAAATATTTGTAAATAGGGGTTAAGCTTTATTGCACACAATGTTTGGATCAAGCTTTAAGACAACCTTCAATAAAAATATATGTAAGCTTGCAATCAAGCATGTTAAATTTAATAAGTAAGTTATGTGATGCACAAATAATAAATTCACTAATAATTTGATACTAAGTTAACCAAACATTATATATCTTATTACGAATAATTTTTATTATAATTTGAGTCATGAATTTTTTTTCCTTCTAAAGTTGACACTACAAGTATTTTATACTAAACAGACAAAAAAAAATTTAGAAAGCAAAAAAATTTAACATGTTTTATACTCGATTTTTCAATAAAAACACATATTCTAATGAATAAACACTAGCCTAATTAGTTGATTGCAAAACAATTAAAAAACATAAATGATTTCAACAAGGGTGAATGTTGTAAATATCGCAAAAGTAGACACAAGTGTCTAAATAATGTCACAAATTGCACTAATTGAACAAATTGTTGTAAAATCAATAGAAAGATATTTCAAAACAACTCAAGGACCTTCCTAATGTGTCCAAAATGTGCCAAAACTTAGAAATCAACTGGTTGGATGACTATAGTCTACAAGCCATGGATGGGGTCAAAAGTCAAACAAAATGTCGCACATGGCACACATTCTCACGTGAATGATCACACATTAAAAAATAGTTTTTAATAATAAACTAAATTGGTCAAAAAAAAGGATGATTGAGGAGATTTGAACTCTAGACCTCTCACATGCAAGTGTACGTAGTAAAATGAAGCTAGTCAACTCACCCACTATGCATGTTAACACAATAAATGCATTAACTTATGTTTAACCATTTTTTGATCTAATTTTTATTTTTATTTAAAATAAAATTAAATACTTTTATTAAAATAATAAAATGCAAGCATTTATCTTAAATTTGAAAAAAAAAATTGAAATGCATAGGTGGGATCCACTGTTTGGGTGAAAAACAAAATAATAAATAAAAACTTCATTTATTAAATACTTTATTTAAAACTATTGACATACTCATTTATTTTCTATTTGCATGCACAAACCAGATTAATGGTGTTGAAGATGTAGGGGAGATTGCAGGAGCTACAAGAGGTCAAAACATGTTACTTAAAGCTTGCAGCGACCTCCAAACAACCCTCCAAAGCACATGGAACCTTCAAAATTTGATTTTGAACACAAAATCTGACTGCTACAAATTTTCAAGTTGTATTGTAATGAACAGGGAAGGTATAAAAACTAAAAACCCTTCCATGTCCTTTCAAATAACGTTTTAGACAGTTTTAGAATGCTTCAAAACTAATAAAACACATTTTACAGATCTGAAAATGAGTAAGAAATGAAAAATCCAAAATTGTATTTCATCCAAACACCGTACAAGTCTAAATTGGGACGTCAATGGAGGTTTGAGAAAGAAAATAGAGCTAGAAGAGTAGATTGCAAGGTTTGAAGAGAGTCTAGCAAGCTTAGATCTGATAATTTAACCTATTCAGGGATCAACACCAAGGAGAAGAGAATTTAAATCATTTTTTTCTTTTTTTGAAAAAAAATACTTCATGGAGACCGTATAAAGCCATACTATGGCAAGCTTGGAGGTTGGTTTGATATAAAAAAACCAAAGTGAGGCTTCAAGGAGGATCTAGAGAGAAGATTTGCAATAAAAGGAGGTAATTCATACATTCCTTCAATTTCAGATTCATTAAGGATCTCTACTTTAGAAGACATTTGGGATTTTCCAAATTTTATTGTAAAAGAGTAAGATTCTGGAGAGCAAAAAAATTCTAGACAGATAAATGACTTTGCAGAGAAAAAGGGCCTATGACATTAATAAATGACCAGGGACTCGATGCAACAATTTTTTCAAAAATTTTATCAAAGCAAGGAAACTTAAAAGTCTTGAATAGAAAAGATAATTTTACAGATCTTAAAAATAGAGGCTCTGTTAATAATTCTTCTATTCTTTCTCCTAACAGACCTTCTACTTCCAGAAGAACTGTAAAAATAGGTCATATACTTATTGAAGATGAAGAGATCAACCAAGGACCTGATCCAAAATATCAGTTACCTTGTACTTTAATGAATCTTCTAAGAGAAGACAATTTAGAATTTTATACAAACAATAAGGTCAATCTGTATAAAGGTGGAAGATGGCCACCCCATAAAGGAATGTACAAGCAGCCAAAAGGACTTGTTTAGTATTTTTCTGCAGCATTCTAAGGAGATGCAGAACCTTCAAATGAATTCAAGCATCGAAATTATATATTCAGGTTCAATTCTCATCTTTCTGAAAACTTTGATGACCTTTGTAAAGATGTTTTGTATATTAGGCATAGTTTAGATAAACTAACTATTCTTGAAGACAATATCAATAGTGTCTACCATAGGATTTCTAATTCTACTGTAGAAGTAAATAGTCAATTGTCTTTCATAGACACTAAACTTAAAGCTTTAGAAGATAGCTTAGACTAGCTAGTAAAGCAAGATCAAGAAGCTTTCAACGAAGCACAATCCTCCTTTCTGTCATATAAGGTTGAGTTTGGTTCAAACTTCAAACCTCATAAAAGAAACCAAAATCTTAGTACTTCTTTCATGCAAAGGACACAGATCCCATTACAACCATAGTATCTAAATATTGATGACACCCCGAATCCACTAAATGAAATCTCAGCGTGGTGTAATTCAATGAGAATTATTAAAGTAGCATCCCATTTAGATCCTCCTGATACTACAGTCTTTGCATCCAAATTTTTTTGGGGTATAATAACCCTATGATGAGATTTTATGACAGAGCAAGAACAGATTCAAAGGGTTCATAACCACCCAGATACTTTAGCTACATTATTTCATTTATTGATTAATGAGTTTGCCCCTCCAGTTCGTAATCGAGAACTGAAATCCAAAAAATGATTGTCCAAAATGGAGCTATGTGATTTAAAACAATTTGATGCCTTTGCAAAGCAATTTCGTGAGCTAGCTTATCCCAATAGAACTTTTAGTTCTGCTAAAATAAAATTGAAATTTTTGCATGCTCTCCCTTATAATCTCATTGATAAAGTGATTGCATACATCGATCTCAAAGGACTGACCATTGAAGATCTATCTCTTTTAGATACTATTAATTTTGCTAAACAATAAGTCATGCAATTAGTATCGGACACTAAAACAATGCAGAAGCTCACTAAGCATCAAGCATCCCAAATCGCTCATGTTTTTTTCAAAACAGTACCATTTGGTTGTCGTCCATTTGTACAACCTCGTAAACAGCAAAAGCAGTGTCGCAAGCATTTATCTTTCAAGCACCGCTCTTTTTCACGTAAGCATTCTTATGCTCCTCTGCATCACTTTCTTAAACAATGCCACTCTCCTCATCTGCAATCTAAAATGCCTATTTGTTATATTTGTTGCAAACCTGACCACATTGCTCCCCAATGTCACTACAAAAACTCTGTTGTCAAAGCTATTTTCACTTCCAACGCAGCCGTGTGGTGGGATATCATTGAAACAGATGAAGATCTTTACTTTTACGATGACATCTATGAACCAATTCTAGATGATCTCCTCGAAGAAAACTTTGATGAAGATGTTGACGCTCTCGAATCATTAGCTGATGATTTAGAGTAACCACTTTCAAACATGCAGCGACCATGGCATCATGATAATTCTAGTCTTCCTTTTTAAGCATATGGACGATAGTCCAAACATCATGATGAAGTACCAGAATGCAATACCAGGCCCAGAACCAAGGCAGCCAAAGAGGATGAAGTAACTCCAGAGGAAGGCAACCCTTCATGCCAAGAATGTTGCCCACCATGCAAAGGCCTTCTAATCCACCTTTGCAATTTCAAGGATTCTTTCAAGCCTAGTGATTCTTGGATCAAGAATAAATTTACTAGCAGAGAGCCCCCAAAATAAATCCATTCACCACAAATCGAACCAAAATGGGACATACTTCTACCCACAGAACACAGTGAAGAAGATGAGGTAGATGATGCTTTCTACTCCGATCAAAACTATTGTCTAGAAAAAGGTGAATACAGCAATCTTTAAGAAGAAGAAAGAGAAGAAACAGAAGTAGAAGAAGAAATCTACCATGAACAAATATCAATTCTAGATCCGTCAAGGCAAAAACTGGTATGTACGAGTATCCCTCCATTAGAGATACCACAACCAGCCTATCTGACGCAACTGATTAATGAAAAGTTTGCATAATTCATAACTATAGAAATAAATGGCAGACTGGTAGATGCACAGATAGACACAAGTGTTTCTTTCTCATTTGCAAAATCACAAATCATCCATGATTGGAAGACATTGGATGAAACACTGGCTTATACGAGCTTAGATGTCCAAGGAAACAATTTTATTTGTAACATGTATAAACACCAGCAATCCCTTAGGATCCAAGATAAAATCTTTCATTGTGACTTTTTTGCTTTAAATAGAATGCTTGTAGATATTCTTTTAGGTGATGTCTTTATAGATAGATACTCACCCTATGGATCTACTACAAAGAGTGTCATGTTCATTATAGATAATGAAAGACTGAGAATTCTTCAACTTATCTATGCAACTGAACAATTCCCAAGCTCTATGGCCCAAATACCTGGAATAGTAATTTCTATTGAAATCCAAGCTATAAGAGAAAAGATCAGAACCACTATCTGCTCTAATAACCCTCAGCAATTTTGGTCAAAATCGATGCCTGAGATGGACATCAAGCTCATGGAAAGAAAGCATATGAAAATTGGGAAGAAAATCTCAATACCAGTGCATGATTACAATGATATGGAATCACAGATAAAAGAATTAGAGGCTAATGGCTTCATAAAAAATCAACCTCCTCTTATTGTTGTTATTCCTTTATGGTCAATAAGCACTCAAAACAAAAGAGAGGTAAGGAAAAGATGGTCATAAATTATAGACCATTAAACGCCATTACCCAGCGTTTTCCATATCCTTTACTAGATAAAAGCTATCTACTGAATAAAGTTGCAACATGTAAATACTTCTCCCAGTTTGATTGTAAATTTAGCTTTTATCAGATAAGAGTCAAAGAAGTCGATAGAGAAAAGACAGCATTCAGCTGCCCCTTCGACCATTTTCAGTGGACTGTTATGCCATTCAATTTGATAAATGCCCCAGCATTCTACCAAGCTCATATGGATAACATTTTTTAAAAAACTTCTAGTTACTTATATGTATATATTAATGACATACTAACTTTCAGTAATTCTCTTACTAACCATTACTCCTATCTCATAAAAATTTTAGAGCTGGCAGAAGCTATAAGAATAGTTCTATCTAATACAAAGATCCAACTTTGTAAAACAGAATGCAATTTCCTCAGGATGATGATCCAAGATTCAAAACTGCAAATCCAACTGCATATTAAAGAAAAGGTTATCAATTTTCCAAAAAAACTAGACAAACCAAAGCTCCAAGCATTTTTGAGATTATTAAATTATTTGAATAGTTTTTATCCTAACTCTGGTGAAGACAGGTTCATCCTCTAAGAACTTGTCCAAAAGAAGAAAGCATTCCAATGGAAGGACGAACACAAAACTACTATCCAAAAGATCAAATCTAAAGTAAAGTCTCTTCTAGAACTTCATATCCCAAAATCAGATCAATTTGTGGTTTATACTGATACCTCTGACATTGCATGGGGAGGAGTACTTGTTTGTATATATGAAAATAAAGAATTCATATGTGAATTCTCTAATGGAGTCTTCAGTGTAGATGTTCTTAAGTGGATCTTTTCTGATAAAGAGTTTTACGTTGTTAAAAAATGTCTAGAGAAGTTTATGTTAAAAAAATTTATCTACCACATTTTGTTGTAAAATCCATTGTACTAGATTTTTGACCTTTAGAGAAAAAGATCATGGTCGAAAAGATAGTCGTGGTAAATATATTAGATGGTAGGCTTTCTTTAATCAATTCCATTTCTCTATAGAACATATTAAGGGCACTGACAATGTAACAGTAGACTGGCTTAGCAGAAATCTACCTACAACCTTAATGCATCAACCCAAACCTAGTTTTAACCTAACCAAAATTTTCAATCAAGGATTTGCTTCTATGAACATACTTGTTCAAGAACAAATTCTCAAAGAAGGGTTGCATCCAAGATATACTCATATTTATTATGCATCAGAACAAAATCTGCAGATGTCTTCAACAGTCTCTATTCAAGTAAATCGTCATCAAAATACTGGTGTGATCACTATAGAAAGGCTAAATAGTGAATTTTTATTCTACCAGTTTATTGAATTATTAAAGCGTCCTCGATGGACATGGCTGATAAAAATAAGATCACCACACAATGAACGCCTCTATAGGTGGATAGCAAGATACGGACCTCACCGTATCCACGAAAAGAAAAATCATGACAAAGTCGCAGTAGTGCATACAATCATCAGACGACAGATCAAATGGGAATCATATTTCTATATCAATCATCGATGTCATGCATGTGAAGCTAGACCCCAGCACTGGCATCTTTCAAGTACATTCCAGCTAAGGTGTCTCTTTCAGCCGATAAGTGAAGATGACTTGCTTACTGAAGCAGAAGCAATGTTGGACCCACCAAGCTAGACATCTTCATTTAGCACGTCCAATAATATATCATTGTAGATTACTTTTGTTTTATAAAGCATAATGGGACATACATCGCCTTAGCAAAAATTCTAGGCAAGACCTTCTAATTGCTATAAATAAGACTCTTCTCTATGTATAGATCAAAAAAATTCTAAGCTTTAGAAATATAGTAGCCTACTCAAGTGTATGCTCTTCTCTTAACCTCTTGAAGGAACCTGAGAATCAGAAACTTGATAGACTGTAAAAAGTGTGTAATAGTTTTTGAGTTATAATAGTGAAGTCGTAACCATTCGGCCCCTGCTTACTGTTGCAGGTTTTTTATAATAGAAAGTGGATAAAAGAGTGTCTACTAACATGAAAAAGATTGTAGGTTAAAGGAGAAGATTTCATCTTCCAAAAACTAAATAAGCAAGGCAAATTCAAAATATATATTTTCTTTCAAATTTTCCTCTTTCCAAGACCATACATAGGCCATACAACAACACCTATGGGCTGATTTCTTCACTTATTGGCTCTCTTTATACTTGCAACTCCATGTAAGTACTAAATCTGCAACTAGAGAGCTTCAACCACCATATAGATTATTAGTCCAAAAAACAAGATAATCTTAAAAAATGTAATGCTTAAAAAAGCATTTTTAGCCTATTTTAAAATTCTCAGTTAGATCTATGACATGAAAATAGGCTTAAAATATGACAAAATAGAGATCTCTAGGCTTTTAAAAGAGAAAAAAGTACAATAACTTACTTTCTACAGAAAGAGAAGCTTGAAAATTTTCATGAACATACCATGGCTTAAAAAATAGATGAATCTAAACTTGAACACAAGCCAAACAACTTCGATCTATGATCTTACCACTTGATCAAGCATCAACTAGCTCTGATACTATGATAGAACAAGAAATACGATTACATATGAACACCAGATCTAGATTTGAGACCAATATCAAAGACATTCACCATGAAATAATGAGATCAAAGTTAAACACACCATAACACAAATATACCTGAGAAAACCTCCAAGAGGTAAAAAATCCACAAAAATTATATATTTTATGATAAACTAACAAGTACTTAATACGGTCTTTCATCCTCTCACTTCTTTTTTCATTACATCTTACAATATAGACTCTTTATTATATAGGCAAGATAATCTACCCATTATAAATGACTTTTTTCAACCATCACATTAATGGGTCCAACCTCTCCAAATATCATTTAAAATATTTTATTATTTATTTACATGAAGATAAACTCATGACATAATAAAATATATTATTATTTAACCAATATAATTTAATGTATTAAAAGGTATATAAATAACACCACTTAACTATTAATTATTCTAATTAAAATTTTGGTTATATTTTTGGCAACCTTTTGGAATTGCATACTTGCTATGTGCATGTAGACTAGTTGCCTTACACCTCCATTGAGCTATGGAGTCATAAATGTTGCTAATTGAAACTAAAAACCTCTACAAACTCACACCAAACACTTAAACACAAGAGACAAGAAGCAAACACACCCATGTGCCAGCAGCACTTAGGGGAAGGGAAAAACAAACCACATAACAAAAATAACATGTCATAAACACTTAGGGAAAACAAACCATTAACATGTTATACACAAAGCCTCAAAACATGTTTGAGGTGATAGAACAGCTCTTTGAACTCAACTAGGATCAAAAATAATGCTTTTAGAATCCTTGTTGCTCCATGAGAACAAACTAGCATAGGATGAGTGTTTATCAATGACAACTTGTTCACTAGGGTGATCTAATGGCTTACCATTCTTGAGATCCCTACTAGCTACCAGTATATCATTTGAGTCTCCTTTGAATAGTTCATTTAGATCTCTTTGAAACTTGTTTGACATTGCAGCCTACTTAATATTTTTCAAGCCTACTTGGCATTTTAAAATCTGCTTCTTAGGGGTCATAGGGCTCTTCACAATCTCAAATTCATTTGAACCATGATGAGGCAGGTGTCTAGAGTCATCAATCTTGACTTCTTGTAAGCTAAACACATCTGTAAGTTGATTATGATCATCTTGGTGTTTATGTTGCTCATTGATCTCACAAACATCTGTCTTGACATGATCATGTTCTTTCAGGGTTATCTTCTGCTTGATAGGGATTTCATCCTATGTTTTATGCTCATTAGACCTATCATTGACATCATCATCATGTCCATATCTCTTTTGAGGTGTAGGCCCACTTACCTCTTCAAACTCTTGTATTATGGCATAGTATTATTGCCACATGTCATCTAACCCTCCTTGAGTCTCATGTTCATAGATTTATACTTCTTTAGTAGATGGAATTGCATCCTCATTGTGGCTACCATGATTCATTATGTCTGGAACATCATCATCCTCCATTTGCAATAGATAATTGCCCAATGCATCCTTTTCAAAAGTATTATCAAAACTTACCTCAGGTAGTTCATCACATTCTTCATGAATAATGTACGTACCCATACGTGTCTCTTATATGAGTTTATACAAATTAAACTCATAATGTTCAGCTCCCCACTCATCCAGGTAGAGGTCAAATACACCTTCAAAGGGAAGAAGTTAGTTCTTGATCAATATGAAAGTCTTACTAATCAAAAATGGTACAATTGACATTTGGGGCTTTAGGCATATAAGGTTCTATGTGAAACCTAGCCATTGGTTCAGATTGAATTTTGACCTTGGTACCATATCTAGTCTTAAACACCATGTAAGACCAATCTAATGTTAAATAGCCTCCAATCTTCGTTTTAAACTCCCTAAATACACATAGGGTAAAATATGTAGGTAGATCTATTACAAAAACATCATGAGGAATTGAAAAAGTAGGACAAGCATGCAAGGTTAAATTCAAACCCTTGATTACACCTATTTGCAAGAGAAATGATTGCATGTTCTGATTCAAATTGCCATTTCTGGCTTACTTTCTACCTCTTGCACATTATAAACCTTCTTATAGGTCTTGGCACATGCATATGTATGTGCTATTACCTTTGATAACCATCACATTTGATCATAACTAGCAAGTATCATCTCAATATTTGAATGTATAATACGACTAAATTAGTGAAATACCTTAAACTTGTCAAAACTACCTTAATCTTTTCAAATTGCTTGAAAAACAATATGATCAATTTACAAGATTTGTTCTTTGGTCAATTTGGTTAGCTTTAGACCATGGTTGTCCTAGAAGGGTCACCACCTTGTCTCCTTGAGCATAGTTATTCATCAACTTGATTTCATCCTTAACCTTAAATTTATCCAACTTACCTTAAACAATACTAAACACATAATGAATACCATGAAGAAAGACTAATACATGACAAAACAAAATGTCTTGACTCAGTTAACAACTAGACCATCCTAAATGACTTTGTAAGTTGCTAAGGAAGACACCCTACCTATCATCCTAGATTATTAATGACTAACACATGACCTTCATAATGGCTATCAACAAAGTTAATGTCAAAATACATCAAAGTTTTGAATGACTCACATTCATGGTGGCCCAATTTTGACTAACAAGAATGACGAGGTGCAAAGGCAAGTGTGTGATTTATTCGAGTGGAGACTGATCACATAAAGTTTTATCCAGTGCACAATACCTCCAGTATTGATGCCAAATAAGGATGGATAAAGGCACGTGCACAAATTCAATGGCTATCAAAAAATCATGATCAAGTACAAATTTCTATTACCATGCATGGCTGACCTGATGGATTGCTTCATTGGTGCAAGATACGTTTTGGAAATCAATGTAAAGAGTGGGTACTATCATATTAGGACCAGGGAAGGAGACGAATGGAAAAGAACCTTCAATAAAAAGGAAGGACTATATGGATAGTTGGTAATGCCATTTGGATTCACTAATTCACCAAGAACATTCATGAGGTTAATGGAGGTGTCAAAGCCATTTCTGGGCAAGTACGTTATTGTGTACTTGGATAACATTCTTGTGTTCAATAAGACAAAGGAGGAACACCTGGTGCATCTGAGGAATGTGTTACAAATATTTCTCTATGAGAAGTTATTGATTAATCTAAATAAGTGTAGATTTATGAAAGAAGAACTAATATGTTTGGGATTTATAGTGTCTCGATAAGTTCTGAAGATGGATCTAGAGAAGGTGTGCTTGATAGTGGAGTGGACATCACCAAGAAGTGCATTCAAGGTGAGAAGTTTTCATGGCCTCACAAGATTATATAGGAAGTTCATTAGTAACTTTAATGGAATATACACAGTGATCATAGATATGATGAGAGGTGATCGCAAGGAATTTGTTTGGCCAAAGAAAGTTGAACGTAATTTTTAAGTGTTGAAGAAGAGGGTGATCGAGTAGCTAGTGTTAGCATAGCTAGACTTTAACAAAATATTTGAAGTATATTATAATGCAAGTAGCATTGAAATTGAAGTAGTGTTAAGCTAAGAAGGAAGGTTTGTCCCATAATTCAGTGAGAAACTAAATTAAGCCAAGAATCAATATTCAATATTTGACCAAGAGTTCTACGCTATTTTTCAAGAACTAAATAAATGGAGACCCTACTTTTTGTTGAACTTTGTCCTATATATCAACCATTGTGCACTATAGTTCATTAACAACCAAATAAATATTAATAAGTGAAATGTGAAGTGGGTCGATATCTTGTAGAGATACACATTTTTTATGAAGCACAAGAGCGTGAGGTCAAATAAGGTCACAAATGCATTAAGTAGGATATCTCGTGTTGAAAGAGATGTGAGTAGGAGTACTTAGTTTCAATTCTATTAAATATTTATACGCAAAAGATGAATATTTTTACAACACATGGAGAGTGTGTGCAAAACCAGCAAATGTGGATTAGACACCATCGCTAGAATATTTCATATAGGATGGAATACTACTAAAAGGAGCACAATTATGTGTACCCAAAGGGTCAATTTGTAAGAACATGATTCAAGAGAATCACAGTGGATGATTAGCAAGAAACTTTAGTTGCATAAAAACATTAGCACAATTAGCAAAAGGCTATTATTGGCCAAGGATGGGTGCAAATATGTGTATATGTCAAGTTTGGCAAATGGAAAAGGTAAGAATCTAGAATATGGTGCCGTATCAAACATCTCACATACCAAACCAATCACGATATGACAACATGGACTTTGTGTGAAGTTTGTCGAGGAGATAAAAATGGAATGATTCCATCTTTGTAGTGGTGGATAGATTTTCCAAAATGGCATATTTTATCACATGCAAGAAGATGAGCAAAAAAAAATTATTCTTGCACAAGGTGGCAAGGTTGCACAAACTTACACATAGCATAGTGTTTGAACGAGATACAAAGTTTGTAGGCAATTTTTGGTGCACTTTGTGGAAGAAATTGAGAACGAGGTTGTTCAACATATCACTCACAAACCAATGGATAGACCTAGGTGGTAAATATAAGTCTTGGAAAAAAATTGATGTGTAGTTGGATATAAGCCCAAACAATGGGACATAGAATTTTCATACAACAATTTGATGAACTAGAGCATGGGGAAAACACCTTTATATGTGATATATGAAAGCAACCCGAGAGGATTAACAGAGTTTTGTGATGTAATTATAGCCTTAAAAAGGAGATTAAAAACATAAGACTTCTTAGAGTATATGCACAAGATACATTAAGAGGTGGGCCAAATATTGAAACATAATAATATATAATATAAGGAGTGTGTGGACAAGAAGCGCAAAATAAAATCATTCGAAGTGGGAGATATAATGATGGCACATTTTCACAAATAAAGGTTCCCACGAGGAACATATAACAAGTTGAAAATGAATAAGATATCTTCATATTGAATAGTGTGCAAGTTTTCAGCTAATGCATATGAGATTTAATTGTCTGAAGAATTGGTATATCACCTATTTTCAATGTGGTAGACTTATGACTACTATAAAGGACAAGGTGATTCTTAATAAGAAGAGTTAAATGTGCAAATACTTGATTGGAAGGTGTAGATACTAGAGGGATAAAGAGGGGATAGAGGCCATATTGGACTCTAAGGTAGTAAAAAAATGTGTGGAAAATAATACAAACAATACTTGGTGAAATGGAAAAATCATGCAATAGAAGATGCAACATGAATGGATCTTGTAGAGATTTGTCACTATGACCATACCCTTGTAGATTTCAGCTTGTGACTAGGAGCTCACAAAGATTTATATTACCCAAGGTGTTTCATGCAGGAACATCCCAGGTGAATATTAATCCTACAAAGACTAGTATAGTTTTAAGTAGCATAGGTGAAGACGCACAAATAAGTTCAACCATAAAAGGTTGAACACAACAATAAATAAGGAAAGAATGTGCAAAGAGTGAATAAAATAGTAAAATAAAGGGTGAGGAGTTGGTTTATGCATGAATGTGTGAGGTCCCAAGACATAAACAAGAGAATATGACCACACTTAACCAACATAAGTGATGAAAATCACAAGCACAAGCATTAGTGTGCAAGTATAAATTACGCAAGCAAAAGTGGGGTGGCAAAGTAATAATTATATTAGCCAAATCATGGACTTATAACTAGCCCATGGATGTTATAAATAGTAAAAGTTTCCAAGGATGGAATTAAGAAGATTCAAATTCAAATTATAACCACCAAAGCAAGTAGTCAGATACCACTAAGATGCCAACCGCCAAAACTCTGAAATTGAATTCAAAAAATAGAAGGAAATAAATAAGGCATTAATGACAGATGATGGGTAGGAATAATCTAGAATAAGGAAGCCTCTAGAAGCGCAAAATTTTATAAAGATATGTAGGGCCACAGTCCGGCAACAATCTTCCAGACATTAAGGAAACTTTGTCAAAATCCCTAGCTAACAAGAGCACATGAGCCCAGAGCTAGAAGACCAAGTTCTGAGTGTGCATAGAATCCAAGAGTGTAAAATTATTATTGTGTATCAAGCCTACAAGGAGTGTTGATATTGAGCTAGTTTTTTAGCATCAACTCTAAGAGTGTATACTAAAACTAATTGTTCATTACTAATATAATTTCTAATTTTATGTGCTAAATTCATGACTGCTTATTGAGTGTTTATCCTAGTTGTGTGGTTAACGTAATTTTTAATTGAACCCCCTAGCCTCAAATGTGTCAGTACCTATCAACACCAATTACAATTATCGCAAGTACCAAATTTCTTCGTTATCCTTTTAATTTAGCATTTTAAATACTAGGTTAAAATGGGGGCATCTGTAGACATCTAAGTTTGGTATTATACACTTTGGCAACATCAAATTTGACACATTTTGACATACTTGGACATTGCGTGCACATGGACTCTTGTGCACACTTCCCCTATCCATCTACCCACTTGTCTTAGCCAACCCTAATCATCAAATACACATATTTAGGATCACCCTAGTTTGTATAGAAACCTTTCAGAATCCAAAACAGATGATCTCCATATCTCATATACATAATTTTCAATACCTATGTAGTACGGAAAAAGGTTGATAGTTTTGGTTTATCGCAAGTATCAACCTTTATTAGTACTTCCCAGGAACACTCAGCAAATATTTTTAAAATTGAGAAGTCTCCATTAGGTTGTCTTAAACATGTTTGATGAATCTATCATAATGGTAAATATCAAAAAGTCAATTATAAATAAAAATCAATCCTAAGGTTATACTCACCTAAGACTCATTTGGTAACTTGGCAATTGCATTAAAAAATCGCTTATCACTCTATTGATATATTATCACAAATGTTTACACCTCTAAAAACCACTCAAAGGAGAAAATCTAAAACCAAGTTTGAATACACCAAGGTTTATTTTAAGAGGTTATGACGGAAACCCCCCTAGGTTTGTTTAGATGAATCGGATTTGCAACCTTGGTGAATCCCAGTGTGCAGAAGAGCGAAAAAATTGTCTTGTTTATTTTTCATACAACGACCAGACAACATTTTGTTGGGTTGGCAAGTCACTGATTTGCTATCACACGTTATTATGTTGTCAAGCGATACCATGTTATCGTGCGATACCATGTCACCACCTGACAATATGCCATTAAGCGAGACTACGTTATCATGCGACAATATGCCATCGCACGACAACATGTTATTGGCTGGCACGGCACTACTGGGTGGCAACATGCTGACAAATAGCACTATGTTGTCATGCGACAATATGTTGTCACACGACATCATGTTGTCACCTGATAACATGTCATGCTACAGCATGTTAATACATGCCAACATGCTCTCAGGCCACATAATGTTGTCAGGCACACTATGCCACCATGCAACAAGATGCTTTTAGGCGGTGCTTTACCCTCGAGCAGTATCATGTTGTGTGATGCTATGTTGCCACATGACACAATGTTGTTAAACATTTTGGTATCAGGGGGTAACATATTGTCACATGGTAGTATGGAGCCACATGGTAACATGTAGCCACCACTTGGCACCTTGTTGTCATCCGACAATTTGTTGACAGGAATCATCATGTTGTCACTCATGGCCATGTGTCTGCTGTCAGGTGGTTACAAATTGGCACATGACTACCTATCGCTAGTCGCACCAACCAGTTACTTTCAGTTCCCCTCATGGCTTATAAAAACCTCTCAATGCCCTCATTTTCACACTTTATTCTAAGGTTTCTCGTCCCTGCTTTTTCTTTTTAGGCTTATCCTACAACTTCCAAGTCTATAGCAAAGTTTCAATGGCTTTTGGATCCACGAAAACTAAAACAGGGATCATCCAAAACTTATTTTTTAAGAATCTATTGTATATGGACTTCCTTCGGATGTCGGAGAAGTCAAAATCCTATGTGGATTGGATAGATCAATGTGAACTCAAAGGCCTTGCAGAGATGGCTCAATATGACACAACAATCAAGCATAACCTGCTGCGATCTCTAGCGGCTTACTATAACCGTACGGAGACCCCTTTCTATGTATGGTTTAACAATAAATCAATCTCCTTTGGCACCTCTCCATTGGATATCCACAATTTAACAAGCCTTCCACATTACAATGCAAGCCCTATTAACACCAATGTTTTCTTCTTTGACATCGACAAAAAGTACTTAGAGTCTGTCTAGCTGGTAAGAGTTAAATTTATTAATGATATTAACATTTTTAATTATTCCTTAATCATTTATTATAATTAGTTTGATGTCCTAATTGCAATCGCATGTTTTCCATTTTCTTTGCAGATAATAGGCTCGGAAGGGGAATGCCCGTTGAAACAATCTCCCATCCATTTCTCAAATTTATTGTGCATTTCTTCCAAGCCAAAATTGTTTTGCAGGGAAGACCATCGAACATTCCTTTCTGGGCTATTTACTACATTCTTCATTCTCTATCAGGTGTCAAATGTGACTAGTGCACGATTATATCTAGTAAGATTAGCGTTGAGTTGAATTATGCATTTTTCAAAGACAGTTGCACCATTTCATCCTCCAACTATATTCTAGCCTTGTATTTTGAGGCCTTATATGATATACAGAATAATGCAATTCTCACTAACTTTCATCAAAAAATGAAAGCTAGTTCTTTGTCTGACGACGAACAAGATGCAAGTTTAATTTTCATAATAATCACCCATGGTGCTTTACAAGTCTTTCTAATTTTAACATTTCATAGTCTGTTAGTTGTTACAGGTAAGAGTGTGTGCATATGCCACAAGAAAATAGGCGGCATCCAAAGGTCAGCGTGCTCTAGAGGGATATGGCGATACCGAGTCCACGGAGTCCTCATTCAATTCATTTCGAATTTCTAAACGTCGAAGTGATTTCGTTTCGTCTCTGCTTCCATGTTCACCCAAATTTCTTTGAATGTTTATTTATTGTATTATTTAATGGAAAAAATATTTTTCATATTAGTTTTTTAATTTATTTTTTCTTGCAGTTCACTCTCGAATTATTGTTGTTGAGTATTCTTCCCGCCAACACAATCAATGTTTTCCACCTTACATCTTTTTTTTTGAATTCAAGTTTCTTAGAATTGGGTGGTTTATTAACTAAATAATTTGCTCATTTTGCAAGTGAACCCACTACTGTCACTCCGACAGGGACAATAAGAAGAGAAGAGGAAACTTCCTCAAGGACAATCATAATGGAAGAGGCAACACCCACAAAAAATATCGGAATAGAAGAGGCAATCACCCCAACTACACATAATAATAGCTTCGTTTTGAATTTCATTAATTTTATGTTTTTAAATTTACCAATTTTGACAATTTTTGGGTTTTGCAGGCCACCCTACATCTGTGAGGAGACCAAGAAATATTCCACCACTCCCACCACCCATCCAAACTCAGAGAAGAGAAAAGAATATCTTCCTTCCTGCACAGAGTAGAGGAACCTTGCAAATTTATGATTTCTCAACTTTCTCTGTTGGTGGCATTTTTAGTGAACAAGGTCTTGCGTGTTTGCAGCAAATTGATCTGGATGAAGAGTTTCTTGGGATCGAAAGCGGAGCCCCGGTTGATGGTGGATTTAATCCACATGATTTTATTCAAGTTGATAATGTGCCTTCAGCAGTGCCTTCTACAGATACCTCTTTCCCATATACCCCACTGCCCATTGATAATTTAAACGTCTCTAATTATTCTATAACTAATTTTCATTGGATAATCTAGTTTCGAAAAATTTGTCTACTAATCTGAGGGAGGGTGTTATTGAGAAATTTAATGATTTAAAACAATGGGAGATAATGGAAAAAACATTGATCAAATAAATCAATGCTCGTTATCACAATCACTCCCAAAGAGTTAGTTTATTTTCATTTCTTCAAAATGAACCCTCAAAAATTGGCGTTTTATTCCATCAAGTTCAATATGGATTAATTTCTGTTAACAATGTTTACAATGATAAGGTTTTGAGGATTATGATAAACAAGTTGAAAATTTTAAATAGAGAAACCCAATCTTATTTCAATAAATGGGCTGGAGATATAAACCTTGTTACCATTGCACAAGCAGAGAAGGAAAAAGCCGAAGTAAGTTTTCATTATCTATAATGTGTATTTTAGTTATTAAACTTTGTATGTGCTTGAGACTTATATATTATTTGTTAATTACAGGCAAAATATAAAAAAATGAAAAAAGAAGCATAGATTCTTAATGTGCATTTGAAAAATGCTTGCAAAAATATCACCTCAGCGATTGCATTCAAGGAAAAACTTGTTTTGTTAAATAAATAGAACAACACTTTGAAAAAAATTATTTGAGCATGGGACGAATCCAAACATTTTATTGAAGCAAAAAATAGATGCGGATCCAACTATTCTTTCAGCTGGTGATGCAGCGAATGAGGAGAGGGAAAATCTTACAAATATCAATTCTGCTACAGAGCATTTTGAGAAGGAGTTATTATGGAGGATTCATAGGCAGGTCAAGCCAGCGAGGTTTCAATGGAGGGTGATGGCAAGCACCAAGTGGGTGGAGGGTCTATTCCAAATAAAAGTTTGTTTGTTTCAAAAAAATTATAAGGTTCAAAATGACAATGATTTATATCATGTTTGTTTCAAAAACACTTATTTTTTTTAATACAGTTTATAATGTCATTGATATTTTACACTTGTTCCAAATACTCTGGGTATATAATTTAAATATTTTAAATGTATTGTGGTCAAGCTTAAATATTCTATGGAGATAAAACAGAATAAATATTCTATGAAGTTATATTGTTCTAGTCGTTGTACTATTTGAAAAAGTGTTGGTTGAATGCATTATTTAAATATTCTTCAATCTAAACTATTGTGGAGGCAATGTTAAGAAATGTAACTATTGATATTATTTATAGTTATAATTTTATATAACAACAATATATCATATATAGGTTTTGTATTATAGTTGTTAGATTGAGTTATCATAGGGATATGTGGAGATTGTGGTGAAATTTGGAATTATGTGATTAAAATATTTGTCTATATTTTGGTTCAACACATATGCATGTATTAAATCTATGTATAAGCTCTCCAAATTACTATTATAGACAATTAAGATAGTGAAAACAACAAATCTTAATAATTGGAGAAGTTTTAATGACATGAGAACTGTTGTCCTATGCTACACCGTGCATGTCTACACATAAGACTTGTATGCTTCAATGAATGCTTTAGTGAATGTTCTGTAGAATGTTAATTAGAATTATGGATGCTTCTTAATGAATGACTTAGATTGCAAATGTTATAAAAGTACTATTTGAAATACACATAATTGTAATAGGACAAATAAAGTGCTTAATTCCAGTCTATTGAATAAGATTCATAATTTTTACATGTAGAAAATAGATTATAGAATATAAACTATTTGAAGATGAAATATTTCAAAATACAGTGATTGTCATACTTATCAAACTAAAAGTTGGGCAAATTTAAACTATGTGAAGATAAAAGAACATGAAATATTTTAAAAAACAGTAATTGTTATACTTATCAAACTCAAAGTCAAGCAACTGAAACAATCCTCGAGAAACTTGTTCATCGTAAATTTGATTTGCATCTACCATGACAATGTTGTATTCAGTCTTGGTATTCGCATCCTCTGTATTGGTAGTTGTATTACTAACGTCTCTTCTTTTAACTAAAGAACTCCATGTTTCCAGTGCTCTGTCATAAGGAAACTTGTCCACAGAATAACGTGAAACATATAGTCTCAAACAAGTCTCTAAATTTGTATCCAATCTATTTCTAAGTTTTGATTTCATGAAAAATAATGCACTAAACACTCGTTTGTCTTCCATATAACCCAAAATCATTGTTTGAACAAGTTCATATAATCTGAAATATTCAGTAATACTTTCTTGTAAACCGCTACTTGGATAAAGTTTTTTCCATAGCCGTGTAATGGCACTATTTTTTGTGGGATCACTTAAACACTAAAATTGATCCATCATTGTAATCTCAAATTATGTTGACTGAGACGTCAGTGATTATTTATTTAAAATACCATTAATTTGAACTCCATTCACGTCTATAGATTGATAGAAATGTTTAACAATTGTATCTATGTATTTGTGAAATAAACTACTAATCTTTTCTTGACTGTTAACACTTCCAAAAAATGGGATTCACAACTCCCATGCCCTCTAATAACTCATCTCTTTAAAAACGTCCTCTGATCTCAGCTAATAAAGTTTGCGAGATTTTGTTTAATTTAATTCATGTTTTAAATAAAACAGTATCATATAGTAGACGTGTCACAAGGACATCTTCAGGGTCAGCGCCCACAACTTCAAGTCTTTTAGAGCATGTGTGAATTGGGATCTTAATGCCATTTACCACGACACAAAAATGATCGTGTATATTGAATTTCAAATAACTCTCTGGATTCTAAAAATCTGTCAAAAATTCTCAAGTTCTATAAATAAGTCGTGAAAGCTTTCATTCGATGTGTACAATATATTTAAAGATTGACATACATGTTTTCTCAAACGTATGAAGTTAACAATATAGATATATCTCTGTTGGGCATGTTTCATTAAATAGTTGATTTCCTTCAACATTAGAAATACTGCATAATGTGAGTAATGTTTCGAAATATGTTAAATGACACAGTAAATATTTGCTTTGTCAACTTCCCTACGATATTTATATATAAACACTGTTAAAGATAGATATTTCTCAAAAATTTTGCATGGAGGTTCATACATGAAAATCAATCTGGTTTCAGCATCTTTCAGTAGTATTTTACCCTCAGTCACCCCAATTGCAAATTTGTAGAACTCCAAAAATATTTTTGGATTGCTTGACATGTAAGCATGCAAGTCACAAATAAACTCTTCCACTTTTATGACATTACTAAATGTGCTAACAATTTTGTACGCAAGATTCATCCTATGAACCATGCAATGAATTGGAATCACAAACGGAGAAACTGTTGTTTAATGGTGAACACAAAGACCACTTTTATGCCCCTGCATCACTGATACACCATCAATGCCAACACACACCAGCTTCGTAGCTATGGCATAATCTTTCATCCTAGCTTTCTCTCTTAAATTGGATACAACCCGTTTATGAAGACTTTCTGCATTACAATTTTCTATCATTTTATGGACAGCTAATAGATGAGATTCCCTTGAATAGTTTTTAAAAACATACACATGAATGCAAACCCATGTGTTGTCAACTGCAGTGATCTTATTGATGGATAGTGAGATACGCAGGGATCTCTTAACACTTTATTTCAAATCTTCCTTCTCAACCATTGATAGACATTTTACCATTTTCCAAGCATTGTTATCCGACCAATGTGATTGTGGAATATCAAGAAACCCATTATGTTGAAACAAAATTTTGTAATCTAAAAAATCATAAATAGTTTTGTCCATTTTTTAAATGCAAAAAATAGTAGAGGATTGTACATATTTTGTCATAAGATTAGACTGCATAACTTTTCCAAATTTAACTTTGATTGTTCCCCCTTTCTCGGCGAGATGTTTTTGTCATTTCTGATCATTTTCGTATTCACGTGCATTTATTACATGCATGCATTCTTCTCTATTTTTCCATCTGTGTGTTCTTGTTATCTGTCCATCTAGGTGCTTCACGGATATATATATTTTTCTACAATATTTCTCAATTGTGTCCAATTTAAGTTGCATTTTATGTTCTTTTCCAAGTTTTCAACTGCATATTGTACATTTGCATTCTGTTAGAGGGTCATTATCATTTATCGATTCATTTATGACCCAATCAACTTGAAAAGACCTTCCCATTGTCCACGTACTTCTCTTCCTCTGTCGACTTTTTTAAGTGGAATTTTCAACAAAATTTGGTGTCTGAATAGAATTGCAATTCTCTTGTGAAGTGCCCAGAGGAGTGTCTCCTAGGGGTGACATGTCATTAATAAAATCTTCGAGTGGTGAAAAGTTATAGGGATTAATTCTTTCTAATAAAATAGTGTCATTATCCATGTCGATTTTTGCATTGAAATGATTTTGAAATTATTCTACAATTAAAAAAATAATTGATATTTTTAAAAAAGTTTAAGAATTATTTGTATAGTGCATGTCGTTTGCATAGTCTTATTCCCTGGGTTTCTAAAATAAGACAGTATTTTAGATTTTCTTGATATTTGTTGTGTTTTACCCTTGTCAGGGCCTCCTAACGACATAGTAACTAAGGTAGGATGTTGTAGGACTCAAGATGCAGACGGGCGACAACAGTTTGACAGGTGAAGTGTTTGAATGGTGCCAGGGGGTAATGTGTTGTCGGGAGGCACGATGTTGCCGAGCAGTCACAACGGAGCACAATGTTGTCGGGCAATCACTATGGGGCACTATTGTTGGGCAGTTCAATGTTGTCGAATGGTTCAACATTGTCAGACGGTTTAGTGTTGTCGAGCGGCAGTGTGTTATCGGGTGACATAGTGCTACTGCTCAACACACTACTATCAAATAGTGTTGTTGCCGAGTGGTTCAGTGTTGTCAGGAAGTACCTTGATGTCACACGATATAATGCATTCGTGCAACACAGTGTTGTCGTGTGACTTTGTGTTGTTGGATGGTGTATTGTTGTCGAGCAGTGTATTGCTGCGAGGTGGTTGGGTGTCATCGAGCAGTGCAATTTTATCAAGTCGCTGAAAGCGATCGGACGGCACAATACAACCTCAAAGCTCAAGATCTTAGCAATGCGGTAAATAAAGATACTTTGGTGATAAGTTGGTGACCTCTGAGAACATATGTACTATATATATTGAGAATTACATGGATAACCCCATAATTATTGTAATCATTGGCAAGCCAACCCGTAAAAAAAATACCCAAAATTTTAGGCGAATGGGCCCTATGTGGTATTCGAAAAAATCACCAATTTCATATTCCCCAAATCAGAATATTCATGAAGTAATGAATATTCGCCACTAAAAAATTTCTTAGAATTCACGAAGGTCAAAGTTGCATATTGCCAAAGTGTTGAAAGCCAATATTGCATTGCATTCTAGATGGATCACAATTGAGAACACACATACATAGGTGGGAGAACTATGTATAGTTTGAGCCCTATTCGCAGTATTAAAACATAGGGAACAGTCGATCACTTAGTAGGAGCGGTTAGCTACTCCAACCCAACATATTAACCCATTTTCAAAGGTCATCTTCTAGTCAAAAGTGTGATTAAGGTTGCAAATAAAGGAGAAGAAAAACATGGATCACCTCACATGACCAAAGGTGAGTGCATGCACAAGAAGCATCTATGGGTGTAGGCACAGCGGTCTAAGGTGCAACATAATTGCACATATGATAGGGACATTTTCCATATAACTATGATAGTACCAGTGACCGCAAGGGTCTCATTGTTACTAACAACATCCAATGGGGTTTGAGCCTACAATTTTCTCAACTAAGCAATGACAAACCGTTTACATAATATTTTCAATAAAGTGATGACTATGATGAGAAATAGAATACAGATTCAAGTTGTAAGTGCATCTCTTGCTTATTGTTTGTCAATTTCCAATCTTTTATGTGCAATATCAATCTATCCATTTCATAATTCATATTTTTAAGCTAATACTATATTTTACACAATCTAAATTAGCCCTAGTTTTACATTATTTAAATCACATTAATACAAAATAATTAAAACATAGAGATAGGCTAGCTTGGCTAACCAATGATCTCATCTCTAATTTGAAATCTTGACCTAGGGGAGTCTAATGCATCACTAGAAGTATCAAACAGATAGTCACAAATAATGTAGTACCCTGAATCATCATCCCAAAGAGAGACATGGGGATAGTGAGCTTAATGAGCCATTGCAACATATTGAGAATCACATGCATGAATTTGGATATGTCATGGATAAACTAACATTGGCATAGGTTCTTTGAAAATGTAAGGTTGAAAGAGGTTGTAAATCAATCTTGGGACATATATGATTAGGCATTGTATGTTTTAAAGGGATTTTTGACAATATGAGAACATTTGGCAAGATGGAAGGAAGGAGTTTGTATGTACAACCCCACGAAAGATCAATATAAAAATGATTTACAGGACTTTGTGCCATGAATTTTTCTGTAAGAGTGATGTGCATGAGTATGTCAATCTATTTTGATTCCTCCTCTTTCAATTTTCTAGAATACTATTGTTAGATAGTCAATGAATTCAAAGATTTTAAGGATCAATATAAAAATGATTTACAAGACTTTGTGCATAATTTTTTTTGTAAGAGTGATGTGCATGAGTATGTCAATCTATTTTGATTCCTTCTCTTTCAATTTTCTATAATACAATTGTTAAATAGTCAATGAATTCAAAGATTTTAATGTAGAAGTTTTGTTGAATCTACATTCGAAATTTTTGCCGTTGTGAGACCTTGGTGAGATTGAAAATAAAATTCATGTCTGTTTTTACTAAGAAATATGCGTTGTTATATATCTTTATTTGTAATAATATTCAATCTCCTTGGTGTATGTATCATGTTCATATCTTCAGAATATGTCTTTCTCGTCTCATTTTCATGATTAAGGTTTCTTATATTACAATTTTAGCCCTCAGATTATTCTAGTGAGGTTCTATGTTTAGTTACCTAGAGTTATCATTTCTCTTAAAGAATTCATGATAGTACGCAAGAAAAACAAAATAAAAAAGGGGACGGCACTGTGTTAAACGAAAAAAATCAGCGTCAACATTTTAGGCCTCAATGCTAGGCCTATCATCGGGAGGAATATTATGATGAAAAAGGACAATAAAAATTAGCAATAAATATAAGTCCACAGGTCAGAATAGGAGGTCGGCTAAGGAGGATGGAAGATATTAGATTTATTCTTTAAAAACTGGGTAATAGGTCTCCAATTCATGTTTAATCTCCAGCCATCATCCCTATTTAAATTAAAAGGATTCTTCTCAATTTCAATAGCCTCACATACCCTTCTTCTTAAGTAATAATCTTCTTTAGTAATAACTTTAGCTTCATCTATGCAAGTATGATGACCACTGTTATGTGAATGTTCTGCAATGACATATTTTTGGAACAGGTTATGTGCGAGATCAGCATAGTGCTTTTTGAGTCTCGCTTGAATAGAATGACCAAATTCACCAATATAAACCTTTCCACAGCTGCAAGGAATAGAATGAATTCCTTTGTGACAAATAGGATTAGAAACGTCCTTAGTCTTGTCCAACATGTTCCCGATTATGATGAGAAGAGATAAAAACACCTTAATGTTCTTCTTCTTGAGAATTTTGGCTAGAGAATCAATTGTACTTTTAATATAAGGGAGAGTAACCTTATCAATACTCTCATCTTCTTGTCTAAAGCGAGGCCTAATTCTGACTTTGCGGATCACATCTCTTGTTTAATATTCTAACTATTCTCTATAAAGGTCGAAGATAGATGTTCAAGTTCTCGTTTAAGATGATTTGAATCCAAGATTCTCATAGCACGTGTCACCAATGTATTAATAACATCAAGCTTTTGTGTAGGATGATGATGAGAATTAACATGTAAATATTTATTCATATGTGTTTTCATTTTATAAACCTAAAATACCATAAACTTTGTGAGTGTCTCTATATGCAAATCAATGAACCCAAGAAGTTATTCCAGTTAATAAGCACCTAGTTTAGTTTTATAACACCACATGTTCCCACCCTATTAGTAGATTTCCTACAAAAGTTGACAAATGGTTTTTTATCATTGCACAATTGTGTAGGGAAGTAAGACCCAAAAAAAGCTACAACTCAATTCTATGAAGAATTGGGAAATTATTATGTGCACCATTGTGTTAAATTGCTAGTCAAAAGGAGGCATTGTTTTAGATTTAGGGCGGTGTCTCAAAGATGTGCAAGGGTATTCTTTAGAGTGCAAGTACTTTCCAAGTGACTTCTAGATAGGTGTTAGATAGGAATAGGCTTAAACTAGAGGTGTATAAATCGTTGACTCTTTGGGTAATTTCCCTCTGAACTAGCATGTGAAACATGTGGTGCAACCCAAAGGTAGAGTTTGAATTTGGGGAAACAGTCGTTGGAGAGCATGCAGATAAGTCTGACCATGGCAAATGGTTTTGATAACTAGATGCCCCTGTTTGTGGTTAGGATGTCCCAAAAAATAGAATATAGTGATTTGAGATCATGTGACAGTATGACTAAGATGATTAGCTATTTAGGCAGAGGCTAAGGAAATCATGCATATGAATGATGGCAACCATAAATAAGTCAATGGCTAGGGGAGAGTGTGCACAGGAGTCGGATGTGTACACACAAGTCAAGTATGTTAAGGCTTGGTCAAAATTGACATTGTAAAGTGTCTTAATACTAAATTTATGTGTCTACAACAGTGTTAGTCAACATGTTTCATTTTGTTTTGTGACATGGCCGGGATCTTTGAAACTAGCAAGTACCTATTGTTGATGTTGATGTGCTCCTCCTACACGAACCCTTGGTTTCAATTTCAAAGATGATGTGATATATAGTGTATGGTATCCATACAATGTTATAAATGGTTTTTTTTTAAAATATGGAAAGTGTTATACTACTATTTTGCTAGTGGCATCTAGTTAACACATTGGAATAGTATATCAGAAGTAAAATATAGTAGATATCCCTCCAAAAACTTCTTGAAAACCTCAATTTGTTCATCAAATTTGGGGGCATAAGAAAAGTTTTGAGGTAGTTGAGTACCTAAGCAAACAAACAAATCATTCAAAACATTACTAGTGAATATGGAGTCACAGACACTATGATCTTTGGGATACCATGTAGCTTTTAAATTGTCTCCATGAATGTGAACACCATTGTTCTTGCTACAAAAGGATGCAATATGGAATGCAAATGGGTATATTGTGTCAATCCATCAATCACCACCATGATGACATTTTCCCTATCTAACTTTGGAAAACCTATGTTGAAATCCATGGAATTTACCACGTCTCATCACTAACCAAGGATAGGTAAGGGTTGTAGAAGATATAAAATCATTATTGTCTCACCCTTGTTTTTCCAGCACACTAAACATTGTGCCACAAATTTTTGTACATCACTTTTGAGCCCTTCCAATAAAAATTGTATTTGATCGTGTGATAAGTTTTCATTAACCCTAAGTGTCCTCCAATAGGAGATGCATGGAGCTCCTATGTAACCTTATTCTTGAGGCATGAGTTATTGCATAGATATAACGTGTCCTTGTACCAAAGGGAGTCATCCTTCTTCGCAAATTTTTTCCGAAGTACTAGGATCTTGTTGACATTGGTAAATGAGATGCCAAGTATCTTTATCATGTTGCCATTTTGATCTAGGTTCATCCACCTAGTTTGCTTTTATTATTGACATGACACAAAGCAATGCCTATATGTTTTCATCTCTTATAGAGATTGTATTTGCCACTACATTCTCCTATCATTTCTTGCTCCAACATCTTGGTGACTCAGATATACTACTCTTTTGAGAGCCAATGGGTTGCAAGTACTCCATCTCCTTGACCCCAAAAGCACATTTAGAAGGTTTTTCATCAAGTTGATGTTGCTTGAGAGAATGTAGAACATGATCCATATGATGTAGATGGTCTTCCCATGTTTTGTTGTAGATGAGCATATCATCAAAAAACAGAGACAAACTTCCACAAAAATGGCTTGAATATTGAATTTGTCAAACTTTGAAATATAGAACCTTTTGTGAGACCAAATGGCATAACAAGAAACTCATAATGTCCTCCATGTGTTTAAAATGTCATTTTGGGAATATTCTCTCCTCTCGTTTAGATTTGATAATACCCTACCCTAAAATCTAGTTTGCATAAAAAACCACTTTATTTGACTCATCTAACAAATCACCAATTACAAGAATAAGAAACTTATCTTTGATGGTGAACTTATCAATCTCTATATAGTATGAGCACATGCACCAATTATCATCCTTCTTACAAATTATCACAACTAGGGAACAATATACACTTTGACTGTGACAAATAATACTCAATTCTAGCATCTCATGTACCATTTGTTCAACCTCACTTTTTACACATATAAGGACGCATAAGGTCTAATGTTGGGCAATTGGCTCTCATAACAAGTTAAATGGCATGGTCATGTTTTTTTAAACTTAGAAATTCTTTTGATATATCTCTAAATATGACTAAGTCCTTGCCAATGATAGACTAAATATTTGGTGGTGTTGATTCTTGTGATTATTGAGCTTCTGTCAAAATTGGCCAATAGGTGATCTTCTAATAGAATGAGCAAACATGAATTCTGTAACAATGACCCTGCTTGTATTCAAAAATATGCAAGAAGATGTGCAATAATTGTCTGATTTATTAAATTGCCTTGCTTACCAATAGTCTTGGTTGATAAATAGCTTTACAATAGGTGTCTTACATAGGAGAAAGAACATGCAACATCTACCTAGAATCATGGATTTAATTGAGAGTAGACTGGAAGAAAACAAATGTGTAACAACCACTTAGTTAAGACAAGTGGCAACTAACTACCATAGAAGCTAAGACAAGTCGCAACTAACTACTATAGACTAAAGAATCACCTAAGCAAGCTGAAGCTACATGTGTAAGGATTATCCATTTAATAAATAAATGGAATAATAAATAACCTACACCAACACCCCCTTAAGCGTAGCTTAAGTGGTTAGAAAAGAAAAATGGGTCCCGATAACAAGGCTTGATGAGGTATCCACATACATTGCAACTCTCAAAAGGTGGAGTGAAAGGATAAAACCCAGTGAAAAAAAGCTCCCCCTCCCAAAAGAGAGACAAAGAAGAGAAGGTAAGACTAGAAAGCCCACAACAACACCCCCTTTAAGCGTAGCTTGGGTGGACTGGAGAATTAGGTCTCGACAATGAGGCCTAATGAGGTATCCAAGTACATAGCAATGATCCCAATATCCTACAAAATATGAAAGATATGTGCCTCCACAAAGAAGATAGAGAAGATAAGTGCAGAATGCCATATGGCGAATGTTGTAGTAAGTCTTTCTACAATAAATGTTGTCACTTTCTTTCAGAAGAAAGAAACCCCAAGTTATCAAACTGTTGAATTCCCACTCAAGTGAAATGCAAATAGGAATAATGATGTAGATCTCTGGAAAATGCTCAAAAGCCTCCCTGTTAGTGCTCAAATGTGCCAAAGTCTGATCAAGGATCAAAAGCCTAATTGTAGAAGATGGTAATAACGAAGCATATAATGAAGGGGAGAGAACAGGAGGGTTTATAACTACCCTCATTACATCTAGAGAAGAAGAGTGGCATGGATCATACATTAAAGGAATGTCCTTTGGAAGAGGAGAGCAAGGCTCAACAACCATCAAAACTGAAGATTGGTCTGCAGATCAAGCACTCAGATCTACAAGATGAATGTCTACTGGAACATGAGTCGTCGATAATCTTAATGTGTATACTCTCATTAAACTCAGTAAAGTCCTTTGAAATGTAAGTATGTGAAAGCTCTAGAAGAGCAACAATCTGCATAAGAACGAATGTAGAATTTGTAATGAGACAACTAAGGTCTGGGAGAATATCATCATGTAGTGGGGGCTCGACAGCAGAAAGAGCACTGTCCACCATGGATGTATCATCACAAAAAATAGAAGGAAGAGAGAGTACAACAGTCTCAGAAGAGACAATAAAAAGAGAATGAGAAAGTGTGATGTAAGTCACAGTAGCATCCCCGAAAAGACTCTAAAGAGTGCTCCAAATAGTGAAGGGACACTTTGTGTGCTCCACATGGTGGTGTAGATCTCCATGAAACGTGTGTCAATAAGTGACCATAAACACAATCATAAGAGTTGGTCCAGTTATCGTATTGACCTGAATCAATAGGAATAGTAATTTGACCATATAACAATGGAATAAGGTCATAATCTATAAGTGAACATTCCATGTACACATGCCATGAAACATAATTGGTCTTCCCAAAAAGGATCACTAGTGTAGACTCAACCTTCCTCTTCTGAAGTCTCACAAATGGAGTCGTCATGATTGAGAGAAGACACCAAGTGCAAGACTACACAATACAAATTGCAATGAACCCCTGAAGCATGTTCATGAATGGGACATCAAGCACAATCAAGAATATGTCCAAGTGAGCAATCAGTGCTGCAATAATGATGAATAATACACACTTAGAATGGAGATGTTGGACACAACTAAAAATACATCCATATATGAGCAATTGGTGCACGAAGTACAATGCAGAAAGTAGTAAGGCCCATAGCACAGGGAACCCCCCTGAATATGGCACTTTATAACTTTACTATGTTTACAATAAAAATAAGACCGATGGAACGGGAACGAAAAATAAAACATTTTTGCAAAAAGTGGTACTCAAATCCGACTAATCGAGCAAAAGTTATGACTAGTAACATTTTTCGTCATTAATGACCTATTTAATGAACTTGCACTTCAAATTTTAAAAAGCTTGACCAAACAAAGTGTAAGGTAGCCTTCTAGCCACTCGTTGGAACTGGAATTGAATAATGGTCCTCCTCAAGTCAAATACCCTTACGTGCAATTTTAAAGAAAAAAGCTTATAGAAGGTGTTTTAATTGTTTAAAATATAAAGAGCTATTTTCAATAAAATTAAAACATGCTTTAACTTTTAATCCTTTTAGGGTATCATTTTAGGTTTTTAACTTTTAGCAAGGGAGAATAAACTGGGCGTTACCATGAGGAAAATCTCCAACAAGGAATCCATGTAGTCTTTCTAGATGAAGAAGAATGGAAAGACTAAGGCGGTAGAGAGGAGACAGCGGTCAATTTGGCTTTGTATGCAGTCCCAAATAACCGTCAACGAAGAGTAGGTGTCAAGGGAGGTTGTGTGGCAACTTCATGCAACATCAACAATGTTCACCTTCATGCTTAATCTATAGGTTGAGAGTACAAGTCACTCAATCAAGAGATTGCCCATGTTCTCATTGAAGATTCAACACAGATCTGAGAACTGTAGAACCACAAAGGGACGAACTCTAATAGATCTACAAAACCTTATGTGGCAATACAAAGCATATACAAGATTGTTCTATTTGACATAGGCCAAACAAACAACACAAATGAATGAATATGTTGTATGGTGGTTTTGAGGTGTCAATGCTTCTAATAATATTTGATAAAACAGTGCCAACTCAAAGTAAAGCGTCGTGGAAGTTTGTTTTGGGATCCCAATGTAGTGCAACAATGGCTTGATAATGTCAGATATCTTATATGGGTGAATGGTAGAGTGATGGCATCGCATATGCCCTACGCAGATTCAACAATGCTAGTGGAGGAACTGAATAGAATCTGGGTCTAAGGCGCTTATAACGTAGACTAGACCAATAATGCACGTTGGTATATGAGGGAAGTGGTGAAATTTTTTGGGGCATCTATGAAACCCTCGTAGAGTTCCAAGTGGCGCTTATAACGTGGACTAGACCAATAATGCACGTTGGTATACGAGGGAAGTGGTGAAATTTTTTGGGGCATCTATGAAATCCTCATAGAGTTCCAAGTCCAACCATAGGGGCTAGGGTTGTTCATGTGCAATTTCAGATCTTCATGGCATTATTCCACATGGCGTTGGCGGTCACCCTTTTAACTCTAGTTGTCGATTGCATTTCATTGAAAACAACCTGATAGTCACATCATTATCATCATTTGACTAATAAACAATGTCCATCAAAAGAGATCCCAAAATTGATGGGTGGTGTTTGCTTCAACCTAATGCCTATAGCGTTTCAATTCAAGTTATCCACCAGACGAAATGAACGCCAATGTGGAGTGGCTTCTCTGAGTTGAATATCATGGATTTGCACCAAACAACTTATATGGCCAATACAATTTACATGCAAAATGCCAATACAAGTAATGTGCAAATTCCTCTTAATTAATTAGAGAGAATACAAAAATAGAAATCAAACAGATAAACTGATGCTCATTACCATAACCTTGAGCTCTGATACCATGTCAGAATTGGCCAATAGGTGATCTTCTGGTAGAATGAGCACACAAGATTCTGTAACAATGACCCTACTTGTATTCAAAAATATGCAATAATGTGTGCAATAATTGTCTGGTGTATTAAACTGTCTTGCTTACTAATTGTCTTGGTTGATAAATAGCTTTACAATAGGTGTCTTATATAGGAGAAAGAGCATGCAACTTCTACCTATTAACATGGAGTTAGCTGCGAGTAGACTAGTGTAGAATAAATGTGTAAAAACCGCTTAGTTAAGACAAGTGGCAGCTAACTACCGTAGAAGCTAAGACAACTGGCAGCTGACTACCGTAGACTACAGAGTCACCTAAGCAAGTTACATGTGTAGAGATTATCCATTTAATAAATAAATGGGATAATAAATATCCTACACCAACAGCTTCTAGTGAAAATAATTGTGCCACAAATCAGCCAATGAGATCTGGGTGAGTTGGTTAAGTGATTTAGTTGTCCCAAGCCCCACCCAAATTCAAATCTCAAGAATGGCATATGAGGTCGGTTGTGGTCGTTTACATTCTTGGAGTTAGTTGTGGTCGTTGTTGGTACTTGGGTCGTTAGCAGTTGGTGGTGGTATTCACGAGCCTATTGTTTATCCTACGTGGTGATAGTTGGTATTATCTAGTCACCCCTGATACAAGTGGTATTTTGTGGTTAATAAAATGGGATATGGGCCCCAATTGTGTCCCATTTTGATTTCAAGCTCCAGTCAAAAGTTGTTACCTAGCCTAAAAAAATTGTGCGATAAAGCCAACAGATCTTTTTTGAGCAAATTTATGGAAATTCACCATATTTGGCACCTTTGCTTGCAATCCCTGCAATTTGAATGTCTTGTATTTTGAGCGAAATATCATAAAGAGCTCCTAGAAGTTCATCTCTATTTTACCAAGAGTGGTAAAATAATTGCCTCCAAAAACTATATTAGCATCACCTACGAGTATGGAAAACTTAAGGTCATTCAAAAGGTACTCACCCATTGCTAGTTTGATATTGTGGCATTTTTCCGAACAACTAATTGTATCACCAACAACAATCATGACTTGAAATTCTATTGCTGGGAAGACAACAATTCTGACGCATTGCCAACTTCTTGTTGATGAACTTGTGAATGTTTCCTAAATCAATTATCATTATCACTTATTGTTCCTTCAAAAACCCTACCACTATAAGGGTTTTTGGGATATCAATACCTAATTGTGCATGACAAGAGATGGTTGGTTGTGGATCCTCTTATGCTTCCTTTGTGGCCTCTTTGGGCTTAGATTCTTCTTCCTCATCCACTTCAGTTCTTTCAATATAGAATAATTTATTCTTCACACATTTATGCCCTCTATTGTATTTATTATCACAATTAAAACACATCATTTTTCCTTTTTTCATCTATATGTTGAGACGTTTATGTGGTTGGTTGAGGGCATAAATGTGTCAAAAAGCTACGATCTTTGATGCTAGTGGAGGTTTGTTTCTTGGTAGCCCAAACAAAATACTTTGCTTTTCTTGCCCTAATAATAGCATCAAACAAATTAGGTGGGTCAAACAGTCTTACCTCATGTTGCATTTGGTCTGTCTATTATCCCAAATATAGGTCCTTCATGTTTTCATTTGAAACATTCTCCACTCTCAAAGTTAGGGTTTGAACTTGTTTAATATAATCCCCAACCATCCTTTATCTTGGCAAATTGGTTGAAGTACTTATCTGTCAAGCTACCACTATAGGGCATCAACATCTCCTTCAAAAAAATCAACCAACTGACGATAGAGCCCTTCTTTCTATTTTGCTCACAAAGCCAACAATACCAAATGAATTGAACAGGTTCCAAATATAAAGATGTTATTGCAACTTTATGTAGGCATGGAACTTGGTGTATCTCAAAAAATTGTTCCACTTGACAAATCCATGTGAGAGGGTCATTGTCATTAAATTTACATATCCATTTTTGATACAAAGCCTCATGAACTTGAATTCCTATTGGTAATGCAGTGATCCATAGCTCTACTAAAACCTACAATGTGTTGATTTGGAGTTCTTTTAGAATCGATAAAGAGTTGACCCAAGCTATACTAGGAATGAAGTCTTGGATTGTCGAAACCAACTGTTGGAATTCTACCAATTTTTGGATAGATGTTGAGTTGATCCAAACTCAATAGGTGGCAATGCTTGCTTCAGTCCAAGCTATATCCTCTTGCTTAGCCATCATTTCCAGTTCCTCCTTGGAAGCCATACATGTTAAGCTTTGTTCCTAGTTGTGTTAGATTTCCCTGTGTAGCCATTTTGTCCCAATCCTTGATAACAATTTCCTGTAATGTCCCCAACTGAGACAATTAGGCTAGTTGGGGTTTTCCAACAAACCCCTATGTGAATCTAAAAATAATCTAAAATTTGTCCTAAAAAATAACAAATCTTAGCAACGATAAAAGTCCAATTTCCAAGCAACAACACTTCAAAATAACTCCAATAATTATTGAATATGAAACTAAAATAAAGTACCTCTTTTGTGGCAAGATAGAATGGCGATGTCGTTAGAATTTCCTTGAAATAATCTTGATTTTTATGATACTGGTACAACTGCATTTTCCCCTTCCAATCAACTTTGAAACCCTTGCACAAACTCTCAATAATTATGCCAAAAATCCCTGCAATTTATTAGAGCTTCCAAAGAACAAATTAGGGATGCAAATAGTCCAATTAACCCTTCCAAACAAGTCACCACACTTAAAAAAATAGGTAGAAACAAATCTGAAAATCAAACCCTTGTTCTAACCCTTCAACAAGGTCTTCAAGTTCCCCAAATCAATTCGCCCCACTTAAAAAATTAATAAAATAATTTTCAAAATATAAAATAAATTATTTTCTTCAATATTAGAGCCCAAAAACACTAAAAACTTGCCCAAGTGAATTGCTCCACTAGAAAAATATATACAAATAATGTATGAATTGATTATCTTATTTCTAGCCTTCAATTCACTCAAAATCAACTTGCAAATGATAAAAACATTATAATAATAATATTATAAATATTATTATTAACTTGACCTAAGTTTTAGTCACCAAAAGCAAGTCCAATGATGCCCTAAGGCATTCGCCCCATACTCCAAGGAAGTTGCCTAGCTTTGGTAGTCTCCTTGCTACCCTAGAGTGGTTCATTTCTCTTTGAATTGCAATTTGTAAATTTTTAGCTCTCTACTGAGTTTGATTCAATCCTTAATGAAAGTGGTGTTCCAAAACACCTTTGTAAGTCCAATTGCATCCAACCATGCAAATCTGAAGCATAATTATAGCTATTGAATAGAATTGTCCTAAATGTAAGAATGAAAGTTTCGTCTATAAACCCTTCGCACACTTTGAAAGTTTTTTTCTTCAAGTTGTGGTGAACAAACTTGACATACTTGATCAATAATTCAATATTCCAAATTAGCATAACATTTCAAACGAACCCTCAATTACTCTTTATAATCATCCCCAAGGGTGGCGCCCAAATTGGAAGGATGTGACTTCTGAATCATAAGCAATTATACCTTTTTAAATTTTCTTGTTGAGGGGTTAGGCTCCCATCACCTGTAAAGGTCCCCTACTTAAGAGAAAATTAGACCAAAAATATTTTTTGCATAACTCAATTGAAAATTAGAACACTTAAGTACTTTTCACCTTTTTGCTCTTTGAATGGCCCCCTCATAGTTCCATTTTCTTTCTTTTCCTTAGCCTTGTGGGAACAAAACCAAGCTAAGGGTCCATAAGCAAGCTATGCCAAAAAGGGGGACATTACAGTCCTCCCTACCCAAAATTGTTTGTCATCGAGCACTTGCAAAAGCCATGGAGTTGTCCCCACAATCTTTATGATGCACTCACCAACTAAAATTGCTTCCCACTGAAAAGAAACTCCAATTTTAATTCTGAACTTGTTAAACATGTACCTTGAAGGTTGCCCCCATGAGCTAAAGGTGTCATGACCAACTTTCAAAGACTCCTCATATCCCCAAAGAAATAACGCATGCCATACTAGTTTGCCTTTGATGAAGTCTCGCATAGTTATCAATATGCCCTCAAAAGATGTTGCCACAATTTGGAAAGAAGTAACAATAAGCTCACCTTGAAACATACTTTGAATGAAAGTGGCACATATATGCAATCTCCCTTGAGCGTGTCTCAAAGCATGTGGCATGCAATCTCTCTGACTTCTCTTTATCAATTCCTTTATGCATAGGAAGAACATCAAAGTAATCACATAAAAGCTTTAACCAACGTATAAGATAGGATTGTACATCCCATTCTTTATCAAGCCAAAAGTATGTCTCATCATGAACATTTTCAAAACACATTATAGGCTGGAATTTATCAAAAAAATAAGATTTTCTACCTTTCACATGTTGTACCTGCCCCTTAAAATCAGAATTTTATAAGTGGTTAATTTCATAATTTACCTTGGCATATGTCCTCACAAACATGGGTTGTAACATGCCCTTATAGTGCGAATTTTTTATCCTTTTAGGTGGTTGGAATTGTTTTGTTACCTCAGAAAATTTTGAGTAACAAAAATCAGACTTCAAACACCTTTTTCCAACTCTTCCCCTTGGTTGTCATATGTGAAATAAGTTGCTCTTAATGCCCAAAAAAATCCATAGGTAGGCCCAACTGATTCTAGCATTTTTGGAAAACAAGAGGACCATCTTTTCTTGCAAATTGAACCTTGTGAACAACTGCTTGCAATTTTAGCCCTCTCTAAAATCAAAAGGGGTCTCATGCTCCTCATAACACCCTCATTTTTATTCTTGCAAGAAGAAATAGGGTGTTGCCCAAAGCAATTTTTGGGCTGCCCTTGGCAATCAAGTCTCCTCTCAACCTTCCTAGAACATGTATGACAAAAATCAGAGTTTATTATACTTATTGATTGCCTTGTTAAGTGTTCTAATTTGGAATTAAGGGGTTGCATTTGATGTCTTATGACAGCCTTCTTTTCAATCTTCCTCATGCTCATGAAACATCCTCCTAACATGTTATTTGAAGAAGAAGAAGAATGGACCTCTTTATCACTCAAACCATGCAAAATGATCTCATTCCCTGCCACTTTGAATTTCAACTTCATGGTTTGATAGTTTTGAATATACTCACCAAGTGAGTGCAACCATTGAATACCAAGGACCATACTGGTCTCCCCTATGTCAACCACATAAAAATCATCCTCTACCACATGACTTTCCAAAGTGAGATTAAGCTTTGGAACCTTGATAGTACAAGGGATGGTGAATCCATCCACCACCATGACTTTGAACCCTTTGAACTCCCAGATTGTAGACCATAAGATGCTACAAGCCCTTTATCAATAAAGTTGTGGGTTGCCCCACTATCAATAAGTATGGTGACCAATATGCCCCTCAATGATCCCTTCACTTTAAAAGGATAGTACCTAGGAGCTCTCGAAAGTGATGCCAAAGTGCCACTCAACTCCTCTTCTCCCTCTATCTCCAATGTGCCCTCCTCATAGGTGGATGTCCCAATTTCCTCCTCATTCTCCTCTTCGAGAAGTTTCTCAATGTAGTGTACTTGCCCTTTACCACGACAATTATGGCCCTTCTCGCAAAGATCCTTACATGTGAAACAAAGATCTTTCCTTCTCAAGTCATTTCTCCCATCAAAGCTACTACGTGGTAGTTCCTTCTATTGCCCCAAACCCGGTTGGTTTGGTCTAATCAAGGGACCCTCATGATTGGCCTTTAGAGGCTCTGTATAGTTGATCTTCAGCCGCCCCAAACCGCCACCTCTTTGTTATAGCGTAGGTGGGAAAAAAGTATTCTTTGGATGTCTCAAAGGTGTGAATTTGCCCCTTGGAGTAGAAGACTCCAAATCATAGGTCTTTCGGATGGCTTCTCTCGATGAAGGTGAATCAAATGCCTTAACCAATCCCCTCAAGGAATCAACCAAACCCTCAACGAACAACACCACCAATTTCTTATCTGAAATATCAATCACCATAACTGAAAGTCTCTGAAACTCTGTAACATAATCATCCACTGAGGCCCTTTGCCTCAATTGAGCTAAATTACAAAAATGAGTTCCAGTTCTGCCTTATCAATTCTCTCTATCAACCTCTTGTTGAACTCCTCATAAGAGTATGTGTTGGTGTCCTTGTGTGATCAAACCATGGTACCACCAATCGTGGGTTGTTCCCTCTAAATGCAACGTGGCAAACTAAATAACCTCCCCCTCTGCCATAGGTCGCAATGAAAAGGTGTCTATATTCTGAATCCAGGCCCTCGTCAAACTCCTTTATGACCCATTGAAAATGGAGAGAGATAACTTTCCCAGCACATGTTGGAGATCTCCCTGACTGCCCCTATGCCTCTAACTTATCTTGGGCCAACTCTATCCCTATTTCCAAGCTAAAATCTCGAAAAAAGTCATAGCCCCTCTCACTGTCGCAGATAAAATAGCATACTCATCCATCTCCCTCTCCAACTCCTCACACGGGCTAGGTAACCCCTTCCTCAGTGGTGCAGGGTCCTCCCTTTGAACAAATGTAGGTTGGGTGGACCTACGTGTAGATGTTTCATTCCCCGAAGGGGGTGTATGTGAATCTAATCTACTCCCTGAAGCACCATCTCCATTGAGTGGCTTTAGCCACTCATCTCACTGAGGGAACGAAGAAACCCCTCCATCATGGCTGCCATTTGTTCATGGATGTCATTTGTTCCTGAGTCTGGGAATACCTCTCAAACCTCTCTTCAATTATCCTTCCTCTCCTCTCTCTTTGTCTCCTAGTGATCCATGTCACCCATGACCTGTTCCTGCTCAAGTGACCCAACTGGTGGGAGTCTCGTTTCCCTCCTACTAGTCCTCAAATAATACTTAACCATTTTATTGCCACTCATGTATCAACAACCCTTCACCCCACAATATAGCCAAGATAT
Organism: Torreya grandis; assembly: GCA_037957365.1. Classification (NCBI taxonomy): domain Eukaryota; kingdom Viridiplantae; phylum Streptophyta; class Pinopsida; order Cupressales; family Taxaceae; genus Torreya; species Torreya grandis. The sequence continues at coordinate 484,728 of JARHVA010004382.1, forward strand.
GGCTCTGATACCACTATAATGTCCTCAAATGGGATAATTAAGCCAAGTTAGGGTTTTCCAACAAACCCCTTTGCGAATCTAAAAATAATCTAATATATGTCCTAAAAACCAGCAAACCTTGATAGCGATAGATGTCCAATTTCCAAATAACACTTTAAAATATTCCCAATAATTATTGAATATGAAACTAAAATAAAGTATCCCTTTTGTGGCAAGATGGAATGGTGATGTGGTTGAAATTCCCTTGCAATAATTCGATTTTTATGATGCTAATACAGCTATGTTTTCCCCTTCCAATCAACGTTGAAACCCTTCCACAAACTCTCAGTTATGTCAAAAATCCATGCACTTTATTAAGACTTCCAAAAAACAAACTAGGGCTGTCAATAGTCTAATTAGCCCTTCCAAACAAATCACCACACTTAGCAAAATAGGTAGAAACAAATCTGAAAACCAACCCCTTGTTCAACCCTTCAACAAGGTCTCCAAGTTCCCCAAATCAATTCGCCCCACTTGAAAAATTATTAAAATAATTTACAGAGTATAAAATAAATTATTTGCTTCAATATTAAAGCCCAAAAACACTCTAACCTGCCCAAGTGAATCGTTCCACTAGGAAAAATTGTACAAATAATTTATGAATTAATTACCTTATTTTCAGCCCTCAATTCACTCAAAATCAACTTGCAAATGATCAAAAAAATATAGTAATAATATTAGAAATATTATTATTAACTTGACCTAATTTTTAGTCACCGAAATCAAGTCCAATGATGCCATAAGGCATTCGTCCCACCCTCTAAGGAAGTTGCCTAACTTTGGTAGTCTCTTTGCTACCGTAGAGTGGTTAGCTCCTTTTTGACCTGCAATTTATAAATTTTCAGCTCTCTACTGAGTTTGATTCAATCTTTAATGAATGTGGTATTATAAAACACCTTTGTAAATCCAACTGCGTGAAACCATACAAATCTGAAGCACAATTACAACCCTTAAATAGAGTTACCTAAATGTAAAAATTGAGGTTTTCATCCCCAAACCTTTGACACAATTGAAGGTTTTCGTCATCAAGTTGTAGTGAACAAGCTTAACATACTTGATCAATACTTAAATATTCCAAATTAGCATAACCTTTCAAATGAACCATCAGTTGCTCTTTATAATCATCCCTAAAGGTGGCGCCCAAATTGGAATGATGTGACTTTTGAATCATAAGCAATTGTACCATTTTAAATTTCTTTTTTGAGAGGTTAGGCTTCCATGACCCTTAAAGGTCCCCTACTTAAGAGAAAATTAGATCAAAAGTATTTTTTACATAACTCAACTAAAAATTAAAACACTTGAGTATTTTTCACCATTTTGCTCTTTGAATGGCCCCCTCATAATTCCATTTTGTTTCTTTCCCTTAGCCTTGTGGGAACAAAATCAAGCTAAGTGTCCATAAGCACGCTATGCGGGGCATTACATTTGTTCTATTCTCCCTTCAAGATGATATCACTCAATTTATTTTCCCCAATATAACCCATGTCCACCTCGTACTCTAAATCATCCTTGGAAGGAGTTTTTTCTGGTGTGGCTTGATTCTTGCCCCTACCTTTGGTAGAAACCCCATGATGTGGTTGAATGGAGGTCAAAAATAGGGTTATTGGATACCTATAACTATGTAATTGCCCTGCTAAGACGAATCCAATGATTTTGATATTAAACAAGTGTGTAAAACCCTGAACTCAAAATTTTGCCAAACATTACGGTTATCAAAAACCTATACCATTGTGATCTCTTTGGAAAGATGAATCCAACCACTAGCAAATCCCACAAGGGTGAAAAACTTGATTCTAAACTGCATAGTGCAAATGAAAACCTTAAATTTCCTCTAAATCAAAAGTTTTTTATTTTGATCCAAAAGTGGAACCCAGCAGCGGTGCGAAACAAATTTTGAACCAAACAAGAAAAGATATAGGAAAGCAAAAAAAAATGCAAGAAATAAAATTGATTTACCTAAAATACTAATTTTTACTTCCCTTTGTAACCCTAATGTGCCATAAAAACTTTGCCCAAATCGAAAGCTTTGATACCAATTGTAATGAATTTAGTATATCACAAGAGCATATTTGCAATGATAAATCACAATTCAACATATGGCATTAAAAAATTAATGACAATACTTCGCAAATAAGGGCTAGAATATAGCATATACATGCAATATAAGTGAAATGAATAATAGAATGCCAAATATATCACTAAGTCACTTAGAAGGGGTAATCTCCACAATCCTTGCAATCAAAACATAATTTGTAATATAATGATCCAATACTCAACACTAGCTCTTATATATAGCATAATCAAGTTGTGGGGATTCCATAATCCCAATTAAGCCAACTACTATTATTATAAAATACATAAATTATCAAATGACTTGAGTCAAAGGTTATGTGTGCTAAAAGTCGGTCGCACATATCTTGAGACACCCAATAAGCTAAGGGTGTAGCATGACTAGTGGGCAACCATCTTCTGTAATCCTTAGTGTTGTAGGATATCTTACTCATGGTTACAAAATGTTCTTTAGCTGACTTCTTTCTCATACCTTCAAAAAGTCATGCAATGCATGACTTTTTGAAGGTTCCAAAGAAAATATTTCTAGTATAAATTTCCAGAGATTATTGGATGACTTAACAATTCAGGTTTGTACTAAACTCCTATCACCTAGGAAGTACATACCAGCTTCTTGAGACACCCAATAAGCTGAGGGGGTAGCATGAATGGAGGGCAACCATCTTCTGTAATCCTTAGTGTTGTAGGAAATCTTCATCATGGTTGGTTCTCTAGCTGACTTCTTTCTCATACCTTCCAAAAGTCATGCAATGCAACTTTTGAAGGTTCCAAAGAAAAGATTTCTAGTGATTATTGGATGACTTAACAATTCAGGGTTGTGCTAAACTCCTATCACCTAGAAAGTACATACTACCTTCTGGCATGGGCAAACAATCAAAGATGCTTTCCCAGCCAATCAAGAGGAGAATGTGTTGTGTTGAACCTTTCTTAATTTGACATTCTTCGAAATAAGATAAGGCAGTATTCTTGTCCTAATAAAAATCACAATAATTGTTACTACAACATTTTAACATAATTTTGGTGTGATTTTATAATTCATCTGTCATTGCATCAACACTGTAATATTCTTTTTATTCCCCTTGAGTTAATCCATAATATTAAAGGGTGTTCATGGCAGAGATTAGCCTAGAGGTAGGAGAATGAAAGATTAGAGCATACAGAGTATGCTAATATCTTCTCACTTAAAAGCTAGGTGTTTCCCTTAAAACTCTATGGTCTCTATTCAGTCTTCTCTATCAACTGTCTTTGTATTTAGTTTTTCTTTGAGTGAGAACTTTGACTGCCCATTTATGATGACAAAGCTATGGGAGATCATAAATCTGTTGGCCATTGATATGAGATAGGTCAAGGTTGAGACAATGAGGCCCAAAAATGAACAACAATCAATTAAAGAAGCCATCATAGACCTGACTAAGTTGGTGAATCACTAATATTATCAGGAAGATGGAATGGAATTCCCCTGCAATCTTTTTAAAGAGGTTGTAGATCATGATGACAGCATTACCTACCACACCACGTGTACCTTGGTACCCTCATTTGTTAACCCTTATCTTTGTAATCTTGTGAAAATAAGTGTGTGCACGTGTTTAAGTATTATTAATATAAGTCAAAATGTACATACTTACAAAAGAGCTCTGTTAAACAAGGTATTGATGAGCTAGGGAGCTGAGTAAGCCAAAGAGTAAAAGTCGAGAATTCTCAATTTACTAAATTGACAAAATAAGTAGTGGTACCGGTCATAGATGAGATTAAAAAAATAGTTGATAATAACCAGCAGTCTACAGTGAAGAAAATAAAAGTGATGGAATGTCAGGCATGCATTTAATTCTGTTTGTGGAATTGCTATCTGTTAGAATGCACATCCAAGAAAGCAAGGACCCCGTGCAAATGGACAATCACTTTGAATGTATATAGTAGATATGGACATATGTATGATTATATATTATCCATTCAAATTAACGCCTCTAACATAAATGTACAGTATTACAATAGTTTATAAGAAGTTGAGTTGCACTATTACTGAATAGATACTATCAAGACCCTTGCAAGATGCAGCACAACAGTGAATGCAGAGGTGAAAAGGATGTATACATGCAAGCACTGCGTTGTAATGATATATTCCAACGTTAAGCAGGATTTTAAAATCAGTTTCAATACTTGAGCTATTGCTGATTCAAACCCGGAATTAAATTACCAACAGAAACAGCTCTACAACTTCAGCAACACTTTTAAGAATTTAAGAAAAAAAGAACATAGTAAATTCCAATTGCAATAATATTCAGGGATGAAAAAACATAATGCTCAGATATGTCTTAGGAAAAAGAGTCACTATTAACGCAGGAAAATGGAATCAGAATGCAAATTGTGGCACATTGGCAATTACAACCATGCAAAAGAAGCAGACCTATAAACAGCATTACAGCCTAATTAAAAAACAAGTCCCATTATTCTATAGGGTATATATCTTAACACTGAAGGATACTACAACATTTTTGAATAGCAGATAGACATTTTAATAAATGGTTGCAGAATGCCGAGCGACCATGGTAAGAAAAAATGTTTCTGTAATATCATTGAGAACCAATAAAACACAAGCATTTGAAGTTGAAGGAACAAAATGGTAAATCCCGATTGCAATAACATTGAGTGAAAAAATGCTCATATATGTGATGAGAAAAGAAAGTAAACATTTAGAGCAGAAAATAGAAATCAGAATGCATATTATGGCACATTGGCAATAACCATGCAAAACAAGCAAACCTCTATAACCAGCAACTACAGCTTAATGAGGAACTATGAGGTAGTCACATTATTGTTAGAGGACATATCGTAACAGTAAGGGATAGTACAAGTATTTTTAATATCAGACAGACAATTTTAGAAATGGTTGCAGAATGCCTAACAACCTTGATAAGTGAAAGTGTTTATACAATATCAATGAGAACCAAAAAAACTGGCATTTGAAGTAAAAGGAACAAAGTTATAAAATCCCAATTGCAATAACACTAGGGGGTGAAAAACAATGGAATGCTGAAATGCATGAAGCAAAAAGAGATTCAGAGCAGAAAATGCGAACCACATTCACATTATGGCACATTAGCAATAATCATGCCAAACACAGCCTGTAACCAGCATCAACAGTGCAATGGCGAACTGCAATCACATTATTGTATTGAGCACGTATCCTAACACTGAGGCGATAATACAACTATCTCGAGCAGTAGATAGGCAATTTTATAAATGTTTACAGAATGGTTAGCTACCATGATGAAAAAGTGTTTACACAATATCAATGGGAATCAATAACACACAAAATTCAAATGAAATTTCTTATATTCCCAGTTACAATACTAGTTTCGATAGCTTTTACTCACGTAGCACAAAAGCAGAAATCAGTGAATCATACCTTTGCTTGAACTGGATGACTGGGTCTTACAACGATGCTAGCGGCTGCTCTTTGCCAAGAAGCTAGAGAAAATTGTGATGAATTTGCAAGGCCCCAAATTTAATGGCCACAACTGCATTAAATAACCACCACTTTACTAGTATATTAAACAAATCTTAATGATGATATTTCATCAGAAACAAATGTAGCATAAGATGAGAAAGTCATCAAATTAATTTATACATCAGCAAAACTGAAGAGTTAAAAGCTAAAATATGAATATGATCATATAGGTTGCAGCTAATGCCATATAACAATAATTGCTTGCAGCTTTATCCTGGCAGATTATTCTACATTAACATCTGGAATGAACTTTAGAACTCCTATAGAACAATACAACCAAAAAGATAATCCAAGACATGTTTCTATTGAAAAATGTATAAATATTTAGTGTTATGAACCTATGTATTCATGCGTAAAATAATAATACAGTTAATAAAGAGAATAAGATTAAATGTCAATGGGCATGGCTCCAATAGAATGAAGAGAAGCACCAATTCCACAAACAAATCTTTGACTGACCACTTCCATAGAATCAACTCTTTAGACTGCACAAATATCCGGAAACAAGGATCTAAGCCAAATCTTCACCCATGATGCCTTAGATCACATCCTTGGGCCAACTTCACAGCTCCGATAATAATGAAGAAAAGCACTTACATGAAAAGAATGTTGGATTGACCACTTTACAAAGGGTCAAATCTCTGTAGTTGCATGGATATCCCAAAATAAGGATCCGAGCCAAATCTTCAACCATGATGCCTTCGCTCATATCATGCAACTATTTAGACCAAATTGGTCAGGAGGATCCAGCAAAGTGCGTAGACAATGCAATTTTAGATTTGAATCCTCTCAGCAAAGTGTGATTTGAAGTTGTCTTTGTTGACACCAACCTTTCATAATCTTTGGAATCTTCCCAATCGAAGTTCTTTCAAAATCCCTGGGCTCTTCCCAATTGAAATACCTAGGAAAATAAGTAATGAATTAGAAACAAATCAGGATAGTTAAAAACAAATTGTGAAACCCAAAATAAGAAAAATTTGAGAGATGATTTTTTGACACCTAATTTGTCAAAACAGAACTTGGACTGTCAAAAACCATGTTTACTTGTGTTAAAAATTGACTCGGTGAACATTTAAATTCAAAACAAAATCACCAAGCTTTGATTGGTTTTAGGAGTTCATGAACCTAGTTATGATTGTAGATATCAGTATAACCATGTCTTACATCATTATATGGTGGGCATGTTTGGAGAAAATGAGCTTTATCTTCTATTTCATTTGAGTTACACAACTTACAGGTTATTTTTTCTAAAGGTGGTTTTGGGAGTGTCCATCTACCACTTTTGCTATGTAGCTCATGTAAGTTAGTTTTGCAATCATAATTTTCTTCTTGAAGCTAGCAACCTTATATGGGTATAATGAATGTTCAAGTTTGGGATTGATGATCTTTTTCTGAGAAGATAGCTTTCTTTTCTCTTTTAGATATTTTCATTGTTCCAAAGGTTTTCAAATACTTTCTTTTCAATTTTTAATTTTAGGTCCACATAACATAAGAGGGTTCTTTCATCGTGGATGCCCAAAAATTGAAACCATTTTATCAATTTTTTTCCCAACCTCTTTTTAGATGAAGATGTGTTAGACATGATTGTTGGGCAGTAATAGAAAGACCATCTTGTTCTAGTTTTGCCAGCATTTGTTTGTACAACGTATACCATTTTAAGGCTTCACTTTCAATGGGAAACATACCAACTTCCATGAGGAAAATAGGTTAAGGTGTATTTCTTTTAATTTTGAAGTTATGAATAATGACTTGTTTTAGGTTTGCTCGATTTTGTTCCAAGTTTCCCAAGATATGCTTCCACCACAAATTTCAGAACCATAGAGGATCACAGGAGTTACAAGGCTAGAGAATAGTGCTTTCTTTTTATTCCAACACCAAAGTTCAACATCTTTACTATGGTTTTCCAAACTGTAATAGGCCTTCTAACTCATGGAAATTATTTTTTCAATGCCTACGTATTTATGATTGTGAACTATCTCAAGAGGATAATTATTGTGGGAATGTGCCATCGAAATTGATTTTGAGTTGAGGTGTACCACCAACCGCAATTAAAGCAACTTGCTTCAGAAACGTCACCACCTCATTGTCTATCTATGGTAAACTTTTCTATTCCAACATGTAGTTTTTGCTTCTCTACTTTTATGAAATGCCACCATCTTTGCTTTTGCATGTTCAGTTTCTATTCTGCTCTTAAATTCCTGCCCTTTCCTGTTCATGGTAACTCTGGTGCTTAGTTCTACTACTACTTGTTTCCACTTTTGTAAATAATGCCTGAGATAAGACTTGAAACATTTTCAATAACCTCTTCCGCAGAGGAGGGGACCAAGGACAACTCTGATCAACACACTGTTCATAAAAACTTGAAGGCAAATATAAAGATCTTTCACCCAAAATAAGCGACAACAGTAGTGGGGTCTTTCTTTTCTTCAAAAAGGGATATAATAATTTGTAAAGAAGCGGTGGGTGAAGGGAAAACATATTATAAGAAGGTCCATAGGTCAAGGCACACGAAGCAAGAGGAGTTGGAGAAAGAGAGAGTCAAAGCAAGCAATTGTCTTAAGAATAAAAATGTTTCAATTTCTTTATTGGCATTGCCCTCTTAAGCTTCATTTCTTTCAGTGCTTTCAACTTCAATTTCTCTATTGCTTTATTTGGCTCCAAAATCTTTGAGCTTATCTTCAGCATCAATTTCTCTAGGGTCGGGGTTATCTTCGGCTTTGATTCAGAAAGCAGATTAAGCTTCAGGTTGGGGATTATTATTGTTTTGGACCCAAATTTGGTCCCGCGTCTTAAATAACAAGGGCTCATGAGAATTCTTGTACTTGAAGTTGTCTAGATCCTTGAACTTGATTTTCCTAAATCTGTTTTTCATTGCCTTTATTTTCTTGATGAGTTGAGCATCAGTTATGTGACAATGAAGCAGAAATTTAGCTCTAGCTTGCTTGTAAAAGGCATGTTTGTCAACTTGGCCTGATATGGGGGAAATGGATTCACCAAAGCTTGGCACACACACATCCACTCACTGTCCTCCTATTTTTGTCTCTTATTCTTAACACAAATGCTTGCTTTTGTTGTCTCTTTCTCCGGCTCTTCCTATTGCTTCACGCATCTCAACCTATGGACCTTCTTACAGTACATTTGCCTTTTACCCACACTTCTTTACAAAAAAAAACTATCCTTTGTTGAAAATAAAAGAGACCCCTTGTGCTGCTTCTCTTCTATGCGAAAGAGCTTCTATTTTCCTCAATGTTTTTATGAAAGGCATTTTGATAAGAATTGTGCGGGGGAGCCTCCTCTACAAAAGAAGTTATTGAAAAGGTTGCAACTCTCATCACAAGCATTCTTTACAAAAACTGAAACAGGTTCGAGAAGAATTAAACACCAAAGTTACTGTGAACAGGAAAGGGAAGGCATTCAAGAGTAGAATAGAAACAGAGCACCTAGGACCAAAGATGGCAGCATTTCATAAAAAGAGAGAAGCAAAAACTACACGTTGGAATAGAAATGTTAACCATAGATAGGCAATGAGGTGGTGATGTTTCCAAAGCAAGCTATTTTTATTGCAGTTTGCGGTACACCTCAGCTCAAAATCGATTTCAATAGCACATTCCCACTCAATCAAGACTTGGAGCTGAAGGAACCGATAGAAAGAAAGAAAGATAGTGATTATATTAATGTCCACAGATGACCAAAAGTAGGTCAATGGGACTCAAGGATAAAACAGTTAACAGTAGAAAGTTCTAGGAAAAGAGAAACCAAGAAGCCAAAAAGGAATACAAGTGCATAAGACAAAGTAGAGCAGTGTGCCACTAACAAAGGTGATAATGACACCAATACAAATAGTAGTGGAGGGTGAACAAGAGCCCACAAAGCATGTGTTGATGAAGACTGGAAAGCCTCATTGAAAATATTTGTATGTACCTGAAGTGGAGGAGCCGTCTGACCTATCATCAATCACTCTGAGAAGCTCTGATAGTGCTCGTCAAGGAGTATCCAATGTTGGAGGGATCAAGTTGGGAGATCCTAGGGGGAAGCAAAGCACTTCCTCTAGAATCTCCCCTAACATCCAAGGCTGATGTACTTCCCATAACACAAAATAAACTCGTAATGTGAGTCTGCCCCTGTTGTCTGGGGGGCAGCCAGTAAGTAGTAGATCCATGTCACTAAAAAGGGTCAAAGCCATGGTGTCAAGAAAGAGCACACTAGGGGATCTGAGTAATTTGAGTAGTAATGATATGTTGAGAGAAGTGTCACCTAACTGATCTAACAGCTCTGATGTGTGATGCACCAGTGTCCAATGGGCACTTAGTGCTTCCAATCGCCTGGGTGCACTGAAAGAAAGAGGGGATCAACATGGGGGCTCTAGAGCCTCTAGGCTCCTCTTATAATGATATGCGTCGCAGGGTGACAGCCTCACTACAATAAAGAGCCAAGCACCAATAGTTTGGATATATAAAGAAAGTAGATAGAGTGTTGATTGTGTCCCTATAGAGGCAATGATATCTTCCCCATATCTCATAGAAAATGAGGCATCTGAAAATGAAGTGTTCCTCAGTCTCCACCTTCTAGAAGGAACAAAGACAACAGATCCAGTTCTGATAGAGAATGTGGTGATTTGTTTCAACCCGTAACTGAGGAGAACATACTCCCATTTGGCCAAGCAGAAACCTCAAGCCGTGGGACCATGTCACTGGAGATAGTGAGGGTGACAACTAATACCATCCACTAATTGTAAGAAATGTTTGGCATAGTAATCCAAGTGGCCTCAATATATTGTCTATAGATGTCCTCTATAGCAGCTCTAGTGATGATGTCCTTTGTGAGGAGTTCGGGTGGGGAGGTGTGTTCCGGAATACATGAATGGGGGTAGCCGATCAATAGAGATGCCAATAGAAAGGAGCAATCTAGTCTCCAAGTACCAAGTGTGTCGGCATCTGGTGGGGACCCATGAAGCAATCCTCTCTGAAGAGCAAAGTGCTAAGTATGGATATCTCTCACAACCAGAAGCTAAGACCCCCAAGGACCTGGGTCTTTAGTGGGAAATTGAAGTTGAAATAGCTGAAAGAAATGAAGCTTTAGTGGGAAATGCCAATAAAGAAAATGAAGTTGAACACATTAAAATAAATGAAGCTAAAGCGAGTGATGCCGGCCAACCTCAACACGACTAGGAACATGAGGATGAAGAGAAAGATGCTAAGCAAAACAAAAATTTAGAGGAATATTTGCCTAAAGAAACCCTTGCAAGTGAAAATGTCCATTGTTTTGAGAACAGGGACTTGGAGAAGAATATACAAAACACTCTTGACAAAATGCAGTCAAGACTTGAAGCACCGATTGAGAGCCATGCCACTTCTCCCGATTTCGATCCCTTGGGAGGGTTTGTAGGTGACATAGGAATCTAAGGTTGTATGCTTTGGAAAATTTCAAGTAGAAGAATGAAAGAATTGATGGATGATGTGAATGTTGTGAAAGAATGTCCTGGCTTGGATAGTCCAAAGTCCAAACAACCTCCTACTACAACGGGAATGGTGTAAGATGAAGATGGAGATAAAGACCTTCAACAAAGGCTTGTAAATTCTCACCAAGCAGCGGAACTTGTTCTTTAATAATTTGCACACTTTAAATGACAGAAATCAGTCTTAGGTTGTCAGGGCAAACTATTTGTTTACAGGTATTCTATTAGAACTTTTTTACAACTTTTTTTCAGGTATAGAGCTTATTTCAAACCCTTTCGTTTTATCTAAGGATCAGGCCTGCAGAATTCTTTAATGACAATTAGATGTTTTTCTAAGTCATCAAGGTGTGAAGTATAATTCAAAGTAGACCAACTGCTTGGACCAACTTATATTAATAAATTACTGCATCGGCCAACTATTGATTGGAGAATCCGGTCAAGAAGTAAAGAATCTTCAATTACCTAGTTCAATCTTGAAATTTGATTTCTTGTAAACCAGTGAAATCTCAGCGTATGCCTTGCCTTATCACTTTGAAAGCCTAGCTGTGGATCTTTTCTAAAGATGAGGAACTCATAACCAATGTTTGACATCCTGCTAATGTAAACTTGGTTCTATATAGACTGCATCCATATGAACTTATATTAAGAAATAAAGCAACTTCAGAGGTTGACTTGCAAACAGAGATAAAAAGAAAGCAATATCATCGTAAGTTGGTAATTCCAATTTCAAAAACATTGTATACTTAGAATGTAAATATTGCATTACATCCCATTACAAACTTCCAAATAAAACCTTTGGATGCTTCATCAGCATAGTGCCATCATATTTCGTTCTTTTTCACTGAAAAGGACAGCCAAAATTCTCAATGTCTTGTAAGATATTCTGAATTCTCTTCCAAATTATCTACCCATCAGAATAGTTAGATTCACGATAGAGATTCTCTATTCAGAAATTGAAACTGATGAGCAATTCATTTTCAGATGTCCATTCATTATGACATCCGGGGGAGGTATTGCAGTTTATTTTGAAATTCAGGGAGAAGCCTCTCTACTTCCAATATCGTAACTATAAATGCTTAGCCTTTTTCCTCAAGGAGTGGTTTTCAAATGTCAGACTCTGCATGCGTGTCCAAATTTTGTGTACTTGCTTCCAAAATATGCACAATACACAGAATTGATGAAGAGGCTTGAAATAAAATTTACCATTAATATAGGTATTAACACCCAAACTGTTAAGTTTCAAAATTTCCTCCCTAGTCCAATGTCAGCTCACAGCTATGTCAAGTTTCCCCAATGGTAAGCCTGTCTCAAGGTTGTGTAACAACATTTACTTTTTTCAGTCATTTACACCAAAAGTTACAGAATTCACGAGTTTCAAACACCTTAGTTCCTCCATTCACATGTCTCGAGACTTTCGTGTTTTTGTCCAATAATTGTCTAGGCACTAGCCTGCAGAATATGGAATATTGGGCACTTTCACTTCATTGTTAAGGTCTTCTAAGGCCATGAACTAATATTCCCAAGTCCAAAAGTCACAAAAAATTTGAAGTCATAAGTTCTACAGGTTGTTTGCCTGTAGAATTACCCGAGTACTTCTTAACCTTCAGTTTGACTTACCATCCTTCCCATATCCCACGTATCAAGTCGTCAAATTTTAAGTATCATTGCAGACTACAGATTTGCATAAAGTCATGGTCTAATATTCCCATGTCCAAAAATCACAAAATATTTGAAGCCATAAGTTCTTCAGGTTGCATCCCTACAGAATTACCCGAGTACTAAACCTTTAGTTCGACTTACCCTCCTTCCCATATTCCAGATATCAATTCATCAAAAATTTTATGTATCATCGTAAACTATGAACTTTGATAAAGTAAAGTTTTTAAGTGTCAACCTTATGGATTGGGTGTTCTGGGTTCCCACACTCTGTAGCTTGAAGTCCATAATTTCACTAAGTATCAATCACAGTTTACAGTGTGTAGGGGCGTCGGTTTCTGGCAGGATCCTCATCTCATCTAGGTCTCAGGTCCCCGTAGTCTGAATCAAATTTTTCACTATGCCTCAGCTTTCCAGATTTGCGGAGTGCAGAATGAAGAGGTGCAAGAGCTTGTCCAATTTGTAACTTGACTTCAGGTATCATAGGTTCCCAAATTCCAATTTCCCTAGCACAAACGAATTTCACTAAGTGTCCTCCCTCAAGGAGTATCTTTTCTATTGTGCAACTATTGATACACATTAAATGTGCACCAAATTTGGTACAAATATGTTCAATTCATTTATGCATTGGAAAAGGTAAAGCTTTCTCGTGCATTTAACTCTGAGCGATTAAAGTTCTCTTTACTCTAAGAAAATTTAAGGAAGGGAATTGAGCTGAAAAAGACAGAGCAACCAGTATGGGAAATATTTTGCAAAACCAACATCTATAGGCTGAAATCAGTGATACATCTATATCCCCTTTCTTCCATTCAAATCTTCTTCCCTTACCTACATAGGCCACCTAATGCAGTCATGGTTAGGGGTCTCACTGAAGAGATACCTTATACCATGCAGCCTACACAATGGATAACACAGCCCTTGTGCAATGGAAAACAACAACAACAAAAGAAATATGTATTTCTTCAAATAAGAGATTATACACTCACTCACACACTCATCCACATAGAGCTCGTAGTATTACAAACACCATAGTGTTACCCCTTGTCCACACAAGGAAGTGATTCAACCCTTCAACCCTTCCCCAGATCTACTTATAGATCTCTCCTTGCAGCTCTCACTAATGATCACACTAGACTTTCACTTCACGGGTTATTCTTGAATGCCTTCTCATAGGTGTAGGGTCCTTTTATAGGCATGGGTTATTCTTGAATGCCTTCTCACAAGTGCAGGGGTCTTTTTATAGGCACGGGATCCACCTACTTACACTAATGCACTCAAAAGCCCACTATAGTCAATAAATTCCCATAACACATCGCTATGCACCACAATCATTAAATGCTCATTACAATCCCAATGACCCATAACACATCACAACGTAATACATCACAACATAACACATCACGACAAGATGGTATTCACAAGGGCTCAAAGTCAAGTTTGCCGATGCTGCGACATCTTCTGAATTCAATTCCACATTAATGCTCAATGTTGTATACTGCAGTGCTTGTGCGGTGAAATATAGCTTTGCCAAGAATCCCTATAGCATATCCATCCTTAAGCATTGCGGAATAGAAACAAACTATGTGGTAACCTATGTGAATGGTCTGATGCTCGGACAATACCACAAACCTCTTGAACTGATCCAAACATACCACAAACCATCAAAACAAAGAGAGGCTTCACCACGGCTTATTTATATCAACCTGATTATGTTTTTGTTTGATGCAAGATTGCTTGCGAACCTAGATGCTGCTACATCATACACCGCGGGTATAAAAGTGCGTGAGCATAGTGCTCACACACTCGGGCTAGGTGGTAAAACCACCCCTTCAAACCTAGGTGAAAGGCCTTGGCCCACCCTTGAGCCATGCAAAATGGTTTATGCCTTCCAATCCATTTGGCTACGAACTAGGACATGACTCGTCCTCCCTGGGTTGACCTCTTTTGTCAGTGCTAGGCAATCCACAATCTTTGTGCACTCCACTTTCTCTTCCTCAAGCAAGTCCTCCTTGCCTCTACGCGAGACCAAATAACTTTGGTGTGCAATCTCTCCTTCCTTCTCCTTTAATGGATTCATAATATAACTTCATCCATGCTTCCTCACACAAACAGTATTTGCTCCGCCTTGATACAATATCTCATGATCATACTGCCACGGCCTCCCCAAAAAAATATGTCATGTGTCCATCGGTAAAACATCACATAAAACCTTGTCCATGCATCTACCAATCTGCATCTCCACCTCAGATTGCTCCTATACCATGTTATCCTAACCCTCCACCAACCAAGTGCATCTCCACATAAGGCCTTAGATGTGGCTTGCGCACTAGACCCAAGTTCATCACCATGTCCATGGACACTAAATTTTCCATGCTTCCACTATCTACCATAACTTTATAGCATTTACCTCTTGTCTTGCTCTTGGTCAAGAAAATATGTCATCTTTGACTGACCTCCTTGCTCTTTCTTGTGACCATCAAGACTCTTCTCGTTGCGAGCAAACTCTCTCCTTGCTCAAGCTCCTCCACGTGCCAAGTGACTCCTATGAACTCTGCATTCGCTTGAAGAATTTGTGCCATCAACGTGCGCTTGAGGGCACTCATATGCATGGTGTCCAATTTCGCCACACCTAAAGCAAGTTCCTTTAAACCTTCCATTTCTTCCTCTATCATAATTATTTATTCCTCTCACCATAGTGGCTCCTCCTCTCGCTTGTGCAATGCTCGTGCTTTCCTCACTCCCTTGCTCACGTGTGGGTTGTTCTTTACCATTGTCGAGCTTTGATCCAGGAGCATCTGGGTTCATGAGCAATCTTGCACAACCAAAAATATGTTAGTTTAGGAATTTGTCTAAGTGTTGTGTTGTGAGTTTGTGCAAGCCTTCTTTGTTGCGTTGTTCGTCTTTGTGTTGTTTTGCATAATCCTTTGTGAGAGCCTTGTTTAGTGTATTTTTATGTTGCCTACGAGCACACCTATGTTTGTAATGATCCATGTATCTTTTGTTTCATAGTTGGAACAAATTACTATCAGAGACCTAATGTGAGATGTTGTAAGAATATTTTGTTACTGCATAGTTGTGCAAAGATTTTATGTATGTTTTTGTCAGTCTGTGACACTTCTTTGAAGTGGAGTATTTGTTTGAGATGATTATTCACCGCAGTACCAAAGGAGTAGGAGAGCTTTCTCGGGATTTTTTGATATTTGTTGTGCAAGTTGTGCGTCGGGTTTCAAGTCATTTGAAAAAACAGCGGTAACACACTACATCATCCTTGAACAAACGTAAGAGTCATGGTACCGACGTTTTATGATCATTGTTGGTTGTAATGCCTTGCAATGTTGTACAACTTTCTATGTATTTGTGATGTGTTATGGAAGGGGTTGTTGTTGACTAATTGGCATTTAATAATGTCCTTGATCTATTTTGGGACCCATTGAGCTCTAGCATGTTCTTGTTCCTTGAAAATGTGAAGACATTTAATATTTGTGGCATTTAAGGTTTGGGACTCACTAAAAGTGAGTTAATATTGTTAGTGGGATAAAAGCACTTAATGTAAGTAGGCAGAACTTGTGTCTATATAAGCATGCCCCTATGCTTGCACAAAGGAACTGGTCGGTGGGAGATAGGATAAAGATTAGATCAAAGAGTTATTTTTCAAAGGTTGTGAGTTAGCAGAGCTAAGATCTACGGATATGATGTTGTAACGAACCTCATTGTGAGATCGTGATGTAATTGTGTCATTGTGTTAGTTGTATTTCCTTTTGGTTGAAATCAAATAAAGATCTGAATTCTTGTTGCATTTTATTGCAATTTCCACCGAGTATTCTGAGGTCTGCCTGGTCGAAGGCATTTCTTAATTGACATCCCTAACCACAACCACATGATTTGGTATCAGAGCAAGGTCATAGTCCTCACTAATTGTTGCATTCCATATTTGCGAGTATGGGTAGAAAGTCGTTGCAGACATCTTCCAACAAGATCGTTGGGTAGAAGGTGTAAGGTGTAACTGATTTGTAAGATCTAGATTCCTAGTTGATCTATGATTTCTGAGCAAATGGCACATAGAGGAGGCTTAGGTGGTAGAAGAGCCCAATGGGTTAGAGCACCTAGAGAAGCAGATCTGGTATAAGTAATAAGGGAAATGCAAGATAGAATGGAAGTTGTGGAAACCACATATCGTCGGGGAGGTGAAGTATTTGATGAAGAAAGTGATACAGAGATTGCGAAAGAAGCACTTGAAGATCAAGATGCAGAAGAAGAGGTTGATGAACCTAAAGATAGATTCTTGCAAGTTGTTGCGAGAATGACAAGTAAACCAAAGTTGACAGTTACTTTGGAAGTTTGAGTCCTAAAGAACTCATTGGCCGGATTACTAAGTTAGAGAAATACTTAGAGTATGGAAGTATGGAAGATCCCAAGTGCATTAAGTTTGTTGGAGCAAAGTTGGAAGGTCGCGCATCTTTATGGTGGGAACATATACAAGCTGAGAGAGTACACAAAGGTAAAGAAAAGATTAAGACATGAAATAGTTTTGTTGCGAAGCTGAAAGCTAAATTCATTCGTGTGGATTATAATATGAGTTTGTTCAAGAAGCCCAAAACATGAGGCAAAAGAGATGAATGTCAAAAAATGCATTGAGGAATATTATAGACTTACTATCAGAGTGGGTCATGTGGAAAATGATGTTGAGAGGATTTCAAGATATGTAAATGGATTGTGCATAGCGATTCAAGATTAATTTGATATGATCAGACTGCGATCTGTGGAAGAGGCCTATCAGTGTGCACTAAAGGCAAAGGAAAAATTGTTACAAAAACAATGAAGAACATCAAGAGGAAGAGGAAGATTCACACGTGGACGTGGAGCTGGCAGAGGTGATTTTACGCAAACGCAAGAGGGTGAGTCAAGTGCTTCACAACGTAATGGTGGTAATACCCAAAGAGGTAGAGCTAATTTCAGAGGGAGAGGATCGTATACACATGAACAAGGTAGAGGTTGTGGATTCAAAAGAACTTGTTATAGATGCAGTGAGATTGCCCACAAAGCATTTGAATGTCCTCATATGCATATTGAAGGAAACAAAAGAACTAATGCAAGTGCTCATATCGCACAAGCAGATGAAGACAGTGTTGCATCTATTTATAACATAGATGAACCAAAGACTAGAGAAGCTCTCATGATGAAGAGGGTGTTGTTGAAACTTATAAAAAAGGAAATAGTCCTGCAAAAAGAAAGAATTTGATCAAAAACATTAGCAAGTCTGAAGGTAACTGTTGAAAATTGATTGTTGATAGTTGAAGCACGAATAATATCGTTTCACAAGAGAAGGTAGATAAACTTAAGTTGAAGAGAGTTTTACATCCGAACCTGTATGAGGTTTCTTGGTTGTTGAAAGGATGTCAAGTTTTGGCAAATGAACAATGTTTGGTAAGTTTTCAGATTGGTGCTTATAAAGATGAAGTTTTATGTGACATGATGCCTTTGGATGTATGTCATATTTAGCTTGGAAGGCCTTGGCATTTCACTGCAGTGCATTGTAGGATGGTCGTGCCAACACATATACATTGTAGAAAGATGGTGTAAAACATAAGCTAAATCCTTTGAAGAATAAGTGTCAAGAAGTGGAACAAAATCCAAAAGTGTTGATAGTTTCATGAAAGAAATTTTTGAAGGAAGTGAAACAAAGTGAATGTTATGCACTAATTTCTAAGTCATCGAAGTTGCGGAAGAAGAAACACTATCGCAAGATGTAAAGGAAATACTTAGTAAGTTTGAGGAGATTGTGTCTAATAATATTCTAGATGGATTACTGTCGATGAGAAGTATAAGTCATCACATGGATTTGATACCTAGTTCGAATTTTCCGAACAAAGTAGCACATAGATTGACTTCAAAAGAGAATGAGGAAGTACAAAGACAAGTTCAAGAGTCATTGAATAAGGATTTAATCAAAGAAAGTTTGAGCCCATGTGCATTACCAATAGTACTAATGCCTAAGAAGAATGGAGAATGGAGAATGGGCATTGATTCTAGACCCATTAACAAGATTACTATAAAGTATAGATTTCTAATGCCGCGTATGGATGATCTAACAAATTGCTTCAGTGGAGCAAGATACTTCACCAAGATTGATTTGAAGCGTGGATATCATCAAATTCGCATAAGAGAGGGTGATGAATGTTAGATAGCATTCAAAACACAGAAAGGGTTATATGGGTAGTTGGTTATACCATTTGGTTTAACTAATGCACAAAGTACATTCATGAGATTAATGAATGAAGTTCTTAAACCATTTTTGGTAAGCCTGTCATTGTGCATCTTGATGACATTGATTTCTAGTAAAATGGAGAAAGAACATTTGTGACATTTGCGTAAAGTGTTAGAAAGGTTGATGGAAGAAAATTTTCTTGTAAATTTGAAGAAATGCAATTTCATGCAAAAAGAAAAGGTATATTTTGAATTTGTGATATCTCAAGAAGGTTTGAAGATGGATCCAGAGAAAGTGTGAGCTATACTGGATTGGCCATCATAGCAGAGTATATTTGACATACATAGTTTTCATTCAGTGGGATATGTGCGTCAATCACTAATGTGATGAGGAAGGATAAAAGAGAATTCATATGGACAGTGGAAGTATCACATAGTTTCTAGTAGTTGAAGAAGATAACAGGACAGCGAGTGTTGGCATTGCCGGATTTTGGTAAGTATTTCAGGTAGATTGTGATGCGAGTGGCATAGCAATAGGAATAGTATTGAGTCAAGAAGGAAGACCTATATTTCAATGAAAAGTTGAATGATGCAAAGCACAAATATTCAATATATGATCAGTGGTTCTACATAATTGAGCAGGCGCTAAAGAAATGGAGACATTATTTATTACCAAATGAATTTGTATTGTGTATGGATCATCAAGCATTATAGTTCATTAGTAGTCAGCGTAAGTTGAATCAAAGACATATGAAGTGGGTTGAATTCCTATAGAGTTACTCATTTTTGTTGAAACACAGATGGGGAAAGTCAAAAAGAGTTGTTGATGCATTGAGTAGAAGAATTCTTTTGTCGAATGAGTTAACAGTGAAAGTCATAGGATTTGATCTTATGAAAGAATAGTACGGAGAAGACGTAGATTAAAACTTGAACAATCTCACTTGATCTTATGGAAGTGTTGTGTTGTGAGTTTGTTCAAGTCTTCTTCGTTGCATTGTTCGTTTGTGTTGTTTTGCATTATTCCTTATGAGCACCTTGTTTAGTATAGTTTTGTGTTGCCTTCGAGCACACATATCTGTAATGATCCATGTATCTTTTGTTTCATAGTTAGAGCAAATTACTATCTAATTGAGTCTTAAAGACCTAATTTTAGCTGTTGTAAGAATATTTTGTTACCACATAGCTGTGTGGAGATTTTATGTATGTTTTTGCCAGTCTGTGACACTTCTTTGAAACAGAGTATTTGTTTGAGATGATTTTTCACCGCAATACCAAAGGAGTAGGAGAGATTTTTTGGGATTATTTGATATTTGTTGTGTAAATTGTGCGTCGAGTTTCAAGTCATTTGAAGAAATAGCGATAAAGTACATCATCCTTTAACAGGTATAAGAGTCATGGTACCAAGGTTTTATGATCATTGTTGGTTGTAATGTCTCGCAATGTTGTACGACTTTCTATGTATATGTGATGTGTTATGAAAGGGGCCATTGTTGACTGATTAGCATTTAATTCCAAAAGTCATGGAAGCAGATAAGGATTCATTTAATAATGTTTGTGATCTGTTTTGGGACGTGTTGAGCTCTAATGTGTTCTTGTTCCTTGGAAATGTGAAAACATTTAATATTTATGACAATTAAGGCTTGGGACTGACTAAAAGTGAGTTGACGTTGTGAGGTAAAAGCACTTAATGCAAGTAGGCAAGACTTACATCTATATAATCCTGCCCCTACGCTTGTGCAAAGGGATTGGTAGGTGGGAGATGGGATAAAGATCAGATCTGAGAGTTATTTTGCAAAGACTATAACTTACCAAAGCTAAGATCCATGAATCTGATGTTGTAACGAATCTCATTGTGAAATCGTGATGTAATTGTGTCATTGTGCTTGTTGTATTTCCTTTGGTTGAAATCAAATAAAGATTTGACTTGTATTTTATTGCAATTTCCATTGAGTATTTTGAGGGTTGCATGGTCGAAGGCATTTCTTAATTGAGATCACTAACCACGACTGCATGGAGTTTCCCTTTGGTTTTCATAGTACTTTCTACACACCAACTTCTCTGCTCTTAGCATTGATATGCCTCTTCTACCGTTTGCAATCTCACTATGTTGATCTCATCTTGGATGACCCATTGCAGTTTGCTAATGTACCGCACCACCTTTTGTTGGTCCATCTTGCTATGACCAGCCCAAATAGTAATCCAGTGATGTAGTCACAATTAGGGTCTCAATGAAGAGATGCCTTAGACCAAGTAGTTTTCAAAATTATACAACGGAATAACGCAAACACATGTGCACGCAAAGGCAATGCAAAACAACACAACAAATGTGCACACATAAAGGCTACACAAACATTACAAAGAGTTGACAGATGTGCAAATGCAACACAAATAAACTTGTAACTCAACTTGCACAAACTACAAAAAAATGCTTATTTTTTACTAAGTTTTCTTGGTTGATGTAAGATTACAAGTGAAATCAAATGCTCCTTCATCATACACCCTAGTAACAAAAGAAACATGAGCTCTTGTTCATGTGCCTTCTAAGAGCTCTACTATTGGTTTCCCTTATTTTAAAGCCTCTGATGCGCTCATCCAAGTCACATCTTCAATTCCTCGACCTTTCCACTTTACTAGATATTTTGAATACTCATTTTTGTGCATCATCTTATCGACTCATGTGTCAATCACCTTCTCCACTTCCTCAAGCTCTTTCTCAAGCATCTGCACTCTCCAATCAAACTCTTCAGAATTTGCCCCTGTGCTTTCCTCACTACTTTTCCCTTCACGATACAGATACAAATCTGCTACATTGAAAATAGGCGATATGTGTACCCCTTTAGGTAACTCTATCTCAAATGCATTTGTAATAAGCTTTTGCAACACTCTACATGACCCAATCTTTTTCCACTTTAACTTGTCATAATTTCCCCTCGGAAATCTTTATTTTCTCAAGTGTGCTAAGACTAAGTCTCCCACCTAATATTCCACTTCTCTTCTCTTTACATGTGCGCACTATTTGTATTGAGCATTGCTTCTCTCCAACTGTTCGCATACTTGTTGATGTATGTCATGCATATACTCAACAAAATCTTCTACTTCAGCATTTTTCCTTCACTTATCTCTTATGTTGCACAAATTTGCAACACCTCTTGGACTTAAACCATAAGCAATCTATAATGGTTCCAGTACTCCTATTAATTGAATTGTTATATGTGAATTCAACTTGCGCTAGAATATTATCCCATGTCGTCATATTTTCTTCAATCAAACATTGCAACAAATTTCCCAAAATTTTGTCGACTACCTCCATCTGTCTATCCATTTGAGGATACACTAAACTAAACTGCAAATTGGTGTTCAACTTCTTCCACAACATCCTCCATAAATGTCCAACAAGTTTCACATCTCTGTCTGATGCTATATTACGCAGCAATCCATGCAATTGCACAACTTCCCTAAAAAACAAGTAAGCAACGTGTGTTCCATCATTAGTCTTCTTATAAACAACATAATGTGGCATTTTAGAAAATCTATCCATAATCACAAATATGAAATCATGTTCTCTTTTTGTTATAGGCAATCCTAAAACAAAATCAATGTTGATATCCTCCCATGGTCTCTCTAGAACTGGCAATGGTTGATACAACCCTACATTTTGACTTCTCTATTTCGCCAAGAAGCAAACTCTACACTCCTAAACATACTTGTGCACATTGGCACTCATCTTTTGCCAATAATAGCTACTACACAGGTTTTGTCATAACCAAAATGCCCTGCTAAACCTCCACTATGCTCTTCCTTGATCAAATTTTCATGCATTGAACCTCTAAGTATACACAATTGTGCTCCTCCGAACAATAATCCTTCTTGCATGCAATAATCCAACCACAATGTTCTATCGCCACACACTAGTTTTGCGCATGCTCTCCATGCATCTCTACAATCTTCATCTTCTTCATACATCTCCTTCATAGAACCAAATCATATGACTTCTACTAACATTTCGTTTGACAAAAGAACTCTACAACTCAGCACATCTACAACTCTATTAGACTTACCACTTCTATGTTTCAATAGAAATGAATAGCTCTGTAGAAATTCAACCCATTTCATATGTTGTTGGCACAATTTTCCTTGGCGGTTTATGAATTGTAGTGCTTGGTGGTTTGTATACAACACAAATTCTTTAGGTGACAAATAATGCCTCCACTTTTTGAGTGCTTGCACTATGGCATAGAACTAATCATATATTGAATATTTCTTCTTCACATCATTCAATTTCTCGTTGAAGTAAGCAATAGGTCTACCTTCTTGACTCATCACTACTCGTATCTATCACACCACTTGCATCGCAACCTACCTAAAATACCTTATTGAAATCTGGCAATGCCAACACTAGATGCTCGGTCACTTTCTTCTTCAACTGCTAGAAACCATATTTCACGTTTGCACTCTGTACAAATTCTTTTGTGTCTTTGTGCATCACATCAGTGATTGTCATGCATGTCCCACTGAAATTCTTGATGAACTACCTATAACAACTAGCAAGGCCATGAAAGATTTGTGCTTCAAATGTGCTCCTAGGCAATGACCACTCAAGTATAGCTCGCACCTTTTCTAGACCCATCTTCAAACCTTCTTGAGAGATCACAAATCCCAAGTAAACTAACTCCTCCATGAAGCTACATTTCTTCAAATTTACTAGAAACTTTTCATCTCGCAAACGCTACAACACTTGTCTCAAATGCACTAGGTGTTCTTCCATTTTGTTGAAAATCAATATGTCAACCAGATATACCATGACAAACCTAAAAATGGTTTCAACGCTTCATTCATGAGTCTAGTGAATGTACTCAATGTGTTAGTCCAAATGGCATGACTAAACATTCATATAATCCCTCTTATTAGATTTAACAAAAGAGATGAAATCAATTAACCAGCATACTGAACAATACTTGAAGAGCCTATTAAATAGGCACAAAAGAACCACCTGAGAATATAGGAGGTGGGTGAAACAACAATCATCGTGTAGCATAAAATAGCTAGGCCCGTCAAACCAATTAACCTATTTACCCAAGTGGTTAAAACCACTATAACCAAATGCATAGGTAACATACCTTAGTCATAAACCTAAGGTATTTACATTAATATGCTAACACCCTCCCTTAATGACTAAACCAGAAACAAGACCAAGTTTATCCCTAAATTTTATGAACTTGTCTGAACCAAGTGGTTTGGTCATTATACCAGTTGGTTGCTCTGCAGTGGGGCAATAAAAGAGATTGATGTCTTCATTTGTAACCAACTGTCAGATGTAATGATGGTGAAACTCAATGTGTTTGGTCCTAACATGGAATATTGGATTCTTCACCATCTTTAGAACACTCTGGTTGTCACAAAAAATTGGAGTAGACTTTGATGACTCAAACTGAAGATCCTCCAAGATTTTCTTTACCCACATAGTTTCACAACCTTCACTGACCACAGCGTTATACTCTGCTTCTATCGAAGATAATGCCACTATAGTTTGAAGTTTGTTCTGCCATGAAAAAACTCCTAAACCAAGAGTGAATACATACTCTGTTGTAGATTTTCTTAAATCTACTGATCCTACCCAATCAAAGTCGGAATATCCTAAAAGCTCAAAATCTACAGACTTCTTACACAGTATGCCAAAGCCAAGAGTACCTTTGACATATCTTAATACCCGTTTTGCAGCGAACCAATATACTTCTTGTGGTTTAGACATGAAGCTGGATAGAAAACTTACTGCAAAGCAAATATATGATCTAGTGGTGGTGAGATATATGAGACTACCCACTAGCTGTCGATACATTGTTTCATTGACCGGTGGTGAAGTAGTGTCTAATGAAAGTTTAACTCCAAATTCCATAAGTGTGTGAGTCGGATTACAATCCATCATTCTAAACCTTTCAAGCAATGATTTGGCATACTTATTTTGTGACATGAATATAGCACAATTACCTTGCCAAAACTCTACACCTAAACAGTATTTTAGTAAACCTAAGTATGTCATGTCAAAAGTACAACAAATATCAGCTTTCATTTGCTGAATGAGACTAGCATTACTCTCAATGATGGCTATATCATCAACATATACAATGAGAATCAAGATATCATCCCCAGACACCTCTACATAGAGGGTTCAGAATTACACATTTTGAAACTAGACTCCCTAAGGTAAGAATCTATTTTCATATATCAGGGTCGTGGAGCCTACTTAAGCCCATACAAGGACTTAATCAACCTGTAAACAAGATGTTCCTTACCAAGTACCTGAAACCCCTGTGGCTGTGACATGTAGACCTCCTCCTGTAGATCACCATTCAAGAAGGCACTCTTGACATCCATTTGGTGCACTTGCCATCCAAACTGAGCAGCAATAGTTGTTAGTAGAGGATATTACTGAAAAGCACGTGATGTATTGATATGTGCATACATCTTATTTATGGTATGCAAAAATGGTTACAACAGTTACAGCAATTATTAGTTTAGACATTAATTGAAATTAGTTAAGTCTATTACAATATTTAACACCCCCTCTTAATGACTAAACTAGAAATGACTCCAAGTTTGTCTCGAAACTTTACAAAAAGAATAGAACCAAGAGGTTTAGTCATTAAATCTACCCTGTTGTTCTAAAGAAGCACAGAAGTGAAGAGAAATCTCACTAGAATCAACCAATTGTCAAAT
This sequence comes from Torreya grandis, assembly GCA_037957365.1. NCBI lineage: Eukaryota > Viridiplantae > Streptophyta > Pinopsida > Cupressales > Taxaceae > Torreya > Torreya grandis. The sequence goes on from JARHVA010004382.1 coordinate 510,374, forward strand.
GTAGTGATGATGAATCTCGATGTGTTTGGTGCAGGCATCAAAAACAAGATTCTTTACTAACTTCAATACACTTTGATTATCACAAAATAGTGGAGTAGGTGTAGACGAAAGAAGTTGCAAATCAACTAGAATCCGACGTAGCCAAACTGCTTCACAACTGGCACTGAATGTTGCTTTGTATTCTACCTCAGTGTAAGAGAGAGCAACAGTATGTTGAAGCTTGCTTTGCCATGAAACAACTTCTGAACCAAAGGAAAACATATACTTTGTGGTAGATTTTCGAGTATCAACTGATCCTCCCCAATCAGAGTCTATATAACCAATCAATCTGAAATCTGTTGTCCTCTGATAGAAAATGCCAAAGTCAAGAGTTCCTTTGACATATCACAAACATGTTTTGCTGTTATCCAGTGTGCTAGCTTCGGTTGAGACAAGAACCGAGAGACGTAGCTAACAACAAAACATAAATCTGGTCGAGTGGTGGTAAGATATATCAAGCTGCCCACCAACTGTCTATATAATGATTCATTGACCAGTAATAAATCATCATGAACTGATAATTTCAGCCCTACCTCTATAGGTGTAGACGCAGAATTACAATCCATCATTCCAAACTTCTTTAAAAGAGTAGTGGCATATTTGACCTAAACAATAAAAATGGAGTGGTCATGTTGCCAAAATTCTACGCCCAAACAATAGTGTAGAAGGCCTAAATCAGTCACATCAAAAGCAGTGCACAAATCTGATTTGACTTTCTGAATCGTTGGGTCTTCACTCCCTGGTCGTCAACATACACAATGAGTATCACAATGTCATCATCAATGCTTTTGATATAGAGATTCGGATCAGATGGACTCCGTTTGAATCAAGAATCTCGTAGATGTTGATCGATTTTGATGTACCAAGCTCGAGGAGCCTATTTAAGCCCATAAAGAGACTTCACCAATTTGCAAACCAAATGATCATGACTAGGTTCCTGAAAGCCTTCAGGTTGCACCATGTATACTACATCCAAATTGCCATTAAGGAAAGTGCTTTTGACATCTATTTGAAACACTTTCCAACCAAACTGAGATGCGATAGAAAGAAGTAACTGAAATGTGACCATTTTTGCAGTAGGAGAAAAAGTTTCCTCATAGTCTATTCCCTCCTATTGGGAAAATCCTTTCGCAACAAGACGGGTTTGTACTTGTCCAAAGTACCATCAACCTTGCATTTGACTTTGTACACCCATTTGCAGCCAATGAGTTGCTTCTTTGGAAGTAAATCCACCAATGTCTAAGTATTGTTTCTCATCAAGGCATCATATTTTGATTGCATCGTTATCTCCCACTCAAGTTTGCCTTATGCATCAGAATACCTCTGGGGCTCTGAAATAGTGAAAAGATCAGAAGCAAGAACGAAATACATATGCTCTTCATCATCAGTTGAATCCAAAATTGACTTTCCTGGCTGCCAAGACCATGTATGTGATTGAGGAAGATCACCCTCTCGTACATCCTATAGAGTGGTGTAATACCACTTGGGTCTCTTCTGTACCAAGGATCCCTATACCTACTGAATATCAAATGGAGTGGTCGACTCAAGTCAACACGCTAATAGACTAAGGGAGTGTTAGCCATGGATTCTTGCACTGAAGACTGTGAGGGTGTCTCCAAAATGTGTGGTTCCTCATCTTTCAGAGGAAGTACCAAACTAGAAACCTTTGGATGATTCTTTTACATCAACATCCCGACTAATGATGATCTTGTTAGTAAACACATCTATTAGTCTATATGCTTTGGATTGAGTACTTTAACCAACAACGAAATATCGGGCACATTTAGAATCTAGTTTACTTCCCTATTTCTTAGGAATGAGAGCATATGCATCAGAACCAAAAACACGAAAATGTGTTACCTCTGGTTTGATGCTGACCAGGCTTCTTTCGAAGTGATGTTCTCCAAAGCCTTGTGGGGACTTTTGTTCAGTATGTAGACTGTCATGTTTACTACTTCTCCCGAGTATATATATGACGCACCTCTGTTGTGTATCATGGGCTGAGCCATCTCCATGATTGTGCACTTTTGCCTTTCAACCACTCCATTCTGCTGAGGAGTGTATGGGGTTGTTAGTTGCCGATGAATTCCTTGCCTCAATAGTTCTGAAACTGCTTTGAAGTCAATTCTCCCCCATTATCAAATTGTAGGGTTTTGATCCACCGACTTGTTTGATTTTCTACCAATGCTTTGAATTTTACACACTCTGCAAAACAGTCAGACTTCTTGTTCAAGAAGTAGCACACATTTTTCTAAAAAAATCATCTACGAACAACAAAAAATACCTTGCACCAAGAATAGTAGATGACTTCCAAGATGGCTCACATAGATCTACATGAACAAGATCAAGGAGCCCCTTTGCTCTCCAGGCACCTTCAGTGGAAAAAAGTTTCTGCTTCTGCTTCCCAGCCAAACAACCTGCACATATATCCTGCTTGATAGCAGGGAATCCAAGAACCATATTCGATTTTTGGAGTTTGGCCAAATACTGAAGATTGAGATGTCCAAATCTCTCATGGCATACAACACTGGGATTATCCTCCACGATTAATGCATTCAAACTGACAATGACAGGATCAACAAGTCTATACAAGCCATTTTACCCAATACCTAGAGCTATGAATTTATCATTTTTTATATCAGATACAATGCATTTCTTTCCTAAGAAATTTACTGTAATGTAAGGGTTTTCAATTAACTAACTAATTGATAGGAGATTTTTGTTCATTTCAGGTACATATCTAACATTTTTTACTATGAACTTTGTAGCATTATTCAATACAATGCGTACATCTCCTATTCCTTCTACAGCATGTGATCTACCATCACCCAAAGAAACAAAATCGGAAAAACTTTCTTTTGTAGTAAAATTAGCATACCAGTCTTTTCGACATATAAAATGCCTTGATGCATCAGAATCAAAAAACCAGTAAGTGGTAGACCTCTCATCGTAGCATGACGCCATGAGAGCATATTCTTCCTCAAATTCAACTTCAATTGCTGCCACATTTTCATGTCCTTTTTGCCTTCTTGTTATGTGTTAGGATCATATTGTCTCTTTCTGCATTCTTTCTTAACACGACCAAATTTTTGACAATAATAATCCGAATGTCTTTTCCATTTCCATTTTGATTGGGCAGCAAATGCACTTTCTGATTGGCTAGAACTGGGCTCACTGAAGTGTGTCTGCCTACGTTCTTTTTGCAGCAAATATGAACTCACCTAATCAAAAGTGAGAGTGTTACTCTCTATCATCACGTGCAAAGCTTCCATGAACGATTCATAAGGTGTCAAGCTATTCAGAACAAGAGCCACCATATCATCGTCATCCACCATTTTGTTGATGGCTGACAATTGGTCACGAAGATCTTTCATCCATAATAAATGTTCTAACAAAGACCCACCTTCTGTCATTTTCGTGAAAAACAACAAATTTTTCAAATAAGTACTCGACTCTTTTTCGAAGTCTGGTACTTGTTCTTGAGATTGGTCCATAATGCACTTGCTTGTGCAGCATTCCGGACCTCCGGAATCATATCATCTGACACAGATAGTTTCAACAAAAGGGCTTCTTTATGACATTTGTCATAATCGGCAAAGTTTGTTGTCGGTTGTTTTGTGTCAAGTATAATCTTGTCACAATCACGGAATTCCACAATTGTCAAGATTTTAGGACTCCACACATTATAATTCTGCCCAGTTAATTTTTGGGTCCTAGAAAGGACAAGATTCTGGATATTGGACATTTTTCACTCCGAAAAATAATTTTGAACCAATAAAATACTAAAAAAATCCAAAAAAATTGAAATATATTGATCTTTCTGATTTTGGAATTTATTTGACAACAAATTAAAAAAATTCAACCACCCAAAAATTTTATAGCATGGAAAAAAAGAATCAGAAAATTGTGAAAATTATTGTGAACTCATTGATCCTGCCCTTCCATGATTTGGTTTTGCCCCTCCACGTTTTTGTTTAGCCCTTCCACGACTACTTTGCCCTTCCACGATTTTGCTTTGCCTTTGTCATCCCTTCACACGTCGGTATTTGTTTCCTTGTGCCCTTCAGTTATTGTGTTTTCTCTGGATGAGTCTGTTGCGAATACACTAGACGTTCCCCTCATCTTCTCCTCCCCGTGTGAAGATCCTCTGCAATGTTCGTTTCATGCCCTCCACGACGTTTATTTTCGTCTGGTGCTCAACTCGACGTTTGACAAGACGATTTTTTATAGCACTGGGTTCCGTGTAAAAGCCCTTTGATGGGATTGTGTCGATGGGTCGATGGGACTCGAAATCCCTTAGCCCTTTCTACGACTAAAACCTCGTGCCCTTCCTTCGTCGACTCTGTTTTCCTTCCACCTTCGACGGTGATGTTTCTCTCATGGGACTGGATCCTCCTTTTCCTTTTCTCCTGTTCGTACCCTAAAACCAAGGTTTCCTCGAACATGTAGACACTCGTACCGTTCCTTGGCTTCCTCGAGCGATGGCTTTGATACCACTATTAGTAAAGGATATTATTGAAAAGCACACGATGTATTGACGTGTGCATACATCTTATTTATGGTATGCAAAAATGGTTATAATAGTTACAGCAGTTATTAGTTTGGACATTAACTGAAATCAGTTAAGTCTATTACAATATTTAACAATAGCAACAATCAAGCAAAAAGTTACCATCTTAGTAGTAGGAGCAAAAGTCTCCTCATAGTCAACCCCTTCCTCTCGTGCATAACCTTTTGCAACACTTCTGGCTTTATATTTGTCTAAGGAACCATCTGCCTTACACTTTACCTTATAAATCCATTTACAACCAATGGATTTCTTTCCTGGTGGAAGCTCTATTAACTCCCAAGTCTTGTTTTTCATCAAGAAATCATATTCCAATTGCATGGTTGATTTACATCTTATTTATGGTATGCAAAAATGGTTACAATAGTTACAGCAATTATTAGTTTGGACATTGACTGAAATTAGTTAAGTCTATTACAATATTTAACAATAGCAACAATCAAACGAGAAGTTGCCATCTTAGTAGTAGGAGAAAAAGTCTCCTCATAGTCAACCCCTTCCTCTCATGCATAACCTTTTGCAACAATTTTGGCTTTATATTTGTCTAAAGAACCATCTGCCTTACACTTTATGTTATAAATCCATTTACAACCAATGGTTTTCTTTCCTAGTGGAAGCTTTGTTAGCTCCCAAGTCTTGTTTTTCATCAAGGAATCATATTCCAATTGCATGGTTGATTTCCATTCAGTGTTTCCTTTGGCCTCTGAAAAAGAATTAGGCTCAAATCCCTGTGAAACTATAGTTGTTAAAGTAAAATTAACATGCTCACATCTATTACCAAGTTGCTTACCTGATCTCAATCTTCTTCCTTCCACACCTTGTGGCAAGTCTCCTTCCTTTAGTGCGTCCATTGTGGCAGAGTACCACTTTGACTTCTTTGGTTGTTTTGTTGGAACCTCATAATGTCCTGCAGCAATTCCCTCCATGGAATGTGATTCCATTGATGAACTAGAATCCTGCTTAACTTTCACATCACAACTTATAATAGAATCATTAGAAGGAAATAATGACTCAATATCTGAAACTATACAAGTTGTGAAGTATGGCATCTATTCATTTACTATGACATCTCTATTTACCACGACTTTGTTAGTGAAAATATCAAGTAATCTGTAAGCCTTGGACTACTCATTGTATCCAGCAAACATGTAGTGCTCTTCGCATCCATGTTACTTCTCTTTTGACTAGGAATAACTGCAAAAGCTACACAACCAAAAATTCTAAAATCACTTACATCTGGAGTTCGACTTGACTAAGCCTCCTCTGGAGTCATTCTTTTGTAGGACTTTTGTTGAGGATGTACACTATTGTATTCACTGCTTCTGCCCAATACTTATATGGAACATTTCTGCTTTGAACCATATAGCGAGCCATGTCCATCACCGTCCTATTCCTCCTTCCACAACTCCATTTTGTTGCGGAGTGTAAGGCGCAGTATATTGTTTGTGTATGCCTTCAGTGGCACAAAACTCCTTGAACTGTTTTGAGGTGAACTCACCCCCATTATCCATTTGAAGAGATTTCACTAGTCGTCCCACCTATTTTTCAACCATAGCTTTCCAAGATGTGAAGTTAGAAAAACAATCAAATTTTTTCACTCGAACGTATACCCACTTTTTCCTAGAGAAATCATCGACCATTACCATAAAATAATGGGCTCCAGTAGAAGTAGGCGTTTGCATTGGACCATGCAAATCTAAATGAACCATATCCAATACTCCCTTAGCTCTTCAAGCTTCACCAACATCAAATGAATGTCTAACTTGCTTTCCCAACTGACATCCAGTACATACATAATGACTATCCCGAATAGAAGGAATCCCCTTAACCATCTTAGTCTTGCTCAATGTATTCAAATACTAATAATTCAAATGCCCATACTTTTTAGTCTTAGTGAACTTGTACTATCAACCACTGCAAATGCACTTTTCTTTGCCCTTTGTGGATCTGCGAGCTTATACAAGCCTTCTCACCAATCCCAACTACAATAATCTTGTTATCTTTGGTAGTGACTAAACATTGTTGTCCTTGAAACTTAACAACAAAATCAGATTTTGTAGTAATCTCACTAATTGAAAGCAATTTTTTGTTTATATCAAGCACATACCTAACACTCTGAAATGTATACCAGATAGTACCATGAAAAATGATCTAAACATTACCATACCCTTTCACAAAGTAAGTTCTACCATCTCCCAAAGATACAGATTCATTACTACTGTTATTTTCAACAAAATCCACATACCAGTCCTTATGGCAAGTATAATGGTGAGATGCCCCTAAATCAAAGTACCAAGCTCGATCCACCACAAAATTACCAGTGGAGGCCATGAATGCAAAATCAGGAGATGTTTCCTCTCCTTCACCTTCATCTATATTCGCATGATGAGCTTTCTTTCTGGGCTTAGCCATATCTTCTTGTATTTTGTAATGTCCCCAAAAAGGACGATTAGCTGAAAATTGGGAATATCTATAAACCCTACTTCAAATTAGAAATTTCCTAATTTAATTACAACCCTAGCTGCCAACAAACTTTCAAAAACACCTCAAAATTAGCTTAAAATTATGCCAAACCCTAAACAATTAGTGGTTGTTCGAAATATGCAAAGATGACCCTCAAATTCAGATTTCCTTCTTCAAACCCTAGGCATCCTTGGCTATAAAATAAATTTGAAAATTGTAGATGCTTCTTGTGCCCAAAAAACCTTATCAAACCATCAATAAATTGCATAAAATATACTTGCAATAAATGTAGAATTTTTTATGAATTTTCAGAATATTAAAATAGTTAAAAAGCCCAAAACTCCAAATCGCCAAGCTGAAAAAATATGAGAAAATTGCAAAATTAAATTCAAGATAAATTGTCCATAGCAAGGGGTCCAAGCCTCTCCCAAACAAAATCACCACTATGCAAAAATTTGTAAATAATTTCAGAATTGTCCCTAGGACACAAAATTCATCAAAGAGTGAGATTTCACTCCCCCAACCAAGTCGTCACTCTCCCAATAGCAAGGCGCCAACCTGAAATAACCAAATGGTGTCTAAAACACCATTGTATGACCAATTGATTCCAATGATAATGCCCGAATAGAGTTGTCCCAAAGAAGGAAGAGGGTTTTTGTATACAATCAAAAATGCATCAAATCTACAAATCAATCCTAGCTTGGAGAAGATAGATCCTATTTGCATTTCCAATTGAGGATACATTACATAATCAGGGTCATGACCAATATAGATCCGCTAGACCTAATGAAGGGATCTCTTACCACAATTATATCACTAGGGAGGGTTTCAAAGCCTCCAGTCAAGCAAAACTATGCAATAAATCTAACTAGATCATATGTTTTCTTATTCATTATACTAATAACAAGTAAAGTAAAAATCTAATCTAATGCTCACCAAAACTTGTGGCACAAAGTAGAAGTAATAAACAACAAAAGTAAACATGCATAAGAGACATACATCAATGTATACGGAATCCTAAAGCATAGAAGAGAAGTACAAATGCATATCTATTTACTCTTCCAAAGAAGGAAAAAGGTTAGGAATACTGAACTTTGAAGACGAACCCACTGAACCTCAATCTCTCCCTTGGCTAAGGTGTTTCGCAAGAGGTTGTGATAAAGATGACTAGGATAAATCAACTCTAGACTACACAACCTATCAATGCATCCAAAAGGTTTCTCCACAAAACAAGATCCGTATCTCCAACGAAAGTATGAAACCCTAAACCTACTCCTCAAGTAGAATGGTGAATAAGTAGATGCACAATATATCTTGCTTCTTCTCTTCTCTTAGAAATGACAAAATAATTGTGTTTATATAGGCGGATCTAACTCTAAACCCTTCCGAAAGTTTCAGCCGACAAGATTGACCCGATCGACTTAGTATCATTATTGACAAAAACTCACTGGGGCACGGACTAGGTCGGCCAGGAGCCGACCTAGACCCTAAATAAGTTTTGTCAATAAGAATACAAGCACAGCGAACATAGTCATGTAAACTGTCAAAAGGGGTTTTAGGTTAGGCTACTGAAGGTGGCAAATGACTAGCGGAGTGTGCAAAATAGAAGGCCAAGCTTAGGGGAATGGTTTTTAAGAAACAAGTTGTAGATAGCAAGTGGCAAAAGGGACAACAATCCTGCAAAGCACCAATGGTCTACCCACCCCTTTCTCGGTGCACCCCTTAGGACATACACTTAAAGAGATTGAGACTCTATAGGTTCTTGCAAAATAAAGAGCGTCAGTAATTGATGAAGTTTGAAAATATTGTGTATATATATGCCCCACTCAAAGCTCATCACGTGTCACGTAGGTGCAACAGGGGATGGTGCTTCAGGAAAAGAACATGACACATAATGTTGATGTTAAGTAAAGTGCAATAAGGAGGAAATAAGATAAATGAAAAAATAGAATTGTAAAACACATACCTTACCTTAGTGTTGTAGATAAAAGAGATATGAGAGATGTAAAGGCGTCCAATATGAGGAACATTAGGTGAACCTGTAGAGATTAGCACAAAAAGAGCGAAAAATAAAAAAAATTGCAATCTATGCATCTAATAGTTAGAAAGATTCTCTACGACATTAGTATTTCAAAACTTTTTACGGTTCGAAAAATGAGTTAGTAGAAACAAAGATATGATCAAAACAAGAAATCTGACGAAAAATATTTGAAAGGTAAATATTTGCGAATAATAAATATAAATAGGGTGAAAAGAATTCATTTGCTATTATTTGATTATTCTAAGAAAAATAGAGTTCTAGGAAACCTAGTGAGAACCCATGTATATATGAAAGGTTTTTGATGTATCGTCCAACTGGGTTGCCCCATGTGGTCGATGATCGGTTACCTCAAGTGTTGAGATGGAGACAGGATCAGGTGGCGCGGGCCATGCCAACACTACATACGATCACACAAGGAGAGATCATGTGGCAGCGTTATGAACACATTGCGAATATTTGGTCGAGTTGGGTGACTATGTCGCCAGGGTTAGCATAAGTGTGGATCACGGGCCACTACACCTGGTGGGTAGAGACGCACCTAGTGGCATGCTTGCTAGGACAATTCAGACTCCCTCACCCGACAGCTCCTATAGTGGTGCCTACATTTTGGGCTCGACATGTGAGAGAGCCAATGGGGAGAGGAGCGCCAGTCGAGAGACTGGAGATCAGACCACAACGTGTGAGACCATGGACTGGTTGAGCATGACAGCCAACAGCTAGAGAGGGCATGGACGTGGATGCAGGGGTGCCACAGGGACCACATCTGACACCACAACAGGAGCGGTGACCACCTCAATCACACCACCAACAGAGATGCCAACGGTGAGAGAGAGCACAAAGGGTGGTCATCCAAGACGACCCATCAGTCAGCCCGGGGCAGAGCTAGTCTATAGAGGCACCACTGAGGCAAGGCTCGAAATGTGCACGAGTGGTGACTCTGAGGTTTGCTTTGATTGGGAGGCATCCCATAGACGAGGTGCTCGAGGGACGAGCCGATGGAGAGACCATGCTCAATGGACAAGTAGATGGAGGGACGGTGATTGGTGACACCAAGATAGGTAATAAATGGTTGTAATTTTTAGATTTTGATATAGAAGACTAGTATAGATAGATTTTGAGATGTATATGTGATCTAAATCTGTCTGATTTAAATTTTGCAAATCCTATGGACGAGGAGGTTAGATGGAGTCCCTGGTGATGAGAGCACACTATGATATTCTGGACGGGGTGCTGGCACCATACGACCTCACCACATTGGATGATCCTGTGGTACCATCTTCTCCAGCTCAAACAAGTTGGTTGAAACTAATAGGGAAGGCCACAAGGCAACTACAGGAACATAGAAATGGGCTACAGCCACTAGTAAGGGTGGGAGCAAGAGAGGCACAGACATGGTAGGGCTTGGCTCAGGGGAGAGCCACGCATATGGCTACCACTATCCAGTTGGGACAAGTACAGACCTAGGTGGCCAACCTACAAGTACAGGTAACAAGCTTGAGATCTCAAACATCCTCCTTATAGTGTACTATTCAGAGGGGACAATCTGAGGGATCTATGGGTAGCAGAGCTAGGCCACGAGATAGACATGATAGAGCCCAACCTTAAGAGCTAGAGCGATGTATTTTCATACTTTGTATCAAAAACATACGATATATATAGAGATATTTTATTTTGACAATTGGATGTTGATCTTATGTTTTGTATTTTGGTTGTGGTTGTGGATGCATGGATATATTTCTTTCTAGCACATGTATTTTGTTTTTGTTGTATATGCTATGAGAAATATATGTGGGGTGTTTTCTTTTCTAGCATTATGTAGTATGCATGCATGGTTAAAAAAAAAACAGGGGAAAAAGACTTAAAAAGTTATAATTAATCAAAAATAAATGCATTATACACTATATCACGATGGGAAATGTGTAATAACAATAGATGACTAAGTATAATAAACCAAAAATATGGTAAACAAGAGGGCAAAAACTTGTTTTTAAACCATGAAAAAGATTGGAACCAAATTAAAACAACTAGAATCACACTAAATCATGTTGCGAAGTATGAAAATAATGTAATAAAAATGGAAAGCTTGTGAAAAACTAATGGTATAAAAACAAGTCAATTAAGTCAATCAATAATACTAAATCACATTGGGAAGTATCAAAGAGAAACAAAAATTGGGAAAAAATAGTCTTAAATTAATCACACTAATTCAAGTTGGGAAGTATGAAAAACTTAAGAAAAAGTGGTTGGATTCTTACATTCAATCGAAAAATAAGAAGATAAAAGTGAAAGATTAATGAAATAAGCATAAAACATATCAAATCAAGATGGGAAGCATGTCAATGACGTGTAACTCATAATCAATTACATCTTATATTATATTTGACACATGTAATTTCGTTGTGACTTGGGTATTGGAAAATTTTGTGAGGAAGACCAAGTCTTATCCATGGTCTTACACTGCAACTCACAAAGGGAACACCAATGAGGTGGAAACAATGTGAAAATATAGCAAAAGGAGATGTTTGAAATGATAACGTAAAAAAATTGGTAATTTGTGAGGAAGGCCAGGTCCTATCCATGGTCTTACAATGCAACTCACAAATGGAAGCCTAGGGGAGTGATCAATGAACAAAATAATATTTCTCAAAGGTAAATATTAGAGTTGTAAGGAATGAAAAAGGGAATGTAAGAAGCATAAAGTAGGCGTCTTGTGAGAAGACTTTAGGAAACATGAAGCACACTAAGGACATGAGAAAACCTTAAGTGACTAGCGACCATCAATATACAGAGGATATCTGTTCACTATAGACACAGTTGTGTGGGCAAATAAGTGTGGTACTAAGATCAACTCATGTTGGAGGTTTTGAACAAGAAAAGTAAAATGGACTTACCTTCCCACAATGTGTTCCTCATTCTTTAAGACCTCTTACAGAGTCGTCGATCTACTGCGAAGATTGGGTACTGGCATGAGAAAGTAAATAGCACTAAAAGATTTCTTCTTTTTTTTTTGTTTTCCTTTTCTAATCTACTGGCCTACCGCACCCCATAGACCTCGGCACTATTGTGAAACCAACTATGGAGTTTGAGCTTAGATTAAAGAAAGGAGATGTGCTTAGAATCATGTTTTTTAGTGTGATTTGACTTTTGAGAATTTTAAATGTTGTCTTTTAGATCATTGTCTTTTGTTAAATGATTTGGCTTTTGAATATTTTATGGCTTTTAAGATTCCTCCTCATACAAACTTGGAATGACCAATCATGAGAGATAGAGTGATACTCACGAATGAACTTTAGGCTTTGACTAAAGGAAGCTAAGTATCCAAAGACATGATTGACTAGAACACTTAGACTTAACTATGAACCAACATGTTATCTTAAATCTCAACCATGTATATGCTTAGTTTGCGATAGGAAAAGGGGAAGAAAGGGAGATCCAATGTGGATCAGTAAAGAGAGATTGTAATGAGATGAATTGTTTTCTAACTGATCACATGGTACAGAAGGAATGGCTAAAGGGAGCAAGGTTTGTGTAACCAAGTCACAATAACAATTATCTGTGTTTATAAAGATAAGATAGCAAACATGCATGAAAAAGAACAAGGTAATCATAAAAAAAGAACTCAAGAACATAGTAGCATTAATCGTCTGAGGAAAAAATCATTTTTTCAAAAGTATAAGTGTTTTTCAAAAAATCGTGATTAAACAAAAAACTTAAAACCGCCAAGAAAATGCGAAAAAAAAAGAAAAAAATGTTAAGCATTTCAATTGCATAGAGAATAGATACATCATACAATTACGCCATCCATGAAAGATAAATGAGATTGTATGCCATCCAAATCAGTCAACTATTTTTTTCATTATTTTTCTTAAATATTCAAATTTCATTACATTTGCATTTCAAAATGCATACTATTGTCTTAGTGGAACAAAAAAAATGGAGGGAACAAATGGTAGCACGTAGACTATGGTTCAACAAGTCTACACCTCAACATATTTTCAAAGTTCTTGCCCTTCCTAATTTGAGAGATGGCCTCCGCGTCAATCCCAACGTCATCCATGACCTCGAAGTTGAAATCCTCAAAAAGAAGCTCTTCATTATTTTCGAGCCATTCGGAATCTAGATCGATCTTATCAAGGTCGATCAGATGATCTTCCTCGATGGTACCTAGCATTATACAAAACAATGCATATGTTAATGACTTATACGAAAAATATTTTACAAGTAACAAGAATATAAATCGACTTTTCAAATGAATTGAGAATAAAAAATGCAACATTTATTAACTTTGAGCTTTCTTCATCTTCACGCGAAGATTGTGGTGGACAAATACCAAATCATTCATTCGTTCTTGAGTGAGTCGATTGCATTTTTTTGAGTGTATATGTTCAAACACAGTCCAATTGCGCTCACAAACAGATGAACTACATGGTTGGCTCAAAATGCGCATCGACATCCTTCGAAAGTGTTTGGTTTCTTTGCCAAAGAAATCCCACCATTGCGTTGCAAACAAAAAAATTGTTACCAATTGCACAACCCAATCAAAATTTAACACTTTAACTATACGTATGAAACAAATTCGTCTAGTTGGTTGGAAGGTCTTCCTGTGATGATTGCCTTACTACAGAAGAAACCTCTTGTCTGCTTGTACATTGGCAACTCTCCCATGGCTTCTTCAAACTCCTGCTCAATAGGAAACATTCTTTCCATGCACTTAAATAGGTCCTCTGTAACCTCTGCATTGTCTCGAAATGAGATGTAAAACAGTGTTGAATTGAAAAAGTATCCAACTGCATAGAGGGGAGAATGCATTTGTCAATTCCATCTGTTATCAACTATCTCCCATAATGGCATATATTGTCTCGTTATTCTTCAATCTGCCCCCAATAGCTTCTTTTGCCCTATCCATTGCTTCATACAAATAACCCATGGGGGGTTTATCCCCATCGACAAATCTCAAAACTCGAACTAGAGGCTCAAAGAATAACACAATTTGCTCTATCTCTTCCCAAAAAGACGGTGAAAAAATAGTCACTCACCATTCTGCCATCCATATGTTTTGCAAAAAAACATTCCACCCACTCACTTAAAACGAACATTCATTTCAAATTCATTTGTTGTTGAAAACGAGTCTACAAGGCAAAGAAGTGGGTTGCAAACCTTGTCACCCCTGGCCGAAGAAGTTCTTTTCCATTCGTGAATGTTCGCATCATACTAGAAACCCTTGTGTGATTGTATATGAACTTCTTGATTGTGCGGGCCTTTTGCAAAACTTCTTTCACCCATGGAATTTTGCCTATGTCCTCTAAGATCAAATCAAGACAATGTGCCGCACATGGAGTCCAAAAGAGAGTTGCATATTTCTCGATAAGAAGCCTTCCAGTGGCCACACAAGTAGCAGCATTATCAATAATGATTTGGATCGCATTTTTTGGCCCCACCTCAATCACAACTTCATCAAATAGATGAAACAGTGCCTCACCCGATTTTATCTAATCAGATGCATCGACACTCTTAAGAAACACAGTGTCAATGTTACACGACACAAAGAAGTTGATAAGCGTGCAATCCCTTCTATATGTCCATCCATCTAACATGATAGTGCATCCCGACTGTGCTCATTCCTTGTGATGTTCTGCAAGGACATCACTCACATCCTATACGGCATCCTTCAACAAATCTGTCCGCAAAGCCTTGTATGATGGCGCTGAAAACTTTGGACCTGCAATTGCAATTGCATCCACCATACTTTACAAGTATGGAGCTCTAGCCGCATTAAATGGCAAACTAGAAGAGTAATAAAATTTAGAGGTTGACTTCTTGGCTTGCTTGTGCACAGTTTTTTTCGGGCACAATTTTTTCCAACCTGTACTCTCTAGTGTGGTTTGTGCTCCAAGTGTAATGCAGGGGTTTAAGAAGACATGAATGTTTCCCCCACCTGTGTTTGGCCCACGAGATACTAATGGAAGTGCCACATGAGACCTCTCCTTTTCCTTCTTACGTTTTGTTAATGGCCCAAGCATGTCATCATATTCTTCATCAACCCTTGCATCTGAAGAGTTAGAACCTATTTCTGTACCTGTTTTTGCCCTTTTTGCCTTCGAATCTGAATATCTTTCGAATGTTGTTATAACTTGATTGGTGAAATCTATAAGAAATGCATTAGTGCAAGGTGTAACTTTGTGCCTTCGTTTTTCCATCAAATGTCACTTAAAGCGGTATATGCCTCCATTGCATATATGTCCACAAAAGTTGCATTTCACCTTGTTTGCATTCCCTGGCTCAACTTCAGTGCAGTAGTTCCATGCAAAATTTTCAACACGTGACATGATGATCAAATCTGCAGTGTAGCATAAAATTATTTGTTTAGGTGCTCAGAAGAAATCCTTATCACTCCAACTTATCACTCTCGCCTTTCGATATACCTAAATCTCCAATAGCGAAACCGCCCCTTGAGAAGAGCAATTCTCTCAATATACCAAACCTTTCTATATACCTCACCTTCCTATATACCCGAAGGTACGTGAAAGAATGATAATACATGGAAGAGAGATGTACGTGAGAGCAGAGTGATACGTGAAAGTAGAGTGGCATTGAAAGAAATGGTATGCGAAAGGTCTCAGTTTTGTCTAATGGAATACCTGCTCACAGGAGACAGTTCAGAGCTCGCACGCACGGTACCCGTCTAACATTGCGACCCCTCTGTGCCGAATTTACAACTGAATGACAGACCCAGAAAAACAAAAAGAGAAGAATAGAAAAGAATGTGTTTTAGAGATGCTTTGTTTGATTTTATTTTTTTATTATTGTTTTGCATTCCTATAATCGTTAGTAATAAATACATACATAATAAAATAATATAAAAACATTGCCTCAAAAAATAAAAATAAGTAAACATGTATTTTGTGTTAGAAAGAAAAAACATTCATTACAAGGTCAGGGTTAGGAAACAGGGTTATCAATCGAAGTTAATTAAATTAACATTAATTCATTGCAAAAAAAAAGTAACATTACTTAAATAGGGTTAAGGTTACCTAACTAGAGTTAGGATTAGGTTTAGGGTTAGGTATTTTTTTAATTTTATAGTTTTTATTTACATTTTAAAAGATATATATAAAAAAACTGAACTTATGTTAAGGTTAGGATTAGGTATTTTTTTGTTTTTTTAGTTATTTATATTTTAAAGGATTTTTAAAAAATTAACTTAGGTTAGGGTTAGGGTTAGAGTTAGGTATTTATTTATTTAGTTTTTATTTCCATTTTAAAAGATATTAAAAAAAGGTACTTAGATTAGGGTTAGGGTTAGGTTTTTTTTTTTTTTTTAATTTACATTTTAAAATATATAAAAAATATGAACTTAGGTTAGGGTTAGGGTTAAGGTTAGAGTTAGCTATTTTTTAATTTTTTATTTACATTTTAAAAGATAGAAAAAAATGTACTTAGATTATGGTTAGGTATTAAAAAGATTAATTAGGGTTAGGGTTACGGATTTTTTAAATTGTATAATTTGTATTTACATATTACAAAATGAAGATATAAAAAAAAATGAACTTACTTGGAATTTGAAAATTTGAAAGGTGAAGACCGAACTTGAAGACCTCTGAAAAAATCTTCCAAAAAATCTCTAAAAATCTCGATCAAATTCTACAAATCTGCCTAAAGAAAGTTGAAGATCAAATTCTGCTCATAAAAATTATCAAAAATCTTGAAATTGTGGTGTTATTTCCTCATTTTCTGCACTTATAAATGAAAAAACCGTAGAAATCGCGAATAAATCACGTTTAAATCGCGAATTTCCTGATTTTTTTATTTATTCACATTTTTTCATACCAGTCAATGATTTTGAAAAGTGGAAGGGTTGACTGGTAAAAACCTGTGGTTAAATGGACAAAAAACGCGTTTTTCACAACGATTCATGAGTAATCGCAATTCCTACAACTATGCTCAAGAAGAACAAGTAGGTAATTATGAAAAAGAATCCATAAGAGAATATAAGAAGAATAATGACATCATAAGCAACATGTAATGCAAAACAAAAGTCACCATGTAAGATGGATAAGAATTTGACACAATGTCAAAACATAAAAAAAAGATAAGTGTAAAGTTGGAGCACACGTCCAATCAAAATGAAAAAAGAAATATAAGAACACCATGTTTGTGTTCATAAGTACTGATATATTTGTCCACACATATTATCCATAACATCTGATAAGTCTCTATGAAGTTGAATATGAACGCCAACCAAAGTCTCATTGATCTTCAAGGAAAGTTGAGAAAATACTTCACGTCGAATCTCTTTGACAGAAAATGTAGGAATGCCTGAAGGATCGTGCTAATGAGGGCTATCATGCAGGGGATGCTTAAGAGAATGCATGGGAGTGGATTCTACGGGAGATGAAGGGGTCACCGATGGGGAAGGTGCCACCAGTGAAGGAGTCACCGGTGGAGAGGGATCCACGAGTGAGGGAAGGTCCACGGGTGAGGGACTCACATATGGAGATGGAATCATAGGAGGTGGAGCCACGGAGGAAGAAGGGGGAGCCTTCTTGCGAGAGCGACCTGTGGGAGGAACGACAGAAGGTGCAAGAATGGTTAGGAGGTGATCCTTAAGATGTTGTTGAAGGATGCGGCAACGATCAATGTGATGTATACCACATTGGTGCCAGAGACAATATACCTCTCCGTACTTAGGAAGATACTCAGGTAATATTTTTGGGGGAGGTATAATAGCTTTGTCTGAGAGCTGAGGAGTGGTGGGACGCAAGGTGTTGATATGTTGTCACAACTTTCGGCAATGCGTGGATGAATGGTTATCTGTGTCGTGGAAGCAACAGATACACTTGTGAGTAAACTTGGTGGGTGTACTCACAAGATGGGGGGAAACAAAAGTTGAGGAAGATCGGTATAGGGAATAGTGTCTACTCCAATGACCTGCAACTTTATGAACGTCACAATATCAATGATCAGCCCATTTAGTGAGCGAAGGAGCCAACTGCGATAAAGGAAGCAAACCATCACCAAGAGAAGGTGGGGTTGGTGGAGGACTAGACAAGGCTCGATTGAAGGAGCAATAGGATCGGAAATAGGAAGAGACTTAGCTATAGAGGGAGTGGGAATGGGATCCGAACTGGGCTCCAAATAGGAAGGCTAAAGGACAGTCGCAAGCATCTCAGGGATAAGTCGGCTAGAGGGGTCTTGGTATCTAGCAAAGCGATAGAGACCAGTCATAGCACGATCCATAAGCATACTCCTATGAAGTTCTTCAGAAACT
This sequence comes from Torreya grandis, assembly GCA_037957365.1. Lineage (NCBI taxonomy): Eukaryota > Viridiplantae > Streptophyta > Pinopsida > Cupressales > Taxaceae > Torreya > Torreya grandis. The sequence continues at coordinate 528,752 of JARHVA010004382.1, forward strand.
GAAGGTGTGTGCACCTTCTCTACCATGCGATCAAGAGAAAAATGTTAAAATTAGGAATAATATAGGATGGAATGCTAGAAGATTTACTGAAAGACTGAAGCAAATAGGAATGATAGCGAATAATCTCAACATCTCAGGCCTGAACAAGACCTCCTAAGAATGGATCATCTAATGTATAACTATCATCATAGTCAGATGTATGAAGGTCAATAGCATAGGTAGGGATGATCTTGTCATCCAATGTGGTATGATGAATGGAATGTCGAGTCTTAGTTAAGACAACGGGGATGTCATCACAAGGTGGTTGACCGGAATGAAGTTGCAAAGAAAGGGGAAGCTGAGAAATGAGATGAGGTGAGAGATCCGAGGTTTTAATCTTTAGATTGATCTCGTCAAGCTCATCATCATTGGAGTCTAGGAGGTTAGGGGGTATATTCCCAATAAGTCTAGGTGACCATTGTAACCTCGGGTGGAATTGACAAGAAAGTTAAATTGTTGAGATTCACGAAATCGAACGCTTGGCAAAGGTTCAAGGGTAGGAATCTTGAATACACCACAATCTTGGAATTGTTCGAAATTCCAAGGATTAGTGTCACCCTGAATCCTATCAATGGCTCCATTGTGAGGAAATTTTACGCACTGGCAAGCGGAAGAGGCAATTGCTCTCATGCAATGAGTCCATGGCCTACCAAGCACAATGTTATAAGATATAAGAAAGTTGAAGATCATCACCTTTACACAAACGTTGGCAGGGGAGACAGTAATGGGGAGCCACACACAACCTGAGGCAATCACCTTTGGTCATAGCCTTGACATGTGTTGCATGTAGATTTAAGATCACATTCGGAATATCCAAGGGTTTTGATAAAATCAAGAGAGGCAACACAAGTGCCGGAACCCTCGTCGATCAAAGCGCATTTGACTTGGATATCACCAATTTGGACACCGATAAAAAGAGGTGGATCATCTACATGAAACATAATCTCATCGAGGATCATAGAAGCAATGGGGAATTTGAGGGAAAGAGAAGTGTCTATAGTTTCATCAACATGTATGGGCATCTCTTCTTTCTGTTGTAAAATGCTATCTTCTGATCCAGATAAGGTGGCTTCGTGTCCTGCTAGGGAAGCACGAGGGATGTTCATTTCGAACAAAAGCTGCACAAAATGGTTACGATGACACGGAGAGGTCTGTATAAGTTCGAGAAATGGGATTTGAGATGGGAGATTAGTAAGTTTCGTGATAGGATCCCACTCATCATAACCCATAAGAGGACTGTTGGAAAGAGGTGCATAGTGTTGAAAGAGGAGCCGAAGTGCATGTGAATTGAAGATGATAAGAGGCAGAAGGTTTAATTGGAGGACAAGTTTGTTGTTAAATTGGAGGAGATAGCTTAGTTGATGCAGGTTTGGTTTGAGAGAGATTAGAAGTGTTGATAGGAGGTTGAGTATCGTTAGTGATAGGTGAAGAGGTTGGAGGGACGATAGGAATGGTATGAGTAGTGTTATCCAAGGGGTGTTGGAATTGGTTCATCAAAAGATATAAGGTTTTCTTGCCCCAACTCGATTACATGAGTTGGAGAAGAATCTTGGATAACACGAAATGTGCGAGACAATTGAGGGGTGTGGATGGGATGAGGATCAATGAAAGCAACCACCCTTCTCATATTAGTCATATTGACCACATTCTCTTCAGGAGTTGGGTCAAGAAGATTGTCAACATGATTAGTAGAATGGATAGGTTTGTCTTGGTTATCTTGGTGATTTGGAAGAGGATCTTTATAAATAGTCAAATGAGCATCAGTCTGGTTAAAAGCTTGCGATTTAGTTTGTGTTTCATGGGCTTTGAAGGCAATGTCATAGGCTTGTTGGCGTTTACAAATGAGAGAATCATGGTCAAAATTGGGACCAAGAAGGAAATCCATAGCCAAATTACGAAGTTGTCTACAAGTCTCATGGGAATGACCCCAACTAGCGTGAAACCAAAAAAAATTATTGGGATCATAGCAGGATTTCATGGATCGAGTGGGATCAATTCTCGCAGGAGAGGCCATGGTAGACATTTTTGTAATTCCGCTAAGGATAAAGGTTTATGAACATTCATGATATTTGTTGAAGATAAATGAGGGTTGGTGATGTGGTTGGGAGGGGAAGCTTGTTCCGAAGTTTGGTTGGGAACAATAATTTGAGTAGTATGAACGGTATCATAAGAGTCGATGACACCATCATTGGTAGCATGATGATTCTTATTTTTCATTAACATGCGAGTGCCCATAGAAGGCTGGGATGGCTCAAATTGACGCATAAGAAAATCTTGATACTTAGCTTGGTCAATGGCCTCCTCCAAAGTACATGGAGAGAGGGTCCGGACCCGATATTGCAACTTGGGAAAAAGAGCATTGGTAAATAGATGGAAAAGGTTGTCATCTGCCATATTATGTTCACCTTTGTTAGACAAGGTCTTCCATCGTTTAATGAAAGCTTGTGCGGTTTTGGTCTCAAGTTGCTTACAATTGATAAAATGGGCCAAGGTATTCTCAAGCAGATCACTGGTTTGAAACTCTTGGACTAGAGCATTAACTAAATCTTCCAAACTAGTAATAGAATGAGATTTGAGTTGGTTGTACCAATCTAAAGCATCACCTGTTAGAGTTTTTGCTAATAGCTTGGTAGCGGCAAAGGTATTTAACTTGACCCAGTCTTTATATAGATTTCCAAATGTTTTTAAATGAAGAGTAGGATCGGTTGACCCATTGTAAGAAATGGTAGGGGTGATACCTCCTATATCAATATTAGCAATTTGAGATGTGAGAGGCTCATTTTGAAGATGCTTGATTGTTTTATTAACAAGAGGAAGTTGAGAGATAAGATTACTATGGGAATCCCGAAAAGGAGGTCAGGGAACATTTTGGTTATGCATGCCCCATGGCATCCGTTGAGGGTGGGTTTGAAGATGAATAAGATAATTTTGCAATTGCATCATTTGATTTGCATTGTTAGCTTGAAAAGCATTCATTTGATTAAGAGTTTGTAATCGGAGTTGATAGAATTGAGTTGCATTATTAGCATTGTTTGAAGTATTAGAATTAGTAGTGGCTTGGGTACCACTTTGGGTGTTAGTAGGAGCTTGAGAAGAACTGTTAGTAGTGAAGCACTAGTGGCATAATTTGCTTGTGTGGCAAAAGATGAACTAGTAGAGGGATGAGAAGAAGTGGCACTAGAGGCATGATTACCATGGGTAGCAAACGATGCACTAGTGGAAGAATTGAGAAGAGCAGGTCTTGGAAGAGGCCCACTAGATGTAGAACCTGCCATGTTAAAAGAGATACTAGTCATGGAGGTGGAGGAAATCAAAGAAGAAGTCATAGTATGAGAAGGGGTCAAAATACAAGGAAGGGGTTGAGAAGCAAAGAAGCTAGTATCCCCAAATCTGTGTGAAAATGTGGGAGAAGGTGAATGGGGCTCCTCGACTTGACCACTGAGATGGTAAATAGTAGAAAGATCATTTCATCGATGTTTTGGAAACTCATTGATGAAGAAGAGCATTTCTAGTGTATACTCTAATTCGAGTTGGTCTTCAAATAAGAAGAGAAGATTACGAAACAAAGAGGAATGAGGAGGGGTCCCATAGTTTGTAGTGTGAGTGGCTACATGCACATTACTTTCATCTAGGATAGAGGCCACAAGCTGCTTATGGGAGAACCTATTAGGGCTGGTAAGACTCATCATATCTGTTGAATTCAACTCAGTGTTGTCTTCAAACAGGAAGTTCATGATGAAGAAGAGAGTTTAGGGAAGGCAAAGTTGATGCAAAAGCAAATAGAGAGGAAGGATACAAATAAGAGTACAGAGTCGACCAGGATGACCTAGTACTGTAAACAAGAGGAAAAAACAGTCTGAGTAGGATACAGTCGCCCAGGTCGAATGAATACTGTAACCTGATGGGCGCAAAGGAGTATTGAGTCGACCAAGTTGACCCAGTACTGCAGATAGGAAAACAAACACTCTGATAAGGATACAGAGTCGACTAGGTTGACTTAGCACTGTATCCTAATGGGCAAAAAGGAGTATTGAGTAGACTAGGGCGACTCAGTACTGCAGTTAGGAAAAAAGACTGTATGAAACTGTGTCGAATAGAACAACAATGTACTAAAAAACAAGAAGAAAATTTGCAATGTACTTTGAAGCAATAAATGGAAGTAAACACAAACAATTGGATGAATGAGAATGATCCAATTGGCACACAACACAAAACATTGCACCAACGTTGGTCAATGCAAATTTTTACAATACAACATACAATGAGCAAAGAGCAAGTAGTCAACTAAAAAGAAAATCCTAAGTGGTCATCCTAAATATTGTTAGATTATTATAAAGTGTTATTTGAAGTGTGATAGGGAAGTTGGCTGAAAATAGGGAACTAGAAAGCAATCTATGGATGGTTTCAGGTCGTTTAGGCTTAAAAGGATCTATGTTGGTAATGGTACTAGCTTGGTATTGGGGCCTACCCCCTCACTTCACAATCCCGCAATGATAAGGGTGTCAAGTGTTTTGCCAATAAATACCATTAACCACGTGTTTATACTTGGCCATAAAACCAAGTCGGCTTCCTAATTGGTGATGAAATCCAAGTAGGTAGGCCTTGGATAAACAAATGTTTAAATGCGTTTTGAAATTATGTAATTTGGTAGTGTGTGCAAAAAGAGCAAAATAGTGCAACTAAACGATATATTGAAAAACCACCTAATTAGACTATGTGAGCTACTTTAAGCATGCAAACAACTAAAACTGAAAGTGTGAATTAATTACTAGCATATAATTGTTAATTCTCAATTTAAGAACGGTACAGAGTCGGTTCAGACGACACTGTATGCAAACATTACAAAACAAAGTCGACAGAGTCTATACTATAATGTAGAAGCAATAGTCCTTAAGAACTAAGTCGATCAAGTCAACTTAGTCTTTCAGACAAAAGATAGACTATAGAACTAGGTCAACCAGGTCGAGCTAATTTGTTGTAGGATTGCAATTTTGAAGACTGCAAACTTGTGCAAAACAGAACTATAATGAAGAACTGAATTGAAAGAGAGAAAGAAAGGAACCTCGATGGGTTGGAAGATGCTGAAGACTGCGAATTTTCTGTTGAAGTGCCTTGAATGTTGCTTGCAAGTTCTACCAACTGTGTCAACCTAATTCTGTGTTTCCCTATTTGTTGAAGCCTATTTAAGATGACTGAGTCAACCTGGTCGACCTGGTTTGTTATTTGGAAGTTGACTGTGATACTAAGTCGACCTGTACGACTTAGTTTGTTGTTCTAGAGCTGAATAAGAGACTAAGTCAACCTGTTCGACATAGTTTGTTGTCTGAAGTTGAAGAAGAGTATTGTATCGACCTATTCGATCCAGTAACCTATATCTGATGAAGACCTGCACAGAAAGAACATAGTCGTTTTGATGCAACTGTGTGTTAAACCTGCACACAGAAGTTAGAACTATACTGACATGGTCAACCTAGTATTGTAAATATAAAAAAACGATAAAATGATGGAAATGAAAAGCGTGAAAGAAACCCTGCAAAGGTTAATTTCATGTTGAGTTCACCAAAATGTATGCAATCGAAAATACATCAGCTCTACAAATCAATCCTAGCTCGGAGAAGATATATCCTACTTACACTTCCAATTGGAGATACATTAGATAATCGAGGTCATGACCAATATAGATCCGCTAGACCTAAAGAGGGGATCTCTTACCACAATAATATCACTAGGGAGAGTTTTAAAGCCTCCAGTCAAGCAAAACTATGCAATAACCCTAACTAGATCCTATGTTTTCATATTCACTATAGTAATAACAAGTAAAGTAAAAATCTAATCTAGTGCCCACCAAAGCTTGTGGTACAAAGTGGAGGTAATAAACAACAAAAGTAAACATGCATAAGAGACATACATCAATGTATACGGAATCATAATGCATGGAAGAGAAGTACAAATGCATATCTGTCTACTCTTACAAAGGAGGAACAAAGTTAGGAATACTTACCTTTGAAAACAAACCCGTCAAGCCTCAATCTCTCCCTTGGCCAAAGTGTTTCGCAAGAGGGTGTTGTGGTATGTAAGGATGACAAGGATAAATCAGCTCTAAACTACGCAACCTATCAATGCATCTAAAAGACTTCTTCACAAGACAGGATCCGTATCTCCAACGAAAGCATGAAACCCTAAGCTTGCTCTTCAAGTAAAATGGTGGATAAGCAAATGCGCAATATATCTTACTTTTTCTTCTCTTAGAAATGGCGAAATGATTGTGTTTATATAGGTGGATCTAATCATAAACCCTTATGAAAGTTTCAGTCGACAAGGTCAACCCAGTATCATTATTGACAAAAACTCACTAGGTCATGGACTAGGTCGGCCAGGAACCGACCTAGACCCTAAATAAGTTTTGTCAATAAGAGTACAAGGTCAAGATAGTCATGTAAACTGTCAAAAGGGGTTTTACGTTAGAAAAAGGGCTACTGAAGGTGGCAAATGACTAAAGGAGTGTGCAAAAGAGAAGGCCAAGATTAGGAGAATGGTTTTTAGGAGACCAATATGTAAATAGCAAATGGCAAAAGGGACAACAATCCTACGAAGCACCAATGGTCTGCCCACCTCTTTCTCAGTGCACCCCTTAGGGCGTGCACTCAGAGAGATTGAGACTCGACGGGTTCCTGCAAGATAAAGAGCGTCAGTAATTGATAAAGTTTGAAAATATTATGTGTATACAGAATCTATCCCCTAGCTTTGTTTGCTTATAGGGTTTCGTCTTCAAAGCATTTGTGTGCTAATAGACCAAATTTTCAATACTCAACATGATATGCCCTCACCAAATGATTCATCTTCACTTTTGTAGACCTCCAAGTGTGGCGCCCAAAAAGAGGAGAGGGTAATATAAAAATTGTTTTAAAAGACCTTTCCTTATGATCTTTTCTTAAAATCACTTAATACTTTATGACTCTTACAAGTCCCCTCTTTAAGTGAAATAAGAAACATAAAATACTTTTTCAAAAAGGTACTTTTACACATTCAATTCAAACGTTTAATATTCACTTTCCTTTATACTTGTCCCTTAGCCCCCGAGAAGGGTTTTAAGGCTAAGGATCTTCTACGATGTCCCTATCAAAAGAGGGACACGACAATCCTCACTGTCCAAAATTGTTTGTCCTCAAGCAATAGAAGTAACCAAAGTGCTATCTCCATGGTGGGTCATGTGTCAAACTTGAACCTAGGCCCTTCCCAAAGGAAAGACCCCTCTTGGTGATGCCTTCTACAGCTGCATATGAAGTTCTTTTGTTTTTTAAACACGCTGAAAATGCAAAACCAGCAGCACCTCATGTTGTCAACTCTTCTCTTGAAACCACATGTGCAAAAGATGCCCCTAAGATGTTGAAAGCAAAAAAATTCTCAATTTTGTCATCACAAAGGTGGCTGGAAAATGGTATTCCACCTAAGTAGTCTTCAAGTGTTAGGGCCTTGATCGCCCCTATGTCCTAACCTGCACATGAAACAAACATGTTAGTCAAAACAATCATTTTCCCCTTCTCTTTGGTGTTATTGACCATGATTTGTTTGGTAAGTATGGCTGCAAATTTCTGAATGTTATGAAGGATGCAGCCCCTATCAACCTCCTTATCCCTCCATCCAATGATTTTTCCATTTGCCATCTTGCTGCCCCAAGTGTAACCCACTTTATGTAACTCATAACAGCTGCATAAACTCTTGATTTTATCCTTCAAATTCCTCCAATAATGTATCCAAAGGGCTGGAAACTCATGTGTAGAAATGTCAATTCCACCCTTGACCCACCAATTCATTTGTATCTTTTTATTGGAGTGAACCAACTCCTTTGCCCACCATCTATCCTAATTTTCCATAACCCTGCATTTCTTTGTTGTCGTTAAACTATTCATCACCAAAGTGTTGTCCAACAATTCTTTAGTGTCTTGGAAGAGTAAAGCAATAATTGGATCCTAACCCTTAGAAGAAAATTTACCCTTCCTTGCAAAATCAGACTTTGTAGAGGGCTCCCCATTGCTCCTATTCAGCTGAAGTGGCCCATTTATTTCGTCATTACTACTATCATCACCAACTGTCCTCTTGGTTTCAAACCTTGGAGCATTTTTAACCAACTGAATTGACACTTTATTGGGCATGTTTCCAAATTGTATGCTAGGCTGAAATGACATATAATACTCAGAATTTTCTGAATGTACTTGCAAATTTCTCCTTAAGTCATTTTCAGATTTCTTAATTCTCCCCAAACATGGAATTCTAATTCCCCAACATACCAAATTTAAGCACAAAATTTCAAACTTGGCAAGAAAAAGAGGGATTAAGTAATCATTTCCATACCTTGGGAACCAGCATTGACTCCTCTCAACAAACCTTTCCCCTTAGCATGCCTTCGGATCCACATTTTAGCACATTTTACAAACCAGCTTATGCAAAGAAGAATTTTAAAGTCCTTTTCATACCTTAGAGGCTGTCTTAAGCTCCCAATATTGAATTTTTTGTATGGTAAACCATTTCCCACTTTTCCTTCACTCCATGTGTCATGTATGAGACTTTTTCCCTTCATGAGAGCTGGCTGTTCCAACTCAGAAAATTCCAATTGCCTAGTTGCCCCTCAATGAATTCCTTCGTGCAATGTGCTTTCCATTCTTTTGGACTTTTCCCCCTTAGGTGTCCTATCTTGCAAATCATGTAATATCATTTCCTTCCCATTGGCATCAAATTTGAGATCCATTGTTTGGTAGTTTTGGGTGCACTCCCCAAGAGAGTGCAGCCATTGTATACCAAGCACAAGGTTAGCTTCTCCAATACCAACCACATAAAAATTATCTTCAATGGGGTGTGTTTCCATCATTATGTTTAGCTTGGGAATTTTAGTGGTACAAGGGATGGTAAAGCCATCCGCCAAAGTCACACAAAAACCACTAAATTCAATAGATTGCAAACCACATAAAGCCACTATTTTTTTATCAATGAAATTATGCGTGGCTCCACTATCAATAAGAATAGTGACCTCCATACCTTTTAAACTACCTTTTACACGAAAGGGGTAGTACTTAGGGGTTCCTAATAGGGAAGCAAAGGTGCCTTCCAAGTCTTCTCCACCAAAAATCTCCAAATGCTCCTCATCATAGGTGGCTGCCCCTTCCTCTACATCCTCATCTTCTCCATCCGAATGCACTTCAATGTAGTGCACTTAACCTTTGCCACGGCAATGGTGACCTGGTGACCAAAGGTCTTTGCAATCAAAACACAACTTCTTCCTTCTCAATTCATTTCTTGTCTGGAAACTCCCTCTTGGCAGCTCTCTTTGCTGCCCCAAACCCTGCTGGTTTGGCCTTCCAAACTGCCCTATACCATGCTGATTGGGCTTGTCTAATTGCCCCAAAGGAGCTGATCTAGGTGGCCCAAAAGTGCTAAACCTTGGCTGCCCCCATTTGTTGTCTTTTGGCTGTCTATAAGGCTTAAAAGAATTAGTTTTCTAAAAATTGAAGGGCAGAATTTTACTTTGTGGCACTGAGGACTGAAGATAAAGAGCATTTTGAATGGCTCCTTGGAGAGTGGAAGGATCAAAAGCCTTGACCAAACCTCTAATCGAATCAGTCAAACCTTCCATGAAAAGAACCAATAACCTTCTTTCCAAGACATCTGTCACCATGACTGAAATCCTCTGAAATTCAGTCACATAACCTTCCATTGTGTTTTTTGCTTTAGTTGAGCCAATTCTCTAAAATGCAATTCCGGATCAGCCCTATCAAATCGCTCAATAATCCTCTTACTGAATTCCTCGTATGACGAAATGAGTTGGTGGCCTTGAGTAACCAAACCATGATACCACCATTCATCGGCAGCCCCTTCCAAGTGCAAGGTAGCAAACTGAATAGCCTCTTTTTCCAACATAGGCCTTAGCAAAAAATATGTATCCACCTTTTGGATCCAAGCCCTAGCTGAACTTTGGGGGGACCATCAAAAATTGAAAGTGCAAGCTTACTCAAAGCGTGGTGGAGTCCTCCTTGGCTGCCCTTGTGTTTTTGGCCAGCCCTATTGTCTCCCATGTGACCATGTTTCCAAGAAGTGAAAGCTGAAAAATCCATTTGTTCCCTAAAAGGGGTTGGATATGTCATGCATTCATCATAATCTTCCAATAAAGTGTCGCTCAATGAGGGTTGTGTTTCTCCCTCAGGAATGGCCGCCTCATCCTGCAAGAAGGTAGGTTGGTTAGGCCTACGTGAAGCTCCTTCAATACCGTTAGAAGGCTGATCCATGACGACGTGATTTCCCGAAGCACTACCATCCCCATTGGATGGTTTGTCACCCTTCAACTCCATAGTTCGCACAAATTCTAACACCATGGCCGTCATTTGTTCTTGGGCTTGTGTGTACCTGTCAAGTCTTTGTTCCTCTCTATTTTCTGCCTCTTCCCTTGATTGATCCAGGTGAGACATGTCTTTTGTGTGCGAAATTTCCCCCACTTTCTTCTTGCTTCTCAAGTAATATCTTATTTCTCCTTCACCTTCTTGTATGTATCATTGCAAAACCCACAGCTAGCCAAGATTTGGCTCTAATACCACTATAATGTCCCCAAAAAAGGCGATTAGCTGAAAATTAGGAATATCTATAAACCCTACTTAAAATTAGAAATTTTCTGATTTAATTGCAGCAAACCCTAATTTTACCACATCTGAAACATGTACCCATGAATCCACGACCTCTACCTCGTCCATAGGATCCTCTACCTCTTTTCGCACTTGCATCATTGCATTGAGAAGTACTTGCCTCACCTTCTTGTGCAGAATAACCTCCTTGTCCACATCCATGCATGAATTTTCCTTTTTCTCGCACTGCTTTGTTTACATGGTAACTTCTCCTTGGCCTTCAGTGCACACTGATAGGCTTCATCAACAAACCATAATCAGATCATACCAAGCTCATCTTGAATTGAAATGCACAACCCATTTCATACCTCGAGATCTTCTCAACATCATCTTCAACATGACCCACTATAATGGTAAATCTATAGATCTCTTTAGTGTGATCTTTCACACTCATCTCCCTTTGTCACAAGTTTTGAAGCTTCTTGAACAAATTCATGTTATAATCCACAAGAATGAATTTAGCCTACAACTTCACGACGAATATATTCCATGTCTTAATCTTATCTTTGCCTTTGCACAATCTTTCAGCTTGAACATGCACCCACCAGAAGGATGCGTGACCTTTCAACTTTGCATTGGCAAACTTAACTCACTTGGGAGATTCCATACTCGCATACTCGAAATACTTTTCCAACTCAGTGATCCAGTCAATGACCTCTTTAGGACTCAAACTTCCAGAATAACTTTAGGACCAACTTTGGTTTTCTAGTCATTCTCACAACAGCTCGCAAGAATCAATCTTCAGGTTCATCAACCTCTTCTTCTACGCCTGGTTCTCAGGTGCATCTTCTACGACTTCAATATTGTTTTCATCATCCACCATCCCAACGCCTCGACATTGTGTGGTCTCCATATCCTAAAAAAGGGGTTGTGTATCTCTCATCAACCCTGCCAAGTTTGCAAGTCTTGGTGCGTTGGCCACTCTCGGTGCTCTCGCAATGAACCCTACTCTTTGTGCTATTTCCTCAAAATCAAAGAACAATCACTTACACCTTCTACCCAACAATCTCGCTAGATGTCTACAGCTACTTTCTATCCCCACTCGCAAATGTGGAAAGCAACACTAACCTACAAGGACAACCACTTGCTTTGCTACCAAATGATGCAGTTGCAATTAGGGGTCTCAATGAAGAGATGCCTTAGACCATGCAACCTTCAGAATTACACAACGGAATAATGCAAACATACGTGCATGCAAAGGCAGCGCAAAACAACATGACAAATGCACACACATATAAGTTGTGCAAACATTACAAAGAACTGATGTGCGTGCAAAGGAGGCGCAAAACAACACAAAGAAACTTGCGCATAACTCAAGACTTGTGCAAGCTACAAAAATGTACTAAGTGTTTTTAATTGATGTAGGATTACAATTGAACCCAAATGCTCCTACATCATCTTGTAGAACTCCTTTGTGTACTCCATCTTTGTGAGCCAATCTATTAGCTCCTTTGGGTTCAATGTTCCCAAAAAAAATGAAACCTCCATCTGTGCTCCTCTTCCAATCTTGGAAATAGCTTTGATAAGCCAGTCTTCTCCTCCAACCAATCAATTATGCATTGGTCCCACTTCTTCCTCATTCGCTTCTTGTGCTTCAACTTTTGCATCTCTCACATCATCCCTCAGGATAAATCCTCTTCTTCTATCTTCCTTCATGGAAATCTATCTTGTCTACATCATTCGTAACATTTCCACGTCCTCATCAATCCTTCTGACTACATTTGCGACTACTATGCCTAGTCTCGCCACCCTTCTTGGTGGCATCTCGTCTCTTTGCAACTCTAGTTATGTTGTTGCAACTCTCTTTGCAGACCTATGCAAATTGCACTTCTCACCTCAATTCTCCATCCACCCTCGCAAGAATGGAGAACTCCAAACCTCACTCTCTCAATCCAAAGTTATAACCTTGCTCTGATACCAAATGATGCAATCACGATTAGGGGTATCAACAAAGAGATACCTTATACCGTGCAACCTACACAAAATGGACAACACAACCCTTATGCAATAGAAAATAACAATAAATGAAAACTTTATATCTTCAAATAAGAGATTACACACTCGATCTCTCTCACACACACACACATAGACCACAGACTTACAAACACCACGGTGTTACTCCTTGTCCACACAAGGACGTGATTCAATACTTCCCTAAATTTGAACATAGATCTCTACTTGTAGCTCTCACTAATGGCCAAACTGGATTTTCATGTCATGGGTCATTCTTGAATGCCTTCTTGATTATATAGGCACAAGATCCACCTGCTTACATTAATGCACTCAACCCACTAAATCAAAAAAAAAATCCATAACACATCACTATTTGCCACATTCATTAAATGCCAATTACAATCCCAATGACCCATAACACATCACAACATAGCACATCATGAGATAACACATCATGATGTCATGGCATTCACAAGAGCTTGGAATCAAGTTTGTCAATGTTGCACCATCTTCTAAAGTTAATTCCATGTTGTATGCTCAACGTAGTATATTGTAGTGCTTGTGCGGTGAAAATACAGCTTCAACAAGGACCCCTGTAGCATATCCATCCTAATGCATTGTAGAATAGAAATAGATTGTGTAGTAAGCTATGTGAGTGGTCTAATGCTCGAATAGATACCGCAGACCTCTTGAAGGGATCCAAACATACCACAGACCATCAACACAAAGGGAGACTTCACCGCTACTTATTTCTATCAACCCACTTTGGTTTTTATTGATGCAAGATTTCTTGTGAACCCGGATGCTCTTGCATCACCACCTATGTGCTTCCATATCTTCTACTCTCTTTAGATAACTTAGTAAATATCATAGTTGTAGCCTCTAGCAGAAAGTTATGAGTTTCTACTAGCATAATCTCATAAGGAACTGAAGTTTTGATATTGTTTTTACTAGTGATTAAGCATTTCTAAATTCTTTCTATTTTTCTCCATTTTAGACATGATGTATTGTTGGCCCCCACTTCACACCAATATAATATCATAGGTACGACTAGTAATCTAAATAACTCCTCCATAGTTTTCCAATCCCTCCTCTTCTTCTGATCATCCTTCTATTCTGAGTTTCTTTCAGCCGGCCTTGGATGTTAGAAGAGTTGAGTCCACTCCTTGATGGACCTTTCTCATTGCTTCTCCTGGATCTTTCTCCTCTTGGATCTTTCTCTTCATGTACATCTCCACCTCCCCGTTGTGTTTGGGGTCATGGATTAGGTCTACTTTGTATTGCTTTTCTTCTCTTTATGCTTTGTGCTCTTTTTAGGAAACCTTCGGGTTTTCCTGCTTTGTATTGGTACCTTTGTACTCTGCAATCCCTTTGACCTACTTTGGTGGTCATTTGTCAGACATTAATATATTTATCTTATCTACGTTTGTTTTGTAAAAAGAAACGTGATCTCCAACCTCCTTGGATTCTCTTCATCTTGCATGTTTCCCAATTGAGTTTGTTGTAGAAATCTACACCTAGGTACTTATACTTTGTCGCCATCTCTAGAGGCTTCCCCTTAAAAATTAAGCCTATTTGTTTCTTTACTCTCCAAAGAGAGAAGACCGTGAGCTTAGTCTCGTTGCTATTAACCCCCATCCCTACTTCTTTGCAAAATAGTTCTGAAGTTTTCAAGTGTTCTTTCAAATCTTAACTTGTCTTTGCAATTAGAATAAGTTTGTTGGCATAGAGAAGAAGTTTTACCACATGGTTGGTTATATATACTCCTCCACCTAACATGTCTATCTACTCTATCTATCTACTATCTTTTAATTTACTTATAATCTGTTCCATATGTATTGCTTGCTGGGGCCCTCTTTCACCATTTGTATGTTTCTACCACATTTCTTTTGATAATATCATCACTCCCCCATTACCTCTACCACTTTCTGTTATTCCGTTCCATGTCGATATCTTCTTGTAGCCTTCAAATTTTGCCATTGCAGCCTTCAAAATTTGGCATTTTACACCCATCATGCTCATGTATCTCAATGAGTGTGAGTATATCTTTCCCTTCAGCTATGGGCCCTAACCTGCAGCCTCTTCTCCAAAGGTAACCCATACAATTCCAGCCTACTAGAGTTATGTACCATCAGGGGGATCCGCCTCCCTATTTATTCTGCATTATTTGCATGCTAATGCATGCATTCCCATCTTTCAGCAACACAGTTTTTCCTTCAGTTTTAGCTGCCTTCACCTTCTCCTTTTCTATAGCCTTCTCTCCTTGTTGCATCAGGGTTAGGTCTTCCTATAAATAAAAACAAGAACCTCTTAACAAACTTCTATATCTCAGTAGTCATTTCTTATCCTCCAAGTACCTCATTACAATTCATGTAGACCTCTCTCTCCCCCTTCTCTTACTTTTCCAAGTTTGTTTTCTCGATTTGGCCCTTCCATTCCAGGTCATCTTTGAGGAAATATTTCACCCCTTTGACCATAATGATGGCTGCCCTGTCACACATCCCTTTCTTCCATCAAATGCAGTCTAGCCTGTTTTTGTATTAGCTCTTTATGCTGCTCCAATGTTTCTTTGACTACTTGAGCCCATGACCTAGCCTTTTCTATTTTACTTATCATGCTGTTGTCCTTTTATTTCCATGTTAACTAATGCAGTCTGTATTTCTGCGATTTATGGTATATTCTTCCATTCTGCCCCACCTGTTGTTGTGTTTGTTGTTGTTTGTTGTTGTCATGTCTAATTTGAGTCTTGTAAGTCATCTTGTTGCACAATCATATCTTCTTGCAGTGTTTCTACTTGCTCTTTAAGTTCCTTGTTGTCCTCTTTCAGCTTTTTATTGGCCCCTTCCATTTCCTTGAAATTTGAGATATTTAATGTAACCCCTTATTTCTGTGTTACCTAGTCTTACTTTAAGGTTCGAGATCTCATCCACAAGCAATTCTCTAGACCACACAAGTGGGGTGGATGTGAGACTGTACCTTTCCTCTTCCTTCTGAATTTTTGCTTTGGTATATGTCATCTGTGACATATGGATTGTCCTTGTTTGGTGCGACAGTCTAATTTGAATTTGCAATGTTTACCTTGTGTTTTTGCTATATCACCATTCCCTCCTGCGGTTTTGTTGACACACTGTTTGTGTTTCCTTGTAGGTTTGCTTGGTTAATATGATTTATCATTGGTATAATATTTGTAAGCTTTTTATGTGCCATACATATGTTTGCTGACCCTAATTTTGCCCGAGATTTTCAGCTTTGCAATAACACATTATACTGCTTTGCATTGAGTATACTAACTTTTCTCCATCTAGTCAAACATTGATGTGTGGAAAACCCTGCACCTGTGGACAAATGTATGCATGTGACCAAACTGTACTTATCGTCTCTCCAAGTCCAAAGTATGGATTTTGATATTCATATCAGTTAGGCTATCACGCCTAGAAGTGTGGTTTGTTGTCTTTGAGATTCATGTTCATTATTTGGTGCATTTTGTTCCCCACTGACCAAACAAAATTAACTGTTCTTAAAAGGTTGTTCCTCCATTGTGTGGAGGGAATATTAAAGATTTTATGTTTTTTTAATATTGCTGCGACTTTTTCTAGGGTTTTGTTTTCTTTATTTTATTTTAACCATCAAACCCTAGATTCCTATTGCCTTTTGCTTAAGGAAATAATATGGCATGAAATATATATAATAGGGTTGGGCAACAGTTGTACTCTATCTCCTTCATTCAACTTAATATATTACAGTATTTCTGCTCTGATCTTCTGTTTGATGTTCCCCTATGTTGGTCTTCTCACTACTCAAAACCCCATTCCATTGATCATTATAAAAATCTCTGATCCATTGATCTTGAAACTTTGCTCATTGATCTCGGGATCCTGCTCCCTAAGGCCTACTCCATGCTCCATGTTCTGTTGTTGTTGCTGTCCTTGTGAGTGTCGTCCATTTATATCCGTGTCAAAAACCTGCTGATAGTGTGTGTCGAGAGTTACAGGGGTGAGGATTAATCAAGCATGATGGAGTGTGTTAAGATAGAGATTGGTATAACCTAAGTTGCAAGATTTGCGTTCGACGAGGATAAAGTTTGGTTCAAGTTCACCAATGAATAAAGTTTAAAAAAATGCCATTAAGTTCCAAAAATACAATTTTTTTCAATAACTTTTAAAATAATGCAAAAGTATGTCAAAAACATTTAAAAGTGTGTCAAATCATAATATTTGTGATATTTTTTCAAAAATTGAAAGTCTCAAAATCTAAAACATGTAATTCTTAGTTCTTAAACTTCATATGAACTACACCCTATAGCCTTACAAGCTACTTATTACATCAAAACGTTCCATATCATCAAGAGCACTTGGCTCATCATCATCATCACTAGATTCATCACAAAAGAAGTCAGGATCATTTGCATCCTCCAAGTTTGTTGCAACAAGTTGGAGTTGTGAAGAAGAAAATTCTTTTGCCATTTTTTTCATGTACATCTGCAAATTTTTGTGAACATAAACAAAATCTCCTAACTTTCCCGACAATAGCCTCTTTTTTTTCTCAGATTGAATGTGTTTAAAACATCAATTTCTTTTACAAGCTAACGCACTTGCTCCTTGACTAAATATTCGAAGAGCAAAGCATATTTTTGGAGTACTTGATCCATAAGATTTCCACTATTTGTATCCTTCAAGATGTGGCCTATCATAGCTCCTAATTTTGTAAAGACCCTTTCTTGTGCCTATAATGCCTTTATTTGGTCCCTAATTATAGAAAAACCCTATCAATAGCTTCATAAAGTCCACGCGTGACTTTAAAATCGTTGTTTCTATCTATATGAAAGAGCCTAGGCTTTAGATAACAAGTCGTTGCATGCAAGAGTGTGTGCATCATTTTTCATCTTATATCCATCACATCCCATATTTCTTTGTAGTCAATGTCCACGTCATTGAACGCCTTTGAATGTATTCCTTACAATGGTCCATAGCCTCATAAAACATGTCAAGACAAGGGGTGTCATCATCAACCATGCAATGCATACACATCAACAATAGGTTCACATTTTTTAGAACTTTGTTTGCATTTTCCCAAAAGTTGTTGTCTAGAAAGGTTTGTTCTACATGTTCTCTTAGAACTTGTTGAAAGCACAGATTTTTCCCACTCGTTGCAACAATCACTAACCTTATCATTGTTTTCTCTTCAACCACTTGTTTCAAAATGATACAAAAAAAGGCAAATCTTGTTTCACAAGGCCTCAACAACTCCTTAGATGCATGTTGTCTATAAATGCTCAGTATGAGGCAATGGTTCCTTATGAAGTTTGCAATTATCCTCCCCCTTTGAACTGCTTCATGCACCCATAAAATTTTGGTCAAGTCGTGAAGTGGCAAATTAAGGCAATGCACTGCACAAGGGCTCCAATAAATTTGTGGATACTTGTTCTTAATTATATTTTTAACTCCTAACAATTTGTGGCATTATCAGGAACAACTTGAACTACATTGTCTTCACACACTTCAAAAATGTTTCATTTAAGATTTTAAAAATATACTCTGAAGTCATCTTGTGGTTCATAGTGTCAATCACTTTCAAGAAAGATATATCTTGGTTCATGGTGTCAACTATCATGTTTTCAGTCAATGTCTCTTTTGACATTTTCAAAAGAATAGTCCTAAGCCTTTTAAAACTAGGTGATGTGTATCCTTTGCCAAATTTAGATTTATTTTAACTGAAATTTTAAAATACGAACTCATGGCCACATTGAATGGAATGGCACTTAAATAAAACAAATTGGACAATGCATCATCCACATCTTGCTTTTATACCAACTTCCAAATGCTACAAATTGTTCCACTTCCAGTATTGTTCGATTACATACATAATAATGACATGTTTGTTGGAAAACCTTTTGATGTGTTCCAAGGAACTTCCTCTTGAACTCTCAATTTTTTTTGCACTGCCATATGTTTTCCAGCTAGTGAATGTAACACCCCCATCAGGACCAACCGTTCTGCCAAGTAGGTGGTCCACTACCCTGGGTAAACTCCCATACAATAATTTGCTAAATAATTACATCATATTTCATTCATTGATCCTATCCACGAGACATCCTTCCATCACTCAACTTTTGATTTTTGAGCCATGGAATTTTTTGCAAATTTCAAATGAAAATTTTATGTCAATATTAAAATTTTAAAATATAAAAAAACACAAAAAAACATAAAAAATAATAATTAAATAATTAAAAAAACAGCAATCCAATTTCTAATATATTAAAAAATAAAATAAAAATACTAGAATTTAAACAAATAAAAATAAAACTATATATCATTTTAAGACGTGTCAAATCCCAAAACAAACTTGAAACTGAATTTTAAAATATTTTAAAAAATAGAATAACATTAAAATTTTTAAATATACACTTGAAATAAACAAAAAATTGTAATTAACAAATTCGGTTGGACAGGATTTTTTGGCCAACCCAAGGAAGTTCAATCCAAGTCAGACCTTATTTTTTCAATTTTTTTCTTTTAAGTTTTCTGCAGAAAAAAACAACAAATTTATATATTATATAATATTAACATTTTATATTAAGCTATTAATTTTTTTCATTGTATTTGTCAATTTTGTATATTTATAAATCTTTGCCCATATATATATATGTGTGAATTTTCAGATTTTTTTGCCCTCGCAAACGGATCCGGATTTCTGGACTTGATAACTATGAAAAGAAATTAACAATAAAAATAAACATATTTTTTTGTATAAAAACAAACTTTAAATTTAAAATATTAAAAAAACATTAAAAAAGAAAGCAAATATAAACCAAAAACATAAAAATAGATAAAATATAAATAAATTTAATGTTATAAATATAAACTATAATATGTAAATATAAAATTGAAACATATATAAGTACTTACCAAACAACCAAAACTTAATTTATTTTAAAAATGAATGACATAAAATATATATATAACGAAATATAAATTATATATCAAGAAAGATCAAATTTAATCTGAAAAACGAAAAAAAATAACATAAAATTTTATATTAAATATAATGAAATATAAAATATAAAAGTTAAACTTAAAAGTAAAAATTGATAATGATAAAAATTAAGTATTTAAGGTAAATTACAAAACATAAAATTAAACTTAAAATACATAATCAAAAATAAATAAAATAAACATTAAAAAACAAATAAATTAATATTAAAAAAATTAATTAAGCGTGACCATCTTGTTCACTGATGTTGGCTCCTCCAGCACAACAGACATAAATCTATGTTGTTTGGAAATGGAAACGTTTTCGAAATGCACAAACGTGGATTTTAAAAAACCATTGATTTGGAAATGTCCTTATGATATATATATATATATATATATATATATATATATATATATATATATATATAAACATTGCATAATACTCATTTTTAGTCTATAAAAGATAAAACACTTAAAAAAATATAGTATTCATTCATTCATTACTTCAAAGACAAAATCTACATTGAAATCTAGAATAAATCATTTAGATTGCCCTCAAAATCATGAACACCGCTTCCACTATTTTTCAATTTTATCATTTACTAACGCTTTCCCTCACAGAGGTTCATCAATGCATTGAATCTCCCTAAGTGCATGCATTAAGGGGTGCACAGGGAATCGGTTGGGATCGGCTTGTGGCACTTAGTGAGAGATGTTCTCATACTATTGTATCATACCTACATCCCTTCATGCAGCGTTCATACCTCCTATGATGTCTCCTTGAAATCTTGAAACCCTGAAATATAGCTAAGTCTGAAACCCTGAAATATGACAAGGTCCTCCAAAACCTAGAATTTGCATTATAGCTCCTAGAGGTCCAAAACCACTCTCAAACATCCTGAAAGTATATATATAAAATATAACATGAAGTATAAGAAACTAGATGTCCCTATCTAAATGTAAACTTATCTTTTTTTAAGTTTTATGCAGAAAAGGACACCCGACAACCTTATATATATAACATTAACATTTTATATTATGCCATTAATTTTTTTCACTTGTGTTTGTCGATTTTGCATATTTATAGAACTTTGCTCACACACACACACACACATATATATACTTGAAATTTTTTAAGTTTTATGCAGAAAAAGACACCCAACAACCTTATATATATTACAGTAACATTTTATATTATGCTATTAATTTTTTTAATTGTATTTGTCAATTTTGCATATTTATAAAGCTTTGCTCATACATACATACTTAACATTTTATATTATGCCATTAATTTTTTTCATTGTATTTGTCAATTTTGAATATTTATAAAACTTTGCTCATACATACATATAAAAACTTATAATTTTTTAAGTTTTATGTAGAAAAAGACACCCAACAACCTTATATATAACGGTAACATTTTATATTACACCATTAATTTTTTCATTGTAGTTGTCAATTTTGCATATTTATAAACTTTGCTCATACATACATATATATATCGAACAATATTTTTTCAAACTTTTTCAAGAATTCCAAATTTTTGAATTTTTTTGCCCTCACAAAGGATCCAAATTTCCGGACTTGGTAAATATGAAAAAAAATAACAATCAAAATTTACATATTTTTTATATAAAGACAAGCAAACTTTAAATTTAAACTATTAATAAAATAAAAACAAAATTAAATATAAACCCAAAAAATAAAAATAGATAAAATATAAATAAATATAAACTATAATTTATAAATATAAAATTAAAACATGTCTTTAACAAACAACCAAAACTCAGACCCGATGGGGATAGCCTAACGGTGCGTGCACTGAGTGCTAGAAGTGGGAGGTCTTATGGTCCATTCCCCAAGCTAACCACCTCTATAGCTTCGTTCCCACACTAGGCTCTAGCAGGTCAGCCCTTAGGGTACCTAATGCGATGGACTAGCTGGCTTGGTGTTCAATGTGACGGGGATCGGTATGTGGCTTGAAACATGTGTTCAATGCAATGAGGCAAGTCCACACTCCATGGCTAGAGATACTCTTCACAACCGATTTTAGCTCCGCTTAAATAAAACCTGTTACCCAACTTTTTTTTTTAAAACCCAGTGGGGATAAGCCTAGCAGTGTGTGAGTTGAGTACTAGAAGTGGGACGTCTTGAGGTCTATTCCCTAGGCTAAACACCTCTATAGTGTTGTTCCCACACTAAGCTCTGGCAGGTCAGCCATGAGGGTACCCGATATGATGGACTAGTCAGCTCGGTGTACAATGCGATGGGGGTTGATATGTGGCTTGAAACCTGCATTCAATGCAACGAGGCAAGTCCACAATCCATGGCTAGGGCTACTCTTCACAATCAGTTATGGCTCCAGTTAAATAAAGCTTGTTACCTAACATTTTTAGCCAATGAGATGTGGGTGAGTTAGTTAAGTGGCTTGGTTGTTTCAAGTCCCACCCAGATTCAAATCTTTGAAAAGGCATATGAGGCTAGTTGTGGCTATTGGTTGTATTCTCGAGGCCATTAATGGTTGTTGGTTATTCTTGAGGCCAGTAATGGCCATTGTTGGTAATATGGTATACATGTGGTATTACATTGGGATCTGGGGCCCCGATTGTATTCCAAACTGGTTCACGCTTCGATCAAAAGCCATCACCAAGCAAAATAAAAAAAACAACCACCAAAACTCTATAATATTTTAATAATGAATGACAAATTCAAATTTTTAAAAAATTAGATATGATGAAATATATAATATATATAAAAATAAATAAAATATATAACAAAAAAGATAAAAACTAGCATACATATCTTAGATAAATCTATATAAAAGATGCCAAGAGATATCATTTTCGAGGTGACCCATTCTATTTAGTTCACAAATCCAAAATCATATAGGCGCCTCGAAAATGATATCTCTCAGTGTATTTTACATAGATTTATCAAAGATGTGTATGTTGGTTATAGTCAATTAATTTAAATAAATGTTCTTATCATATCAATCACTCCCAAATTTTCCTTAATTTAATTAGAGACACTAAATTAAAAAATGATTTATTATAATAATTTTTTTTATTATTGATCTACTTTGTCTTAATTAAGATTTATGATCATTTTTTACCTTGGATTAGAACATCAAAGCCACATTCTCATCTTTAATTAAAACCTCAACACCTACATAATGCCATCTACAATAGTTTAATTCCCTACACATCAAAATCTCTTATAAATTTCTTAAATATCTTAGGGCATACATGGCACATTACATTAGAAATAGAAATATATTTTTAAAATTATATCAAACCTAAATAAAACTTGAATTACAAATGAAACAAAACATAAGCATCGTCCAAATGAAATGAGTATCTTTAAACATTACTCTCATATGTAATGAGATGAAAGTTTTTATCATAAAGATAATTAATAATTATGAAATTCAATGTTTTGTGGCATTAATTACAGTGAATTTTAGTATTATTGCTTTGTTGTTTTTCTAAACTGAAATGAGATGGTTTAGATTATATATTTACCTCTCTAAGTTCCAAAATTTTCAATACATTGGAATGTCAAAGTACCCATCATGATTGAAATGCATTATACCTTCAGCTAAGATATCTCTGTTAATCAATGGGTTCATCAAACTTTGTCGTGGGCACTAACCTCATATGTTGTAGTTATAACTTTTTAACTAACAAAATTATTCGCAAGGACATCTATACCATCTATCTAAACATACATAAGCAAGCATACCCACACAATTTCCACAGCTGTAGTCGTCGGTTTCCTTCTCATATTGCATGATTTGATAACCTCCACCGCCATTTCCTATGTAATTATATGCTGCTTGAATTCAAACTTGAGAATATGACAAAGCTTAGAGACAAATGCTTTGAGTTCCTAGCTGGCCTGTTTAAGCACACTATTAGAGTGCCATAAATTAGGGTTTTGGTTTTGGTCGTCACAAGGCAAAGGATCGGCAACATTATCCGACACATCTCTTCTTGTATGGGGTTTGAGTATTTTGCCTACTTCAGATATTTGATGCTGAGTTAATTCAGAAATGTTTACCCATTTAGTCATTGTTTTATACTGCCCCAACTCCCTGCCCACATGATAAAAAGCATTATTTTTTTAAGTTTTGCACAATGTCGACCTCGTTTTTCTAAATGGAATTTTTTTAAATGGAATTTTTTTAAGTGAATTTTTTTTAAATGACAATTAAATGGATGTCAAATTTAAGGCTAGAATTAAAAGTGAACACACTCATTCCATTACAGCCCCACATATCCAAATTTTTCTTCCACATCATAAATTTGGCAAATTTGAACTTCATGCCAAAAAATCACCAAACCTTGTGACACAGCTTTTTATTCCTGTAGAAATTGTATAACCAGACTAACACAGTGGTCCCATGCAGGGGGCTTACCATAATTTTCTGTGCGGGTGCTGCAGAGAAAAATATGGAGTTATATGCACAAATATGGTCTCATGAAACACAAAATATTCAGTTAATTGTTGCTATTTTTTAGGTCTTTATAAATAAATTTAGAAGTTAATTTATTTTAGAAAAATCTCAACATATACATCCTTCAACTTGGCATAAAATCTGCCTAAATTTTCTGAGCAGATATTGCAAAACTGTAGCCCCCACTTTTCAACAAGGGCACAAACTCACCTCCTAAAAATCAGCCTGCTCCACTTTTTATGGTGAAGATTCTTTTTATTCCTATAGAGATTTTTAAAATTTGTCATAGGACCACCTGCACATAAAAAATAGGAGCTGCAGCCCCCTCCATGGGAACCCATATTACAGATCAGCACAAGACCGATCATGCAGTGTACTTCTCATACTCTTTAAAGACCAACCAATAGTACCAGATAACATAATCAATACATTGGGATAGCTAGATCTCACTGCATTCAGTTTGGATCTTTTAGATTTGCCAGTATCACAAATTTTGTGACCTCGCCTAAGAGACCTGCTTTGGATGTCAATAGAGAATAGAGTAACCTTCACCTCCAAAGGTAGCTTCGCCAGCCCCTCTCAGCCCACAGCATTCCCTTGGTGATATCATCAGACTCTGCAATGGGACTATCCAATGGTTGATGATTCTACAATTCACATCCTGCCACATGCACACATAACTAGTGTCCATTTTGTACCCTCTAGCGTAGGTTGTAGCTTAGATCATATGCTGTTATGACTTCTTAGTTCTTAGCGCTATTGAGTATACTTTCAGATTTATTGATAAAATTGCCTTTTATTTCTGGTTTTCCATTATTCCTTTCTTTTAGATAGTTTAGGAAGCCTTATCTGTGTTATCTTAGCTGGCTGTACGTTACAGCCTATTCACCAACTTTTACCATTTTGGACTTTGATAAAATTGCCTCTCTCTTCCTATTAGGTTACTCCCTCAAATAAATATAATACTAAAACGATCATTTCTCTGTGACTTCTCCCATAAATTAGCATAATATCCACAAGGCTGAGACAATGCCAAGAAAATATATACAAGAATGTTGGATGACCTGTCTTTCAAAACCTGTGTCTGATAATAAAATCAGTGGATGCAGGCGTAAGTGCCAAGGAGAAGAAAAACCACATAAAAGACAGAATCCTAGAGACTGGCCAGTTGGGATATCAAAGTCTACCAGCATACAAAAATCATGCGTAGGGACAACCATTTGCTGCTATCAATCTAAGAACTTAAATGCATATCTAAACAAGGAAGACATGGAAACTACATGGATTAGGTCTTGCTGTTTTCAAACTCTTTTGTGAATGTCAATAGTTTATGTGCATATTACAAGCCATCTGGAAGCGCTTTGAATGTCCTTTCCACATGAATACAACTAAAGCTTTGATGTAGATAAACTATCACAGAAAAGGAGTCTCTACTGTTTAGCCTTTAAGCTACTGCTCTCAAAGGTAGTAACTGCAATGACAAGTCATGATGTAGCAAACAAGTATAATACAACTTATCATGAACACAAAAATAGAATGGAAGTCAGATAGCATTAAATAAGATTGTAAAGCAATTGCATTTCAAACATCAAAGTGCCAACAAGTAATTTAGGAAAGAGAAGGAAAGCCTACTCATACATGAAATAGATAAAGAATGGAACAGTAAGAACCAAGGTGGAATTAAACTCAAATGAATTAACAACAACGATACTTACCAGTCAATTTCAATAGACTGCTGACTAGTTTCGAATCTGGAAAACTCAATGCCAATTCTTGGTTATAAACAAGGCTAATAGCTGTTCCAAGACCTTCAGTTGCTCTAATAGATGAATATGAAGCAGTCACAGAACAGAATGTGTATTGCTCAATGGGTATGGCACTCAAAACATCGATATAGAGCTAAAGGGAATAGGTCAGCAGCTCAGATGGAAAGTTCCCCTACCAGGCATTGCATTCTTCTCGTGTCTTAGATGACTCCGGTATCTGATGGCAGGAATGGTTTGCTCAAGCTCAATAAACTGCCCAGCCTTATTTATCCAGGAACTGTCTCGGTCACATGCCAACTTGGGACCTGTTTCCAAAATAAGATCCAAAACTTGTAAGTATTCTTGAGAAAAGTTACAGCCAGGGCTATCCTATTAGAACTTGAATGCTCAGTTCATTCGGTAAATTTGTGTCAGATAACTACAGCCAAGACTAAAAAGTAAGTATTAACCAGTGAGAAATAAACATGTTGACTTTTGAGAAAAGCTCTCAAACATGCAAGGGACTCTTTAAACATGGAATGCCCGAACAATCTTTGAATGATTATGATCCAATAAGTTTCTCAGGCCAGCAATCAGCATCATTTATATGACCCAAGATCAGAATAAATATGGCTATACATGATTCTCCATTTGATGTTACTGCTCTTAAATGGTAACACTGCAAAGACCACGTACAAAAAAGAAAGCAAATAAATTAATAAAGCCAAAATGCATTTTTAATGCCTCCCACATATTATTTACAAACAATTAGCATCCACTTGAATATATCTAGCATAGTATTGAGACTGCGGGTCTCCAGAAAATTGGCAGGGTCCCAAGCCAAGCAGGGGCCCGCAAGTTTTGTGGCCTTGACTCAGCTGACTCATGCTATGATATTATTCTTGCCGCTCCATAATATTCCCCACTATCATATTATTCTTAATGTCTTTTTAGTATTATGAATGACTGTTGACTGCCTGTTGTTATCCACAATCTGGTCAATTTTACCATTGACTCCCTCATCAGAGTTTCCCACTCAGTCATCTGACTGTTAAATTGTTAATGTCTCCCATTCTTTTACAATCCACTTGATCTTGAACCATTCTCACATAAATAGGAATGCAAAATAAGAGGATATTGGAATATTCTTAGTGAAAGGATAGTGTAATTAGCTTGTGAAAAATGGATTCAGACTATTTGGACAGTAAAGAAAAACCCCAAAAAAAGTTTTGAAAAAACCCTAAACAAAACTTTATTGTAAGCAAAAATGGCATTTTCAGACAGTACAAGGTAAGAGGAAACTTTACTGTGCAGGTATCGGGGACAATCCTCTCCGAGAGTAGTATAGGTGTTGCACTTGGCCAAGGACTACTCTTCACACCCTACTCCATGGCTTAAAAGGCTTATTTATAGTTAATTATTTTTTCTCTGTATATTCCATTGCCTTTTGTATGTGGATTAATAACTTTATTCCATTAACTTTTTATCCATGTTACATGAAATCCCAGAATATGGGGATGTGGGAGCACTAGAACCCCTCCCCAAGATGTCTCGAAAATTTCAGGGATCTTTGGGAGGGAGCGGGTAGTAAAAAATATAAAATATAAGAGCTATTTATTGTTTATGACTAAACACAAATTAAGTTAAGAAATAAGAATCACCGTACACTATCAATTCTATATTTAACTTCTCGATCTCATCACTTGATATTAATTAATAATTAAAAATGGAACAAAAATAAAAATAATAATGAGTCATCACATCACATTGGAAAATTAATATTCACAAGACTGAAAGTTGAAAGTTGAAATAGTAAATAGAAGTGACTAGCCTGAAGACTGACATCAAATATCATATATGTCAGATAAAATCACAAATCGTAAAAAGATAATTCTACTACCTGACATGAAATTAGTAATATGTTCTTCTACAAACTGGATACTAAACAGCAAAAAAGTAAAAGTCCTGCAAATAACCAAAAAAAAAAGGTATGGAGCAAACATGGCTAATGGCTAAGTCTGTGCCACTGCTACCCCTCTATCCTCAGCTTCCATTTGTTTGAAAGTTGACTCAAGGCTCAACATTATCTATGTGTATACTATCATCACGCTCAAATCCACTGGTTGATTGCACACGCTCAGGGGCACCCCAACTAATCCCTGTTGAAGATATACACCACTCTCCTCATCAACCTGGTCACATCCTCAAGATCATTACCCCATTGTGTGGAAGATCCCTACAAATACTTTGCGGTCTTCCTATGCTTAAAATAGAAACCACTGTGAACTCCTATAAGCTTCTATGCTCTCCTGAAGTTAAGTTTGTTTTGATACAGTGGATGAAGATATGAGTGGACCAAATTCTCTCAGCCACAAAGAAACTAGCAGTATAAGAGAGCACCCAAATAGCAAGGTGTCTACATCATGGGTTTTGTTTCCATGTGTCTTCCAGCACTTGATCAAGTTCCTTTGTGCAAAACCTGCTCTATCTTTCCTTGTGTCGGGATTGTTGAAAGGGTCATTGGATTCCCAAACTGACGAAACTTCTCTTGAAGCTCCATGACCTCCTCCTTAGTATGCATCTTGTCAATAGCATTACAAAAACCTTGATTTATACAATCCCACCTACATTGAATGATGGATCTAATCCTCTCATCAGAGAGTTGTACTGCGGGATCTCTCTCACCAATGTTAGCCCTCACTTGGTCCAACAAGCTATCAAATGTATCATATATTTTTCCAAGAGTAAGAAAGCATGTATCTAGACAACGGATCACCCAGGCTACGGAAAAAATAAATGAAACTACATATCTCAAATCTTACAACCTATCATTCAAAATCTGGACCTTCACCTTCTTCGCCTCATCGGACTTGGACACTCCCCACCTGGAGCACTCACTACTCACAACCCACTTGCTCTACAAAGGTTGTTGCACCTTAAGCATCCTGTCCAATAAGAAATAGTAACTGGAAAGCCTAGTATTTTTAGGCCTGAGGAATTCCTTCTGTGCGGGACCTATAAATGGCTAAGGATGTATGGTGCTTGCAAATAAAGATGTGCACATCCCCATACATACACACAATTCATTATTGTTTAGTTAAATCTATATAAAAATTATTAAATCTCGAATCCAAATTCCTATTCTAGCCTTTCCAGTAAAAATAAAGATTTCCCGTGTCACTTTGTTCTTTTTTGGCACTTCTTCTGAGCAGGAAGCAATGAACATTCTTCGGATATAATAACTCCAGGAAAATGGGAATAATAGTTGCAACATAGTTGGACATTCGAATCAAAATATTTCAAATCTAATGCTATGATTTAACATATCCTCTAATGACAAAACCAACTACAATTTCTCTAAAGAAGGAAAGATCATTCAAAGTGATTTCATTTGCATATGTTATAAATCTTGTATACTATGCAAGTA
Source organism: Torreya grandis (assembly GCA_037957365.1). NCBI lineage: Eukaryota > Viridiplantae > Streptophyta > Pinopsida > Cupressales > Taxaceae > Torreya > Torreya grandis. Next base: position 558,010 of record JARHVA010004382.1, read on the forward strand.
TGTCTCCTCTATTAGTTGAGTATCATTTGCTATAAAATCTATGAATGCTAACCTTTGCTCTCACCCAAGTGGTTTACTGAATAGATTGTAGGGCTAACGAAGCACCTGCAGGGATGGATAAGCAGAGCTCAAGATACTGGTAAGATTTTACCCTGTTGTGTGCGAGAAGCTAATTATCAAATATCTTGTTTGGCTAAATGCATGCGCAATAATCAGTCTATTGACAAGGCCATCAATTTGATCATTTTTGAAAATAAGGATAGGCTCAGCACTCTGACAAATCTTAATAAGTTGGAAAGCTAAATCCCCTAAGGTAAATGGATTTTCATCCAGGGAAGTGGTATAAATAATCAAAGAAGAATATTTGTCAGAAGAATATAGATGGGTCCACCCGTGCCATGTCCCAATCTGATGGGAATTTTTTTATAGGATATTCTAGAGATTCCACAGGTCAATAGGGCAAGGAGATCAAAAGAATAATTGAGATGAAGTGAAACAGTAGTGAGAAAGAAAGATAAGGTCAGTCTCCACCTTTAATTAATATAAGAATATTTCTCTAGGCAGGTTATGATTAGTTAGTGTGAAAGAAGTAGATTGTCTAAGTAGCAAGCTGCACATGACTATAAACGAAGTGCTTCATGATGGTTGTAGATCAAAATCCAAGATGCATGGATCTCAACCCACCAATCAGAGTTTGATACTCTCATGTCAAGGTTACACGGGAAACATTCCTAGTAGTCCAAGACACATTCCTTGCATTTTGTGGATGGGTATATGAACCAAAAACATCCCACACACCATGCACACCTCATGCTTGTACCCAAGACATGGATCTCTGAGAGTAGTTTCCCTAGCAAACCCTAATGGGTGGGATGCCCAAAGATCCCGCAACCCAACAAGGGAGAGACACCTAGACTTCATCCAGTCTAGGGGAAAACCCTAGGTAAAGAGACATAATGGCTCACCCAATGAGAAGGCGCCTGCCTAAGCAACCTGATATAACCCTAACCCTAGCAACCAAAATAGCCAATGCATGCCCATTTTATTATTTTCATCGTTCGTGGTTGGTTTGTGAGGAGAATAGCATTGAAGCAATTAGCAACAGCAGAGCATCCCAATGACAACAGCAGTCACTTGTTTTTGTCATTATCATTTTGGCATTTTGGAGCTGAGCGGAAGCAATGGTCTCCTTTTACAGATTGAGAGAGTGGCGAGAGAGTGGTAGAAGTCTGAGGAGTGAGTATAGTGTTTTTTCACTCTAATTTTCATTTTTGCTTTCTTGTAGAGCATATGTCATTTAGAGCAGCAGTTATTTAGTAAGACTACAGTGAATAGTAATGACAAGCCGGAATCGTGGAACTCCGTCAGAAAGCAGGCGGAGTGCAATTTCTTCTACTTTCCAAACAAGAGTAGCTCTCGCACTCTGACTTTGCTAGATCTATTACTAGTGCTTGAAATAGACTAGTTACTTATGTTGACTTTCCCCTGTATGTTTAGCTATGTTAGTGCTAAAAAAATCCAATTGGCAACTTTAGCAGTGCCAAAAAGGTTTAAAGATCCATTAACGGTGCTTAAAATACACATTTAAGAATAATTTACAGCCCATATTTACTCAATTATTTGTGCTACTAGGCATTTACTTTCTTACTTTTAGTACTTACAAAATGTAGTGCTTATACATATTTTGATTCCATGTGCCCATATCATTTTTCATGTGTACAACTATCAAAAAACACTAAATGTGATACATAAATATGTGTGCAGAAAACTGTTTCTGATTTATTCTCATGTGAAACCTCGACAAACCCCCATTTTCCATCACATCATCATTTCAGTCATGTTTCTCCTTTCTCCTTTCTGGTAACTAAGAGTGGAAGAGATAGAAACCCACCCTAGAAACTACTGAAATTAGTCTACATTTGTGTGACCTATCAAGTAGAAATTGTTATTCTTCTTGTACACCAGTCCAAAAAACAATGTACCACGTCCATACCCAACACCTGCTTAGCTGCCTTCCAGTGCAATCTAGGGTTTTTCATGAACCTGGAAAGAAAGTTCATAAAATACCCTAGATCCAGTCTAGCTCTTTTTGATAAATGAGACTCCCAATCAACTGCTTGTAGAGAGTTTCATTTACCTTCTTTTACTCAACAAATCTGCAAAGCTCCAACCTTGGTTCCATGGGTATCGCCATTACTTTGCACTCATTCATCCTAAATTTATCAAGTGAGTCCTTGGCATATTTTGTCTAAGAAATAAAAACATAATTATTTGCCTGCCATAACTCCAAGCCAAGGTAATGTGCAACAATCCAAGATTTTGTCACCTCAAACAACCTCTAAAATCAACTCTTCTCTACTCCTGGTAATCATAAGATCATCATTATACAAAATCAAGATATCGATCTCTCCATTCTTCTTCCAAATGTACATATTGTCATTAGAAAGAAACCCATATGAGCATAGGAGTCCATCAATATTGATGTACCGCACACAGGTTGCAAGCTTGAATTCGTAAAAGGATTTGATCAACCTGCATACCTAGTGCTCTCTCCTCAAACCAAAAATCCTTTCAACTTGTGGATGTATATTCTCTCCTAAAGATCTCCATTCAAGAAAGCATCCTTCATCAAGTATGATGGTTTTGTTTTTCTATTGGTGCAAAGGTCTCCTCATGGTCGATTCCTTCATTTTGTTCATAAATTTTTGCAACCAATTGAGCTTTGTATTTGTCAATGGAACTATTTGCCTTATCCTTCATTTTAAACACCCATTTGCAACCAATGGGTTTCTTCTCTACTCGCCAATGGACAAGCCCCCAAGTATGATTCCTCATGAAAGCATCATACTCTGCCCTTGTTGCATGAATCAACTCCTTCATTTGCAATGCTTTGCTAACAAAGTTAGGTTTTGAAGATTGAACCACCGTACTTATCAATCCCAGGTTCACTACTTCTCCAGCAACACTTCTGGTCCTAATTTTGTTGCATAAGATATTTGGTGATTTTCCATCCTTCAATTCCTTCATGGTATTGACTTAAGCAATTTATTTGACAAATTCCCTCTTTATGGCTTTAACTATTGTTTTTCTAGCAACTCAACCTCATGATCACCATCATCATATTTGTATTCTCTTTCTTCATTGGCTTCTTGTCATTTTTTTTTTATTTATCATGAATAATTGTCACGTTATATATTTTCAGACCTTCCCCAAGGTTACATCTCTGCTTATGTATATATTATGGATTGTAGGGCCAAACAGCCGAAAGGACTTTGATTCACTACAGTACCCAAGAAACATACACTTTTCACTTTTTTCATCAAGCTTCTTCCACTTTTATGTTAGTATATGCATAAGTTGTGCTCCCAAATATTCTCAAGTGTTGCACTATGGGCTTCTTTCCAAACCACACTTCTTCAGGAGTAATCCAAGGCTTTTGTCAGTGCTCAATTGAATAAATACAAATTATCTATTGCTTCAGCTCAATATCACCTATCCATGTCCATGTATTTTGGCATGCAACTCATCATCTCCTAAAAAAAAAATCCATTCTGACACTCCAATTTGTTGCAAAGTGTAAGCAATTGTTGCTTTAGGCCTTGTTTTGGGCAAAAATTCAAGAACTGTTCTGAAATGTACTCTCCCCTTCAATCTATGTGGAGTACTGTCATTGCCTACTAGACTCATCTCCACTGCAGCCTTGAAGGGCTTGAAGTACTGGAAAGTCTCTATTTCTTAGAACAAGAAGAATACCCAAATCTCAGGAAAAATCATCAATGAGCAACAAGAAAAACTCGACGCCACTGAAAGATTCTTAAAAGGGTCTGTAAAAATCATTTTACACTAAATCGAGAATTCCCTCTACTAGATTCATCTTGCCACTTTCAAGCTTAATAAACATCATTGTTTAGCAACGATGCATCTGAGCCAGAATTTTTCAACCTCCTTTATTGTAGGTAGCCCATGGACTATATTTTGCTTACTCAATGCCATCAGGTACGAAATGTTTCAATTTCCAAATCGTTGGTGCTACATCAAACACAACTACTTGGCAGTGGCATGGAGGGCTAGATGTCAGCTAGGGAATGCGTCAAAGATGAGCATTCCCCCTTTTCTGACCATTGTGCTAGATAGTGATACATAGCAATGTTACATGTATAATACAATATTTTACTTATTATATATGTAATAAAATTATATAAATAATATAAACTATGTTGCCTCTATTATCAATTAATTACATACACTCGGAGTTTTCTACATCACAATACTTTGATATTTCCGTCATTTCCTATCCCAAACTAGGTTTGAGGGATTGGACAAGCCTAAACTTTTAAAGCAACGAAGTTTTATGTGTGAAAATGCTCATATGGATTTATACTCTTGGCTTTAACAATTCAACCACCTAGTATAGAAGCAATGTCGGTAAATCCCCTGATGCATTTATGTCCTGACACTGTTCCTTGGCAAGAATTTTGAAAATTTGTAATTAAAATTTCAAAACATATATCAAGGTTGAGTTTAATTTGGGTTAGAGATGTGATGAGGTTTTGAGCTAGATTTAAATACATTTTAGTTTTTAGTTTTTTTTTCCTTATTTTCATTATTTTCGTTTTTAAATGCTATACGTCGCCATTTCCTATACACTGTTACGAAAAATGCGACAAGAGATCCCCATAGCGCGTTAACATGCATGATATGTTGTCTGCAATGCAAACATCATGTTTTCACAGCGTTGCTGGCCAATTCTGCAGGCATCTGGGGTTTGAATGGTCTCAACTGCAGCACTTCTAGATGATTTTTGCATTTTTTTGCTGCACTTTTTAACCTTCCAACTAAGCCCACATTAAGCCATTTTGCAATAATTCAATCATAGCAATAAAGCTTTTTAAAAATTCTAAATGAAAAGATACACACACACACACACATATATATCTCAAAAATCCATTTCTTATGAGCAAACCCCTCCAACCCTGTTTCTTCTCACATTGCCATTGTAGTTGTCATTTCCTAATTCTCATTTCTGGTAACATAGCTCATACATGACCAGGCATGGCCCCGATATGTCCAGGATACAACCCTAGACATCTGGATACATCCATATTCTGGACATATCTGGATATGACAGCTGGGCATATCTGGATATGGCAGCCTGATTGGCACCGGATGCAAAGGGATACAACAAATGCAGGAGTAGGAAGTGTATCCAGCAACTTAGATTTTGTAAAAGCACCTGACAACCCATTCTTCATATGCACCACAGGTTGCAGCCCACATCAGTGCGGCAGAATAGTCTTAGATGCAGAAATTTAGTAAGCCACAAACAAAAGTGAAATGTCTGCCATTTAAAGGGATCGCAGAACAACAAAGATCCCAAAGGTGAAATTTGAATAGGAAAACAGGGCCGAGAGCAAGCCGCCTTGAATAGACAACACAGGCTGCCATGTTTGACCCTATCCTAGTCTGCCAATCATGACAGTCCTCATAGTTTGTACCTAGGCTCCATATGGGTTATTCTGTCAAACCAACTCAGTGCCAGTTTAAATTCAAAATCAAATTTGGGAAGCTGAATTGAACCAGCCAATTCAAAATCAAATTTGGACAGCCAAACTGAACCAACCATGTTGCTAGCATGATTGTTGAAAGAAAAGTTGCCTTACTGGTTCAGCAAGCAATCTTCTAGAACAAAGCACAAAAAGAACAATTAGAATTAATGTCTCCTGCAGACATTAAATATTGCATGCCAGCCATACAAGAAAGCCAAAAAACACTTAAATCTCCCTTTTCAGGAATATAAAAGCAATCAATTGTATCTTACATAAAGCCAATCAGAGGGATAAAAGACATACCATGTTGCTGACGCTTTGGAGAAGTTCAAGTGCTTCATCTCTCTTTCCCACTAGACAAAGACCCCTGATCAAATGGAAAAAAACTGTTGTTTCTGGAATGCAACCTCTTTCAGTCATTTCCTGATACAAGTCAAATGCCTTTTCCATATTACCTGACCTACACAGACCTTCTATTAATACAGCATATGAAGTAGCATCAGCAGCTCTATGAACACCCGGTGACAAGGACATCATCTCCTTCTGCAACTCCAGTGCCAATTCCATCTGTCCCGCCTTACAGAGACTACTTACAAGTACAGAATAAGCAGCTGAGATGGGCACTGCAGTGGAAGTTGAGATTTCAACTGAACGATTGTGCGAGGATATAAATTCTTTACTGCGGTTGCGAATTATGCCATGAAACCCTTTAACATAGGGAGGCCAACACGTAAGTTTCATTTCATTTAAGAGATTTTGGGCTTCGTGGAGCTTCCCTGCACTACAACAATGATTTATCAGAACCGAATATGTCAAAGAATCAGGAGCACAGCTTTTCTCAACCATTTGTTGTAGAAGCTCAATAGATTGATCAATTTTCCCTTCTTTGCCAAGGCCATCCATCATAGAAGTATACGTAATGACATCTGGAGGACAGCCTTTTTCTTGCATTATGGTAAAAAGCTTATAAGCTTGCTCCGTCTTTCCTGCCTTGCAAAGACCATCAACTATTTCTGTATAGGTTACAACATTTGGAGCACAGCCTCCTTTTTCCGTCATTTTTGATAAGAGCTTAAAAGCTACATCCAACCTGCTCTGCTTAAGCAGCCTGTCAATCAAGGAGCTGTAAGTGTACACATCTGGAGTGAGACCATCTTTAGCCATCTTCAAGAACACCTTCTGTGCTTCCTCCAACTGGCCAGCCTTGCATAAACCATCAATAAGAGCATTGTATGCCACATCATTGGGCTTACAACCAGATTCTAACATTGCCTCCCACAGCTCATGAGCCTCCTCTAGTTTTTTAGCCTTGCAAAGACCATCAACTAGAGCACAATAAGTAAAAACGTTTGGCTCTATACCAGAAGATTTGATATTCTCAAAATATATCTCTACATTTGGAAAAAGCCTGCTTTCTCTCATTCTGCTATATATCTGGGAGGCCTTTTCCACATCTCCAGCTTTACAATGCCCATCAATCAGAACTGTATACGTAACAACATTAGGAGCACAACGTGCTGCAGCCATGTGAACAAATAGGTCATCTGCCTCAGATATTTTACCCATCTTTAAATAACCATGTAGAAGTGCTGTATATGTCACAACATTGGGAGGACACCCTTCCTTTATCATATCATCAAACCACTTGCGAGCTTGTTCAATGAGACCTACTTTGCAAAAATTGTCAATCAGCACAGTATAAGTAAACACATTTGGGACAATGCCCTTCTCTTTCATCTCCTTGAATAGCAACAAAGCTTTATCCACCTTACTTGCCTGACATTGCAAAGTGATCACTTTTGTGTACGTGCTAGTATCAGGAATGAATCCTTTCTTCATCATTTCCCAAATAACACCAAAGGCCTCGTCAGATTTCCCTCCTGCACAGAGACAGAGAGAAAAACGTCCCACATTAACCTTGTTAAGGACAAACCCATCATCAAGCATTTCACGATATACCCTTCTAGCCAATTCTAAATTTTCTGGACTCAGTGTAGCCTCCTCCTCACAAATGCCCCCAATTAAGATGTTATAAGTTGCATAACTAGGAGGGCACCCACTAGGCGCCATTTGCTTTAACAATTTATAAGCATCAGTGAATTTCCCTGCCTTGCAATAAGCATTTATGAGGCCATTGTAGATTGAAGCGCTGGGACGACAGCCTTCCAACAGCATCTGCCTAACAATCTCCCTACACTTATTTAGCTGCCCTGCTTTAAGAAAACTTCCTAGCAAAGTGTTGTAGGTGACAACATTAGGAATGCAAGAATTGGCTCTCATTCTATGCAGAAACGCAAACGCTTCGTCTAACATAGCCGCTTCACATAATCCAGAAATCATTTTGGTGTATATTACAGTATCTGGACTTATATCCGCATTTTCAATTATATTCAGTGCATCTTGCCACAATCCAGCCTTGCACAGAGAACGAGCTAAACAACCAAGAGTGTAAGAATCAATCCTTAAACCCGCATCCCTCATGTCTTCATACAATTGTAGTGCCAAATCATTATGGTCTGCTGCCGAAAGAGATTGAATGAGAATCTTATAGGTTGCAGACGTGGGCTTGTGACCAAAATCTTTGAGCCTTCCCACCCATTCAATGGCCTCGTTCCACATACCATTTTGGCCGTAATTCCTAATCAAAATATTCAACAACTGCCTCAGCATTTCGTCGTCTTCATTTCTAATCTCCTGGAGAAACTCTTCAAATGCAGAAGACGGACAATTTGATCCTACAATTTCTAAAAGTGCTTCATGTGTTTTGGGTGTGTGGGAAAAACCAATCTGTTGTCCTGCCCATATAAAAAATGCGAGCCCCATTTCGGGGACCTTCAAAAGCTTGAAGACCTCCACAACAACGGACTCTTTTAGCTTCTCTCTATATTGCCTCAGGGACTTTTCAGTTTCGTTTCCCCATATATTTCTATTATTTTTAATTATTTCTGAAATGGCAAGAGCCTCTGAGGAATAATACTCACCTGTATCAGAAACGTTCTCTATTGCTGCATTCTGATCAGAGCTATGGTTCGTTGAATCTAAAACCCTTGCATATTTTATTTCTGTGCAATCTGGCTTCAAGCTAAATCGTGTTTGATCATTCTCACTGTCTGTATTCGTCGGCTTTCTTTTGTCTGAGCCAGATTTGGTACAAATTTTTGACAGATTTTTTTGCATGTAAATCCAATGTTTGAGTTTCGGTATATGATATGAGCGGGAAAGAAGCCCTGCACATTGTCTGCTCATGGTAGTTTACCATTTGATAAAGACGATTAGAGCTATAGAACAACTTCGAAAAAAAAAATTACCCAATTGGTATTTTGCGCTTTATTTATTTACTCTGTTCTATAAACCCTAAACCCCAGGACTTTAGTAAAGAACCGTGTCTGTTAACATAGATTACTCGTGTATGTGAACACTCGTAAATATGTGTGTCGTCTGTTTATAATAATAATAATAAAAATTTTAACGTCCACGAGACTAAAAATAGTCTATGGGACGGCAAGACAACTCAAGCAGATTTAAGTAGCACTGTTCGCTTCTTGTGTAGGCTGATGATGAGCCCCCCTAATTGCTCAATGTGCTCTTCGTTGAATAGGTTATGCCAAGAACTGTCACATATAGTATCTGCAAATTTATCTCTGCTATCTTTGTAGGCCTCACATTCTAGAATAAAGCGCTGTTCAGTTTCCACTTTCCCAGAATTGCAAAATCTGCAAATTCTCTCTTCCCAAGCCTCCTTTGGCCTCTTCCAACGCCCGGTCTCACAACGAAGTTGGTGAGAGTTGGTTCTCAGCTGAGCAATAAGAATTTTAGCCCTCCAAGAAATGTTGGCTCCTATGTACGCTTTTTGGAGTTGATCACAAGTGGGGTTGAACTCATTTATATAATATAGTTTCTTCCTCCCGATCTCGCTTCCCCAATTTCTCTTGTAAAATTTCTCCATAACAAAGACTTTTATTTCTTTATTATTTGTGGGGCACATATTGAATTGAATATTCCATTTACTCATCCATGTGATATTTTGTTGCATCCATGTCCTTTTTCGCTTACATAGTGTATCACTAAAAACAACTTTAGGCCATCTATCCTCTTCCATTTTTTCGATTCTTTTTAAATAGCTTAAAAGGCGAACCATAGCAAGTGCCTCGATAGGAACAGCTCCCATTTCACTTAGCATGATGTCATATGGAACCGTGCTTTTGATTTTAATCTTGCTTGTAATCAAGCGCTTTTGGATTCCTTCAATTTGTTTCCATTGTGTTATAGTAGTGCTGCTGGCCCATAATTCACACCCGTAAAGAACAACTGGCAGCACAAGAAGACCGAACAAGGTTTGAATAGTTTTCCAATCCCACAACTCCGCTTCACGGCACTTATTCTGAAGAGCATAGAAAGCCTTCCACCCACCTAGTGTCCTTTTATACCTGCAGCTAGACCAGCTTAGCTTTTTGTTGAAATCGATGCCAAGGTATTTATAATCCGCAACCTCTTCGAGAAGACTTCCATTGTAATAAAATTCATGTTGATGTTGTTTTTTATTATTAGAGAAAATCATAACCTTAGTCTTGCTGATATTGACCTGCATCCCCACCATTCTGCAAAAGCGCTCAAGAGAAGATAGATGGTCTTGCAAACCACAGGCAGATTTGGTAATTAAAATGAGATCGTCCGCATATAAGAGCAACTTTATAACAAATTCACCTAGCTGAATGCCTTCGCCCTTTTGTATGTTTAACCACTCTTCCAATTTATCAATATATAAACCAAATAAAGTAGAAGACAAAGGGCAACCCTGTTTGACCCCGATATCGCTCCTGAAACATTCTGAAATGCCATCTGAAGTTCTGATTTTCACTTTCACCTCTTCGTACATCCTATGAACAGCAGCTCTGAGATGCCTAGGAATCCCCAATTCTTCCATCCTAAACCAAAGCTTGTCTCTCGAAACGGTATCAAAAGCCTTTTTGAAGTCAACAAAGCAACAAAAAACCTCTTCCTTTTTCTCCCACTCTTTTTCAATAATGTGTCTCAGAGTGACACAGTGATCCACTGTCGAGTGCTTTGGCCTAAAACCAGCTTGCCCTTTAGCACGTTTATGGTTTTCTTCTGCCCATTTGCTGATCCTAGTTTCTATCATGCTGCCAAAAAGTTTAGCAAAGAGGGGATAGATCATTATAGTCCTATAGTTGGAGGGATTGTTAACATCACCACTCTTAAAAAGTGGTATTGCAAGGCTGATTGTCCAATCTTTCGGAAACCCTTCTTGGCAGATTTTGTTGAAGATTTCAGTGATGTACGGTGCAAGAGTTTTCATGCCCCACTTCAAATATTCGGCTTGAAGTGCAACAAGATCTTTTGCTTTACCTCCACCCAACTTCTTAATCCCTGTCTCTACCTCTTGCACAGTGAAAATGTTTGTAGTATCGTTGACCAAAGGTGGGTGTCCCACTCCACCCTCTTGTTCATAAAGTTTCTTAGCATATTCAAACCATTGGGTGGCAGTAATATTATTTTCATTTTGCTTTCTCCTTGGTTGGAGTTCTTTCCAGAAACGTTTGGGGTTATTTCTGCCCAAAAAAATTAGCTCCTCTCTCCTTGTGAACATAAAATCAGTTTTTTTCTTCTTTAGGATCTGTTTGTAGGCCTTAATGTCGAGTTTAGTTTTATTCGACTCCCTTAGGTTCCTCCTGGCTCTCTTACATTCCTTGTCAAACCATGCATTGGTTGGAAAACAATTAGTTTCAGATTTTCTATTTTTTGCTCTCTTGCATTTTGAAAGAGCCTCGTGAATCAGATTTGATAAGTCATGACTGTTAACACCATGCTTATACATAGGGTGTCCCATACAAAGTTCCTCAAGAGTAGCTCTAAAAGTGTTACTGTTTTATGTTTTGGTTCTTTAGTAGTATTTTGGAAGTGGTGGAAGAAGTAAAGAATGTTAGGGTTGATTTTTCGCAAAAGTGTAGTTGGGAGATGTGAAATGTTTTTTTTTTTTTTTTTTTTTTTTTTTTTTTTTTTTTTTTAATGTTTTTTTTCGTTTATTTATTAAGCATTTTTACTTTATAAAAATGTTTAGTTATGGGATTGGAAAATTAAGCAATAGGGATAAGAATGGTTAGTTATGTAGTTAGAAAAATTAAGAAAACCTTTCTTTTTTTTTTTCGATAGGTAATAAAGATTGATAGGTTCTTTCCCTGTTTTATTAAAATAGATAAATTAGTATAAAGCATAGGGTACAGCTTGCAGAACAAAAAAAAAAGAGCTTCAAAAGTGAAAGCTTATTATGGAGAGTGATAACAATAAATGAGAATGGAATAATGAAATAGCCCCAAAGGGACACCAAATAAAGCAGTGGCGAATACCTAAAAAGTTGTTCGGCCACATCACCCATAATGTCAAAGCTACATCAACCACCACGTAGGCACCAAAAAGAACAACCTAAACCACCAATTACTCATGGACTGCCACGCCACCAGAACCCATAGATTGAGAAGCACCGTCACCCAATCAGTGACCAACCTCTGCCACCACCCCTAACCTTGTCGACCCAACAACACCAGTTGCAGAACGAGTAAGGGTCACACCCTTGGGTAAGCGGGCCTCTCTTCTAGTAATGAGGGGACATTTAAGGGTAGGGGGTATGAGCTCCAAACAGCCATGCTAAAGACTTGATAACCGATGCCAAACTCGACGACCTTCGACCACCCAGTATTGTCATGACTGACCTTGGAGGGGAATGCAGAGCATCCACATTTAACACCAAAATCTGAATGCCCAGTTGCCTCAGCTTCTAAGGGCATGTTGAATGAAGTCGAGATGGTTAACCAAATTACCAAATTTGTCCTCTAAGTCTCGAAAGGCCCTCAGTGGGACCACTCTAAGACTAAAAGACCTAAAGAAAATTTCTAACTACTTCTCTTCCAAGGGGAAAGCATTCACAACAGGGACCAAGCCCATCTGAAATATGACACGAACCACCCTTGAAGCTACCTCAACCATCAATTCTTTGTCCTTTGAGGCAAGGAGAAAATTATAAATAAATGTTGATACCACCATGGAATTAGTTTTCATCCTACAACCAGTCTCCAGAAACACCAAACCCACAACCACCTTAACCGTGTGTAAAACAGTCCCTCACTGAATGAGAAAAATTTGCTTCAATCTAGCATCCAAAATACGACCCTAGAAAGCCATCTATGGGTTACAGTTTTTTAGGCAGATTAATGGCTCACTTGAAGGGTCCATGGAAACCAACTGTGAAACCCACTAAGAGCAATCAACAAAACTCATTGGAGCCCTAAAGAGAATCATTATGAATAAAAGTGAGGGGAAGCAACTCGACCTACGAAGGGAAAGATAAGGGGACTCTTCCCACGCTTGGAAGAGCATAAGCCATTAATGGCCATAAACATTGTAAATAACAGTGGGAGCCTATGGCATCCTGTGACAACAATGCCCCATTAATCTCCCAAACTCCCTAATGATTATCAATAACCAAATTATTATCTTGCGAGATAACTTTTTCAGTAAGAGCGTCAACTACCTTATTCGCTTCTCGAAAACAGTAGGTGGCCTCCCAAGAGTTGAGATTGTCCAACATGTCCCAGGCTCGATTCAAGATGTTTTCTACATTCCAAGAACCAACTTTGCCATTTCGAAGCATTTGAATAATAACCATAAAGTCACCTTTAATTATAACGTTGTCGATCCCACATTGGGCCACCAAGTCTAGTCTTAAAACTAAGGCTTGGGCCTCAGCGTTATTATTCATGTCGTCCACCAACGTCATAGAGGCTACATGAATCAGAGAACCAATGCAATCTCAAATGACACGACAATCCCCTAAAGCATTGGGGTTACCCCTAACCACCCCATCAAAGTTTGGTTTAAACAACCTGGGAGGGGGGAGTCCACTCCATTTTCCCACTTCACCTGAAAACCTTTAAAATTGCCACTGACCCATTAACCGGAAAAAATTAAGAGAATCGTGTTTATATGTTAAATTTGAAATAAAGATGGATTGAGAGAATTTAATAACATGGAAAATAGCCTCAAAATTAAAATATCAATTTTATATGAATTTTAATTAGCTAAAACAAGTATATTTTCTTTGGAGGCGTTAACTATGATTTGGATGTTTAGTTATTTCAAAAAGCAAAAAAATTATGGAGTCACATCGATGGTTCAAAATGGTAGTGGAGGAAGAACACGTGGATGAAACAAAACATCAAGTGGATGAGTAGATGGGGCATTAGCATGTAAGAGTACCCAAACACTAATGAAGAAATAAAAAAATTATGTGAGATAAAAAAAAGTTAAATACATGAACAAAATAATTTGGATGGAAGAAAGTTTGAGAAACAATCCAATAAGATTTATTGATCTTACGAATCAAGAATTGCAGAGATGTATTTATAACCCTAAATATGCTCATAATAGTCCTACTAAATAGGACCAACAAATAGCCCATTAATAATATGAACTCTTCTATTAATCCACTAAGACTAATAATGACAAATAACTAACCTAAAATACTGCATGGTTTGTTTTATAGAATAACAATCACATTTACATAACAAACTATGAATTAATTTATTATAGCATTCCCCCCTTAATTCATTATAGTTTGGAGAGAACAAGAGAGAGAACTTCTGAATGCCTCAAACTTATCACATGCAAGTGACTTTGTGAAGACAACTACACATTGATCTTGAGTGGGGTAATATTGGAGTTGAATATTGTGTTATTGAACATGTTCGTGTATGAATTGAACTTGAACTTCAATGTGCTTAGTGTGTTCATGAAACACTAGATTGTAAACAAGTTTAAGAATAACCTAATTATCATAGTTTAGAATTATTGGTTGAGTTTGTGGAATTCCCATCATGCTAGTATGCGACGTAGCCATGTCGCCTCACAAACAGCTCCTCATATAGTGCAATATTTTGCAATAGTAGAAAAATGAGAAACAAAGTTATGCTTCTTGCTACCCCATGAGATCAAACCAGAGCCCAAAAAAATACAAACCCAAAAGTGGATTTTCTATCATCAATTCAACCTACATGATCTGTGTTTGTGTATCTTGTCAAGAAGAACTTATCATTCTTCTTGTATTCTAGGCCATAATCCATTATTCCTTGAATATATTGCAATATCCATTTAGCTACTTTCCAATGGCTTACCTTTGTCTTCTTCATGAACTAAGAAAGATAGTTGATATTTGGCCTAGTGTATGTGAGTTAGATGAGACTCCCAATCAATTGATGATAAAGAGTGGCATCTATTGGCAGTGATGGCTCTGAGCGAGACAGCTGAAGTCTTGTCTCTATAGGTGTAGACATTGGTTTGGAATCCATCATTTAAAACCTCTTGAGAAATGTCTTGGTACACTTCATATGAGACACAAATATTTGGTGCTCTTTTTACCATACTTCCAATCCAAGACAGTAGTATAGTAGCCCAAGATTTGTCATGTCAAATGATCGATTGAGATCTTTTTTTGTTGCATCAATCATCTTCACTGAGCTACCAATGATTATTAGATCGTTGACATAAACAAAAATTATAACAATTCCCCCCCCCTTTCTTTTTGAGGTAGAGATTGGGATCATATGGATTCCTCTGAAATCCATGCTTCACGAGATGTTCATCAATTTTTATATGTCAGACTATAGGAGCTTGTTTGAGACCATATAGATATTTTATGAGTCTGCACACCTTCTACTCTTGCCCTGGTGTGCAATAACCTTTCATTTGAGTCATGTAGACCTCTTCCTATATATCTCCATTCAGGAAGGCACTTTTAATGTCCATCTAATGAATATTCCACCCAAACTATGCAGCCATTGCAAAGATCATTCTAATTGTCTTTATCTTAGTTGTAGGAGAAAAAGTCTCCTCATAGTCTATACCTTCTTTTTTAGCATAGCCCTTTGCTATGAATCTTGTCTTGTGTTTGTCTAAACTACCATCTACTTTGTATTTGGTCTTAAAGATCCATTTACATCTGATAGATTTATTCCCTACTAGAAGATCAACAAGCTACCATGTGTCATTCTTCATGAGAGATCAACATTTTGCATCCATGGCATTTTTCCAAGGTTTGGACTCTAGGGCTTCATGGATTATGAAGTGATCAAATGTTTCTAAAACTATGCTCATTAAGGCCAAATTTACCTCTACACAAGCCATACTATGAGTCCTCTATCTTGTAGATGAAGTGTTTGGAGGTCCATCTAGTTTTACATATTGAATTGTACTCACATACCATTTAGGCTTATGTAGAGTTGTAGTTAGTGGCGTTGGAGCTTCTAACTATCCATCACCACTATTTTTGTCTGGAAAGTTTATAGGTCTAATGCCTATATTAGATGTATGTGTGGAAGATGAACTGATTTCACCTTTCTCGTCAAACACTACATTCTCGTTGATATGTATCTTCATAGTCTCTGGATCAATGAGTTGATATGCTTTTGACTCGTTACTGTATCCCACAAAAATGCATTCCTAGATTTTCTTATCTAATTTCTTCCTTTTCTTCTTTGGGACATGCATGTATGCCTTACAATTAAAGACTCAAAGATGAGAGACTTTTGGCTTCTTCCCAGTCCATGCTTCTTGTGGTGTAATTCCATCAAGAGCTTTGGTGGGTGACTTATTTAGCAGATATATGACTGTGAGATGTGCTTCTACCCAATATGAATGAGGCAATTATGCATCCTCAACCATGCTTCAAAACATCTCTACAATGACATAGTTACGCCTTTCTACTTCATCATTATGTTGTGGTGTATAAGGAGCAATGTATTGATGATGTATGCCATGCTCGACAAGGTGTATAGTGAAATTTTTACTGGTGTATCCCTCCCCATGATCTAACCAGAGGGCCTTCATTGTGCAAGCAATTTCATTTCAATAGAGGACTTGAATTCTTTGAAGGCTTGGAATGCACGATCTTTAGTTTTCAATAAAGAAACTCACATCTTGTGAGAATGATCATTAATAAAGAGTTGAAAATACTTATATCCTTTTTGTCTAGGAGTCATAGATTCACACATATTGGTGTGCACCAAATCTAGTGAACAAGGAGATCAATATTCACTTTTGCCAAAAGGAGCTATTCATTATTTACCAACTAAGAAACTATAACAAATATCAAAAGATTGTTTGAGTGTGGGATGAACTCTGACCATCTTGCTTTTGCTTAATGGAAGCAAATACCCATAACTCAAATGACCATATCTTTTGTGCCATAGCTAAGATTTGTTTGTACCCTTCACAACAATTGCTTGATGGTCATTGTGTATGAGATCAAGCCAGAACATCTTGTCTATATTTGAAGCTCATGCAATAGTTTTAGAGCCTTGAGAATTGTTCTTGATATGATAGAAATTCTCACCATTTTTGTGATGAAACTCAACTTTGAGATTGTGATTGAGAAGTTGATTTATAGATAATAAGTTCTTAGTGAGTTATAGAACATACAAGGCATTTGTGATCTTGGTAGTGTGGTTACCAAGCTGTAAAGAAACATAACCTCGACCTTGAACAATGTATGATGACTCATCACCAAGAGAAACCTTACAATGAGATCATGATTAGTGTAAAGTGGAAAACCATTCTTTATGTCTTATCATGTGCCTTGTGGCACCAAAATTGACATACCAAATGGAATTTCAAGAACAAGGTTCCTCATGTGTTTGTGTAGTTAAGACATGATTATCTTCTAAAGAATGATCATCTTCAGTAACATTCCCATGTTGTTGTTTCTTCTTCTAATGCTTTTTGGAATGGGGTTTTAGCTTTAGTGACTGAGGTGGATTATGTGAAGTGGGCCTCTTATCGGATGGGCCCTGTGTGAATCTATTATACTAACAATGTTTGAGGTCATGTCCTATCTTTCCATAAATAAGATAAACCTTTTGTGAATGAGATTTGTTTCCTTGTCGGTGTTGTTGATTGTTCTGCTTAGGCATCTATTTAGAAGCCTTCATGGGCTTCTTCCCTTTCTAAGATGAGGAAAGTGCATCTTCTTCATGAGGTTCCTCTATATTTTACATGGTTTCTTCTTGTTGCAACATGTTAATCAATGAGATAAAGGTTGGTTTCTAACTTGTGACATTTAATGTGGTCACAAAAATTCTATATGCAAGGGGTAGAGCTCTTAGGACAATAGGAACTAGAGCGTCATATTTCATTGGTTCACCCAATGCTTCAAGTGAATCCCACAGGGTTGTGACTCTATGAAGAAAAGCCTGCACTTTTTCCTCAGATTTCAACTTTAGACTATGGAGTTGGCTTTATAAATGAAGAATCTAGTTTTGATTCTTTTCCTTAAATACTATTTGAAGTTTATCTTAAGCATCTTGAGTTGTAGTGGCATTATGAATATGAGGTTGGACCACATCTGAGACTTCAAACATGATTATGAGCTTAGCCTTCTAATTGGCTTTGTCATATTTTCACTATTGATTAGCATTAGTAGCATGTCAAGTCCATTTTCCATTAACAACTATCCATATGTCCTTAAATTCCAAGTGGGTTTTAACCTTTATTTTCCACGTTACATAGTTGTCACCTCGAAGAAGTTGAGTGTCTAGCAGAACAAAGTGCAGTCCATTTCCAGCCATGTGTGAAAATCTGATCAAACTATATAAGGGAGATGGATTGGTGACTTATAACTATAAAAGGTTCCCCTTTCTATATATTGTTAGATCGATATACTAGACCTATCTATATGCACACCTTCCTGTATACCTATTAGTACTTGAAGATCTCATCCTTTTGATATACCTGTCAGTACGTGAAAGAGACTTTAATGCACATGAAAGAAGAATGGTACTAGGTACCTAAATATTACATGAAAGAGATTCATTTTGTCACTAACACCTGCTTAAAAGAAATTTTGCATATGTGGGTGTAACTTCCCTATATACTTGAAAATTCCAACTGTCAGGATTTATGTCTATCGACAGTAACAAATGAGTAACAGAGGGTTGATTTTTAAATATTTATAAACTTTATTACTCCCTAATGATTTAAAGGGTCAATGCCCAAACATTGTTTGTTGTAGTTATGTTAGGATATAAATGCAGTAGTTTAAAGTGTGATGACATTACCTGTAAACGTGAACCAAAGGCATCATTAAAATTGAACACTATGAATGAGATTTTTACAATCTCGTTGATCTTTGCATTGATTTGATTTTATGAAAATAAAAAACTTTTACAAATGTTTTAAATTTACAATTTGCAAGGAAAAATAATTAATAATATCCCTCAAATTTTATCATTTTCTCATTTTGTCTTTTTATGGTTTTGTCTTTTATGTTTGCTTGTGATTTAAACTCTAAACCTTTTATGGCTAGATTTTAGCAAAATATAAATCTACCAACTCTTTTATGCATCAATTCAAAATTTTGAAAGGACAACTTTGTATTTGAAGCTTAATAAAATGGGCATTTCATATGAAAATCATACTTCCATGAAGTGGAAACCACTGTGGATACTTCCATGATTTTTGCATTGATTTGATTTTATGAAAATAAAAAACTTTTACAAATGTTTTAAATTTACAATTTGCAAGGAAAAATAATTAATACTATCCCTCAAATTTTATCATTTTCTCATTTTGTATTTTTATGGTTTTGTCTTTTATGTTTGCTTGTGATTTAAACTCTAAACCTTTTATGGCTAGATTTTAGCAAATAGAAATCTACCAACTCCTTTATGCATCAATTCAAAATTTTGAAAGGACAAATTTGTATTTGAAGCTTAATAAAATGGGTATTTCATATGAAAATCATACTTTCATGAAGTGGAGACCACTGTGGATAGCTTAATTGGCAAGAAGAAATCAGATTAAATGCCTCCTTTTTGTCCACTTAGTATAACACCAAATTGTAAGCCTTTAAACGATTATACAACATTATTCCCACATGTATGATAACTTTTGGGATGAAAGAGCAAGTAATTAAGAATCAAATTTAGGAATTAAATTTGTAGATTCTGGGTTGTATGGCTGGAGAGAGAAAAAAATCAATCTGTTACTTGATATGCTACTCTAAATTACTATTGTGACTTTAATTCTCCCAAATTGCAATATGACAACATGCACAGGTGTATGACTGAGTTTGGGAGGATGCATCATTGAATAAAAAGTAGTCTGTAAAAACTAGATTCTATAAATGTTGATTGTATGACTCGGAATGAAGGAAAACTGACCAGTTGGTACGATTTATCCAAAAACATTTCGTATGCTTCCAAAAGGTGGTATAACATGTTGCAAATCTATACGACCTATTTTTAGAATTTGTAATACAAAATGACATAAGTCTCTAAGAAAAATTAGTTCTTGAATATTCGTGTATGGACCACAGGAGCAAAAAACTGTACAACTATAGTTTAAGAGAGAGAAACAAGACCGAATGGTTTTTAAAGGCCCAAAAGGTTGTATGACCAGGTCAAGAATGATCCAAATGAATTTATAATGTTCAAAATAGATCAAATAATATGTTGAATCTTAAATAACTTGCCAATGATATATGTACGACTCATATAGAAGAAAAATTGTATAATAAGCTAGAAAAACTTGGCTTTTAGGTAGCCAAATAACTCCACAAACTCTGCAAGTGCAATCTAACTTGCAAAAAAGAAATTTTAACAGAGTCTCACTCTATAAATGCTCTACTCTGATACCAAATATGAGCATAAATGCAATAATATTTATTGAGTTTATGGATCATGAATTACAAAGATGCATTTATAATCCCAAATATGCTCATAATAGTCATACTATATAGGACGAGCAAATAACCTATTAACAATATGGAATCTTCTATTAATTCACTAAGACTAATAATGACTAACAACTAACCTAGAATACTACATGGTTTGTTTTATAGAATAACAAACATAATTACATGACAAATTATGAATTAATTTATTCTAACAAAAAGGATACAATGTCAAAGAATTTAATCCCACATGAAAACATGATGAAAAAACTTACATATGAAAAAAGATAATGTAATAAAATTACTTAGATATTCACATAGAATGATTTTATATAACACAAAATGAGAGATTACATAGCGATAATTGACAACAGAATAGAATACTGGATAATAAAGCAAACCCACTTTGAGGGGGTAACCTCCAAAACAATGCACTAATAGCACAATACTTCACATGAAGCTTAAAGACTAACCACTACCTCTTATATATAGTTTACTTAGTGAAGGTTATTCCATAGGTTGACCTATCTAAGAACATAGAGAAATGTAACAAGTCAATAAAAAAGGTATGTAAGCCACAAGTCAGCCACACATATCCCTAGACACACCAATGGTTAAGGGCATAACAAGCCCTTTCCCTTTGAAACAAGATTGTCCTCAACATTGTGGCAACTCTAGATATTGCTGCATAAATGCTTCATCCTTCCAAGTGGCATCTTCACATGGCAGATTCTTCCATTTGATCAAGTATTCTGTAATTGCTCTAGAATACAGTTGCTTGGTACGCCATTGAAGGATCGCCTCAGGATCAAGAATAACTTTACCTTCCTCATCCAATTATAGTAATTCTATTTGAATGGTAACTCTATGTCTAATGACTTTTTTCAGGTATGATATGCGAAATAATAGATGTATGTTAGTGGATGAAAGAAAATCTAACTTGTAGGCCACACTACCAATTTTTTGCATGATCTGATAAGGCCCATAATACTTAGGGGATAACTTGTTATCCTTTTTTTATTTCTTCAATGACATCTGTTTGTATGGTTGTAAGCAAACAAAGACCCAATCACCAATGTCAAAATGCCTCTCACTTCTATGTTGATTTGCTTATTGCTTCATGTGATTCTGGGCCATAGCTAAATTTTCACGTAAACTTGCAAGGACCTCCTATTGATGGTGAATATGTTCTTCAACTGCACGAACCTTAGGATGGACCTTCAAGGTTGAAGTGATAAATGGAGGGTAGTATTCATATAGTGCCACAAAAGGAGACATTTTGGAAGAACTATGAACATAATTATTATACCACCATTCAGAAAGTGGCAGCCAATGAACCTATTTATCCTGTTTATCAAAAATAAAATAATGAAGATATCCTTCCAGACATTTGTTGACTACCTTAGTTTGTCTATTAGATTGGGGATGATAGGATGAACTATGAGCCAACTGAGTGCCTAAACATGTAAATAACTCAGTCCAAAAATTATTAGTAAAAATGGAATCTCTATCACTGATAATGATCTTAGGGGTCCCATGTAGTTTTTGTATTGTATTGAGAAAAATAAAAGCTACTGCGCTAGCAACAAATGGCTAGGATAATGAACAAAAATGAGCATACTTAATGAGATGATCTATAACAACCATGATAATATTTTGACCATCAAATCTTGGTAACCCTATAATGAAATCTATAGAGACCTCTTCCCAACGTTGGCTAGGGATAGATAAAGGCGTAAAAGACTTAGAGTTTTGATGGTTTTGCCTTTGTTTTGTTGACAGATCAGACATTCAACCACATATTTCTGGGCATCCCCCTTGAGACCTTCCCAAAAAAATCTTGTTTGATTTTGTGATAGGTTTTCAAAAATCCTGAATGGCCCCCAATTGGAGTTGCCTGAAGTTCTCGAAGGATTTTTTGTTTAAGAAGAGAATTATTACATAGGTATAATCTATTTTTGTACCATATTGAATTACCTTTCCATGTGAATTTTTCAAATTCATTTAAACCTTGATGAATATTTTGAATCAAATCATGAGTAGTACTATCATGTTCCCATTCTGATCATGCTTCTTCTAGCCAATCTGCCTACAAAATGGTTATGACACATAACAATGCCTCAACTGATTCATCTTTTCTTAATAGTGCAGCTGCCACCACATTGTCCTTGCCTTTTTTGTAGACTATTTCAAAATCATAGCCTAACATCTTAGTTACCCATTTTTATTATTCTTCAGATGACAACCTTTGTTCTAAAAAATATTTAAGACTATCATGATCAGTTTTTACTTGAAAATGACAACCCATCAAATAAGGTCTCCATTGTTTGACTACATGCAAAATGGCCATCATTTCCTTCTCATAGATGGCCTTGTTCTGATTTTTACCCTTGAGTTGACAACTTTCAAATGCTAGTGGTCTGCCTTCTTGCATGAGTACAACACCCATACCATACCTAGATGCATCACATTCAACCATAAAAGTCTTATAAAAATCAAGAGTGGCCAATGTTGGAGTAGTGCACATAACTAATTTCAATTGTTTAAATGCCCAAGTAGCTGCATCAGTCCACTGAAAGGAGTCTTTCTTTAACATAGAGGTAAGTGGGGCTACAATACTACCATAATTTTTGACAAATCTATGGTAATAACTAGTAAGTTCCAAAAATCTCCAAAGTTGCTTGAGTGTCTTAGGAATTGGCCAGTCTACCATTGCTTGGATTTTTTTAGGATCCACTTTCACTCCTTCATAAGACACCAAATGACCCAAATATTCAACCTCACCAGCCCCAAAAGTACATTTGGAAGGTTTGGCATACAATTGATTTTGCTCTGACATGGAGAGTACATGTTTCACATGTTGCAAATGGTCTGCCCAATTTTTACTATAAATGAGGCTATCATCAAAGAATATCAAAACAAATTTCCTCAAAAATGATTTAAAATTAGTATTCATCAAACTCTAAAAAATAGATGGTGTATTTGTTAGGCCAAAACGCATAACCAAAAACTCATAATGGCCCTCATGAGTCCTAAAAACAATTTTGGGTATATCTTCATCACGGATCCTGATTTGATGATACCCAAAACACAGATCTAACTTGGTAGAATTAAAAGCACCATTCAATTCATCTAGCAAATCATCAATGATAGGAATTGGAAACTTATCTTTGATCGTGTACTTCTTGAGTTCTTTATAGTCAAGGCACATCCTCCAAGTGTCATATTTATTTCTCACCATGACAACTAGTGACGAGTATTCACTTTGGCTATGGTGAATGATTCCTACATCCAACATCTCTTGTACCATATTTTCAATTTCACTTTTTTGGGCATAGGGATATCTGTATGGCTTGATGTTGGGTATTGTACTACCAGGAATAAGTGTGATAACATGATCATGCATGCGACAAGGTGGAAGTCTTTTTGGCATGTCTCTAAAAACAATAGAATGAACATCAATTATTTGTTGTAGATCAAAAGGTGGAGATCACTAAGTTTATTGTAATTCCATAGAAAATAAGTGAGTTACAAATCTCTCAGCACCCTTATGGAAAATCTTTGTCATTTGATGGGAGCTAACAAGTTGGGGAGATTTAGCCTTTAATCCTCTTAGCTCAAATGTCCTATCTTCAAAATGAAAATACATGAATAATTCTTAAAAATTCATCTCAATAGTGCCCAAAGTGGTGAGCCACTAAACTCCCAGAACAATATCATCTCCACCCATCGAAATAGCAAACATAGGAGAATCCAATAAGTAGTCTCCCATGGCCAACTTAAAACTATGACATTTTCCTGAATAACTGATAGCATCACCATCTACAATCATAACCTAAAGTTTTGGAGCTAGATAAATGAAACAGTTCAAACGAGCAACCAACTTACTATGGATGAAGTTGTGTGTGCTCCTAGAATCAATCAAGACAATGACCTTCTATTTATTAAGGAAACCCACCACCTTAAGAGTTTGGGGAGTACTAATACCTGACAGGGCATGGCATGAAATAATAGACTGAGAGTCTTCAGATTCCTCTTTAGGAACTTTTGCATCTGCATCATATGCTTCTACATCATCTTCATCATCATTGGCACCTTCAATGTAAAATAGCTTCTTTTTACCATAATGACGGTCTTTGCTTCATTTGCTATCACAACCATAACACCACCTTTGGCTTGCTTCTCCTCAATTTGTCATTGTGTTAATCTAGTGGGGTATGGAAATGATGGTGTTGGAAAGTTACGATCATGACTAGTAGTGAAAGTTTTCCTTTTGACCATCTCTTTTTCTTATATCACGCATGCCTTAAGGATAACTTTTGATACAGATGTAGGGCTAAACATTCAAACTTTGTATTGGATGCTATCTTTGAGGCCACCCAAAAATAGATCTATCAAATTTTTCTCAATGATATTTTCGACTCATAAAAAGAAATTCTAAAATTGATGAATATAATCCTTCACAGGTCTTGTTTTCCACAACTTTGCTAATTGGTTGAAATAGTTCTCAGAGACATTATTTTGATAATGAGTTGTCAACTCCTTAGTAAAAATAGTCCATGTAACATGAGCACCATTATTTTTCTTTTGAGCACATAACCAGTGATACCAAATGAATTGCTCAGGTTCCATATACAAGGACTTCACCATCACCCTCTGAGAACGAGGGGTTTGATGCAGCTCAAATAAACTCTTAATTTAGTTAATCCAAATGAGAGGATCCTTACTATCAAACTTACACATGTCCACTTTTGGCAAAATCGGTTTCATACCAGTATGGGAGTTGTTGAGAGGTAGATTTGAATGCTAAAGTGGACGATTGTGAGGTTGAAACTGAGATGTGAGGGTAGCTAATTACATAGTGATATGTTGTAATTCACTATGAACTCCATTAATCTTTCCACACATCCCTGAAATATTAGCTTGGACTGCAACAAAGTCATCATGCCTCACCAATTTTTTTATGTCCTCTTGAAGCTGAGAAATCATCAAATCTAAAGTTCTAGATTCCATGTCATTGGTAGAAGGAGTCTTAGGAGTTTTTGGTGCCCCTTTTCTTCCTCGAGTTGAAGGACCTACCATAAACAAATCCTAGGAGGGTTTTGACCCCAAAAAAAAGTGTACCAAGAAATGGTACCCTTGTGATCACCTTGTCAAGATGAATCTAATGACTACCTTTCTGCACTAGAGTAAATTTTTTGGTACCAAAAAAGTGTACCGATAGAATACACTATTGTGACCGTCTCGTCGAGATGAATCCAATGAATACAAGTGTGCAAGGGGAAAATAAAATTTCTAGACTTTTTTTTTAAATATTTTTTTTCAAAAAATTATTTTGAACAATATTGCCCTGACAAAAAAATTAATTCTTCCTAGACTGCAAGTTATGTTTTTTCACTTTCACTGCTCCCAAAAGCCACACCTCGCTAGATCTATAAAAAAATGCCACAGGAAACTTGCCCAAATCGAAGCTTTGATACCACTTGTAATGAAATTACTTAGATATTCACACAATGATTTTATATTGCACATAATGAGATATTACATAGTGATAATTGGCAGCATAACAAAATACTGGATAATATAGCAAATCCACTTTGAGGGGGCAACCTCCACAATAATGCACTAATAGCAGAATACTTCACATGATGATTAAAGTCTAACCACTACCTCTTATATATAGTCTACTTAGCCAAAGTTATTCCATAGGCTGACCTATCTAAGAACATAGAGAAATGTAACAAGTAAATAAAAGAGGTATGTAAGCCATAAGTCAGCCACAAATATCCCTAGACACACCAATGGTTAGGGGTATAATAGATTAAGTGGAAGGTGAAAATGTTGATTGCTCAACTAAGGACTAGCTTGTATCATTTTAGGTGTGAAACTATCAAGGGAATAATGTCTAAAGAAGACTAGAAAAACATAACATCACTATTTTGTACCACAGGGGTGGTGAAGACATAATGACACTACATCATGGAGTGTCTAATGTATAGTGGCATTTGAATCAAATATGAAGACAACATGAAAGTGGATAATCTAATTGCCTTGTTTAAAGAGGTGAGGCTCGATAAAATAACATTATTTTATTAAGATTCATAGTAGAAGATCTAACATCAAAAATGGAGTGGACATTTCATAAACCTATCAGGGCAACATTTGTTTCAAGTAACTATTCTTGTACAAAACAACTTTGTTACTAATTTTGGCCCCATATATTGCTTACTCTTGTCAACTTTATTAAAAAATTAAGTTAAATCGTTTTAATAAAATGGGCTCGATTAATAAAAATAAGATTTCCAAAATAAAGTTGATAGTGAAGCAAGTCACAAAAGAATGTATTAGTTACCTTTTAATAATTTTATTTTTATTGGAATAAGTTTATAATTGATTTTTTTTTTCTTTATTTTTTTAAAGTATATTTTCATAAAGTATAAAATGTTTAGTTCAAGGTGCAAGTAAACTCCTAATTTGCATTAACATGTATAAATCTAAAAAAAAAAAAAATAGATATAAATTTATTGTTCATTAATATTGTATATTAGAGATTTATAAACACCTTAAAATGGACGAGGGATATTTATCAATCATAAAATTGCATAAGTCTAGGGTGTATGTGTTTTTTTTTATTAGTCTGAATCAAGCTTTATCAGTGCACTTTTACCCATATTTATGGTTGTTTCCTAGTATGTTCCCCTTCCTTTTATCTCCCACCTCCATTTCTTTCCTCCCTCCCTATTTCCCCGAGTTTATGGAGTTTCTCCTATAAATGTATAGTGATGTATTTGGGGTGGGATAGACCTTATTTGGATTCCTTAGGGATTTTGGTCCTTATTTATCAACTTTATTTCCCATTATGTGACAACTTATGTACCAATAAGGTTATTATTTAAATTCAAGAATTCTATAAATGTACGTGTATCAATGTATATAAGACATGTAGTGGACGAGCACATACAATCAATTCAAGCATTTAGAGAAGACATTCAACAATCTAAAGAAATATAAACAACATTTAACATTTACTATTGCATTCTAAAATAAATCAAACATTCATCATAGCGTTGAAATTCATAATAGATAAGACACTACATCACACATGACTATTTAGCTGAATTATATTATACTTGGCATGTTGTTTTTGATATTGTGAAATATTGAGGGGGTTGATAATTAATTTGTGCTTAAAACCCCTATTAACCCTAAACATAGGCCCCAAAACAAATAGTTTCCTTATCCACTACAAGGCCAACTTCCCTATTAATTTTTTGATGAAGAATGCCAATTTCCCATAGATATGCACAAAATTTTATAAAAGTTAGCGAGGTTTTCAAAACCCTAAACCTAAAAAATAAAGATGTCATATTAGCTTATGCCTATCCAATATTTATTGAAGACATCTGTGTATGGTTTTAGTTACTAGAAACATTAAGTGTATGATTTTGGTAAGGTGTTCTTGGTATTTTGATTTTTTGGGCTCTTATTGTCTTGCCTTAAACCCATGATCATGTTTTTAGCTTGTGATAACTATTTATAAATTTACACAAAAATAAATATTCTTAAAAACCTCTCTTTTTCATTATTACATTGGATTTGAAATATTAATTTGATGCAAGAACATCTAGATGATCAGACAATCTTGCATCACCCAAAAAAATCTACTAGTGTGTTCATATGTAACCCAACCCAATTGGAAATGTAAAGATGACCTACAAGGACCCATGAAAAAAAAAAACACTTTAACAAGGACATAAAATGGAAAAGGGATAGTTTCATTAATTGGGATAAATAATTATTTGTCTCACGATGAAACCTCGAATTTATGCAAGTGTGCATTAGCTAGTGGTTATAAAACTAACGCTTTACATTAAGTGGTAGTTTCACTCATGACAACTGTAGTATTCAAGTAATCAAATAAAAGTGTTTGAGTGCTCATTCAGAGCATTTTTAAGATCAAAGGGGATTCAAGGAGTAACTCCATAAGACACAAAAAGAGATGAAAGGATTCAAAGTAGGTAGGTTCAGTGAGAGAAAACTTATTGTTTACCCTAATTTGGATTAGAAACCCTAATAGGATAGAAATTAGTATGTGAATTTAGATTACTAAATATGGCATTCAAGCATGAATATAAATGTAAAATCTTGAAATAGAATGCAATGATTTGATAAGTGGCATATTTTAAATATAATAAGTATAATAAAGGGATAAGTTCTTAGATTTTTTGATTGACTGTCTGACTATGACTGTGTTTTGATAGTGGAAAACAAACTAATGTACGCCTATGATTGGTCCAAATTTGAAACTAAGATTTTATCTATGTAGATTTAGTTCTATCAACTTTGGGTTAGTATCGACTATTGATATTGACCAATAATGGTCGATAGTGATATGTGTAGAGAAGAGGGTATATGGTCATACTATCCCATTCCATTGTCTCTAAAATATCTATATGTGGGATGCCAAATTATGCATGTAAAATTAGCCTCCTTCACCTTAAAACCCTAGGTGTGCTTGTGAGGGATAGAAACCTACAAAAACTAGGAAAGTGTAATGGGTTGAGTTGATCATAATCACCCCTATTGATGATTGATTGTTGCATATGTATTTAATACTCTAAGGAAGAAAATCAAGTCACACATAGTTATCCCACCTAGTGTGATTGTGAAATTATGTTCCTTTACTATATGAATATAACTACTGATTTAGATTTTATACTTGACAATGTTTGCTTTTACTTGGATTTGATATGTTTCAAACTTGGTTGTGGGATACTCTTATTGATTGATTTGAAAATTGGGAGGAGTAGGTAAATTTTGTTCAATGTGAAATAATGTATAGATGTGTATTAGATAATTCCTAGGTCCCCTATCAATTGAGGCCTTAATTTAAATATAAATGTGTCCAATTAAGTAGTTTATCATGCCACCAACACGCTAGACAAATGGGTCGATCCTAAGGAAATATTTGATTTTAATAAGTAGTCATTTTTGGGAGAGGGTCACTATCAACATGTGCAAGTCAATATATATTGATGATACTAATCTATCCTAATAGTAGTAAAATATGTACACAAATATTAAACTAAACATCTGGGCATGTTTATGTTGAATAATAATGCAGGTTTAAAATAGACAGTGAGGTTTTTGTAGGTGTGTAATAGTAGATCAAAAGGGTTAGAACCATAAAAAACACTATGATAGAGTGAGATTGTCAGTTAGGACCATATTTGTGCATGTAATTCATGCATGGAAAATGTATGTCAAGCTTATCATTGTTAAGTCCTTAATACCATTATGACCTTCCTTGTGGGTTGTGACATTTTCCACCCATTTTTTTTGCATGACTAACATTATACCATTATTTGTTTATATTTATAAATGCCCCCCTTTTAGTCTAGTAATGAAATTGTTAGGATAAAAGGAAAAGGTACACCTGAGTGAGTATAGCATACTTTGTCTTTGGTAGGAAGCTCCAATTGTGTAGGTCAATCAAAATCAAAACTGACAAAAAATAAATGGTAGTCAATGTCCATAAATTAAAATTTGGAATATTAACTTGAAATTCAAATGCTAAAGAGCAAGAAATGAGTACACGTGTGTTAGTGAAAACCATGTTACCTTTACAATTTGTTCGAGATGATGTTTTATTATTTAAACATTGGAAAAAAGTGTTTTCCATTGAAGTATTTGGAGAGTGGTTCCTTTTGTTGAACCATGGAGAAAGTAAGGGTGACCAATCCCTAATTTTACATAGCTATGCAACCCTTGGGTTAAGAATAAAGCATGCCCCAAACCTCATAAATGTGGGGAGAAGTATGTGATGTACTAACCCAAATAACTATTTATATATAATAAAGATGAGAACCACATGATGGGTTTGGTAGAAGTAATGCCATGGTCATTGATCATCATTGAACCTCAACGTACATTACATGTAAAAACAACAATCAATCATTGTAGATATATTTATAGATTCAATGTTGCTCATAACTTGGTGTGGATTGAAAAGTGCTTTATAAATAAATAATTGTAATAATGCTCACTATAAAATGAGTAAATATGCATGAATAAGTATCATTCCCCTTTAGAACTATGGCAACTGTAACTTGTCATAAGATGTAATGCATGTACCAATGTACTTCCTCATGAACTTAAAAGTGTGTATATGTGTATGAACAATTATAATGCCCCCCTGAATTTGTACCAGCCGATATATAATGTTATGCATCTATATTTTAAACCTAAAACTTGTATCTTGAATGTATGTGTATGTCAAAACTTCTAAATCTTGTTCTTCTTAACTATGTAAACATTCCCATACATATGCACTCAAGTGTGTTTGACTATGTACTCAAGTCTTTGTAATGTAAGTGCACATGCAAGGCACATGCCCCCATAATCTATATTGATGTGTTAATATTTTTAATGTAACTAAATTCATATGATACATTAACCACTTTGAATCTCTGAAACCTATACTCTAATTCCAAAATATGATTTTATAATCATGGAGGCTTATCTCTCTATGACAAGCCCACTATAATACCCCTCTTTTGAGATGAGGTATGTGTCTTGTAAGTTACTCATCTCAAAATAAAATTTAATTGTATCATGTCATGTATAAAGATAACACCATGTATAATCATGTGAACATATGAAGATTATGTCATCATAATAATGTATATCTCAATCAAGGTATATATGTGACATATGTAATATAGAGCATATAAGCGTCATGTCTAAATAGATGTATCTATAATCATCTAAAAATGACACTTGAGTATTATAACATCCCCATTGGGATCCACCTAGAAATGTATGCTTTAAAAAAAAAACACATATACAAAAATAGATTACATCCTGAGAATCTAACAAAGATCATATAAAGTACTCATATGTGATCATGGAAAATAAATCATATTACATCATAAATCATGGATCTCTAACATCATGGGAGTATGTCAAAACACAAATATGGAAAGTAATTAGAATAACTCAACCATGATTGATGTGAATATATAGTTACCATTGTCAATGTGTAATAATAAATAATTACAACTCTTCATGACAATTTTAAATAATAAGTACAATATAATACAATGTACAAATAAGATACATGTCTCCCTTAGAGTATAGTTCTTGAACTTCAAGTATCTATAGTAATCTCAAGTGTTGTCTTGATAAGGAGTACTATTGTGGGGAGGGAGAGCATCATCTGAGTGCTTTACCACACCAACCACGGACCAATGATCCCCCATACTAATCCCATCAGGAAATAGCCCTCCCTTCATGGATGAGTAGATAGTGATGACATGAGAATCTAGAGAGACAATCAAGTAGTCATGTGCTGTATGATTTCTAAACTAAACTAAACATGCAATGTATCATACAAATCTCAATCTATTTCAAGATATCGTACATACATGTAAATCATACTCATGAAATTATAATGTCTCACTAAACATACTTTGGCCAAAGATTTAAGAATAGTAATATAAAAGTGATCTATAGATCAATCAAATTCATACACACCACTTGATCATATTGTATTCATTTGACATTATAATACTAATAAGCCATTTAAGTCCATCTCGCTCCTTACTCTACATTAGCAATATAGATTGGTCAAATACAATTCAACCACAAGATTCACATAATTTACATCCTACTAGAAAATACATCACATGACATGTTAAACGTAGGAGTAACCACAACATACATTTATTCTATTAAACATATGAATGAATCTTACATTATTTATATCCCATATTAGAAATAATGTATACAATTTATACCATTTGGGTAAATGCACAATTAACTATAGAGTTCAAATAATACAATTTGTTCTCAGCTATACTACACCCTATGATAACCCATATTACCATAGTCTAGTGTTTTTAAGCAAAAATACTAATCCTTGAAATCAAGCTAACGAATTGGTAATAAATACATGGAAACACACATTCATATTCAATAGCTAGAACAACCAAAACTTCATTTTCCTGAAAACATAAGAAATCTAGTTTAGCATTTGTTTTACATTTAGGGGTTTATATACAAGAATTCATAAAGTTATTTATGGTAATACTTTTAATTTAGTTAATACTCTACCTAAGGACTATAACCACAATATTATACCCCTATGCTTTAAATATGCTAATAGGTACATTCACCCTAGAGTCTTGCATTCAATAACCTGCAACTTATTTTAATGTTATTTTTATATCACATGCTTTTCACTCATAATTATATATGATAAGCTACTCGTACCTATCATGATAAATAATTTTATGGGGTTTCTACCCTTCGCATGCCATATTTAAATTTTTTTAAAGATTCTTGATGTATTAATTTCATATAATACCTATGGTTAAACTTATTCCAAAATAAAATCTTATGAGATTATTTCACCGTCTACATAATGAAAAGGAGCTAACACCCAAGCTAGATAAACTAGAAATCTCTATAAGAGTTTCTATAATTTAATTAAATGTTTACGATAGAAGAATAATCAATATTATGCTCTATGTTTCACAACCATCCCAAATATTACTTAGAAAAGGGATCATTTTTACCAAACACATCCTTAATCATAATTAAGACAATGTATTTATGAGTTGACATCCCAATTCATAAGTATAAACAATCATACATATAATTTGTGTTAAACCCATTATACATCATGTTGGAATTATTTATATTACTTATTAAATATAAAGCTTCCTGCTTTTAAAATCATGATAATACTATATCTTTATCGGGTTGGGGATATAAAACCTTTGCCTAAGGTATGAGTTTTAAATTTATGGTGATGCCATACTTATTGCAATGATTGGATTATAATTTTTTTTTCCCATAAAGCCTTTGATAAATCAGTTAACTGGTAAGACTAATCATGTCCACCCAAATTTTGATTTGTTTATTATAGTGACTTTAAAAGATACATGCTAGGAATTGTAAATTATGGCAGCACCCATCTATATATAGCAATTGACACTGGTTTGCAAACATATTAATTAAATAACCATAATATATATATAATTTTAATGAATTTTTTCCTTTATTAAGTTGAGAGATACTCCGACGATTTCAATATATTTGCATGATTTTTAACAAAAGATTGATCCTATAAATAGAGACGACTTTGGTTAATACTATATCATATACAACTTGAAAAATACTATAGAATAGTGATGCCCAAGGACATGGATTCTAGTGATCCATCTATTAAATAAATTTAGCTAAGAAGATGTGTTGATGCAAATTAACCTAAATTGGTTCATTGTTATTATAGCATCCCAATAATAAACCATGGTTCATCTTTATATCTCCTTGACAAATTCTGCATTAGATAATTATATCAGTTACTGATGTGTTGACAATGCCACACGGATATTTTCACAATACGAACCAAGACACGATGACGCCAAGTATAATAGCGATTTTTTCATGGCTCAACTATGTAGTTTTTAATTATACAAGGTTTTACTAAGTTTCAATAGGCTGTATCCACTAACAGATCTAAATAAACCTAGCTAATAAGCATTTAAGCTAAGTAATTCAATGATTTTCATAGGATGGAATTAATAAATAGAGGCTCTTTTATTTATCTAAAATTCACTACCTATCTAAAATCAACGACGCCTCAAAATATCTCTAGTTATTAGAAACTATAATGATCTATATTAAATAAGAAAGTAAAAGATAACGTGATACCATTTATTTAGGAACATGTTGGAAAGGATAATAGTGAGTCTACAAGTCTGTAATTGTTTCCCCTATTGTATATCTATAACATGATATGATTAATATGTAATCTATTTCCTTATGATCATTGTTATGATGTTAAGACTTAACATATCCAAAAATACTACATATATATATATATATATTATATATATAAGGCATGATACTTTCTTAAGGTAGTCCTAAATACAATACACGTGTCTCAAACAAGGATATTTTATACATGTATAATATTGACACAATATCTCATCATTAGCATACCAAAAATCATTGATGTATGTAATTGAAAACACCACCTACTGGATGAATTAGTGTTGTTTCTCTGTCTCTTTTCCTCAAAGTTGCGCTCATTTCTTCCCTTTCTGATCTTTTTTTCTCCAATATATAAGATGATCCCTTTCCTAACTCTTTCCCTATGTAAAATAGGCGCAATTTCTTTGCTTTAGGTTTTTTTTTTTTTTTTTTTGCTTTTTTTAATACATTTAATTCTTTTTAGATTTACTAAATTTTAATTATTTCTCTTCTTTTATTTATTTATTAATTATCTATTTCTGATTTCTAATGTAATTTCCATTTTTATAATATTGAAAGCTAAAATTCCCTAGTTTAATTAAATCAATTAATATTCACAAATATTATAGCATTTTAAATATCAATTTCATAATTACCAATTATCTAGATTTTAAATTTACTTTTGTCGATAATATTCCTACCAACACTAATGACAAGACATGTCAAATACGCAAGAGAATTCATTACGATATTTACCTACACTGGTAAATCATAAAAAGCATCACTCGAAAACAATTAATTAAACACACTATAATCAAAATATTTTTAATGCATTTTTACCATGTGCTAACTACTATGGAGTGTGTAAGGTTCTCACTAGATATCTGACATCTCCATCTATGTCACTCTCTTCGATGATGCTCTCCCTCTGAGATGCTTTGAGGGATGAGTTCTCCTGCATCCACCTCACAACATGTAAGTAATTAGATCATATCACGTGATAAATATATAACAATAAATATAACTAAAACAAGACATTAATACACTCGAAATATAATCACATACATTAACTAACTCACAGTAAATCAATCATATACCATTATGTATCTAAAAAATATTCTACTATCCCATAATAGCATATATCTCAAGCTTAATCATAAATATAACCAATATCATATGTGTCCAATATATATCCATGAATAGTCAATTAGTTTATTTAACAAGGAATCAAGTTGCAACAAGTGTTAAGAGTGTTACTTGAGACCACCCATCCCTAACATAGCCATAGACCTATTTTAGAACCTATTTAGACACTTATCTAGTCTTCATGCAAGCCAAACACATCCGTAAACATCCCTAAAGTAGTCCTAAACCATCACTTTAGCATTATGGCCTCTAGTGCCTCTGGTTCTACCACCTAAACATTAGTGCCATATTTTGGACAATATCATTAATTGTGCTAGTGTCCTAATTTGGGTTATATTGTTATTTTCCCAGCTTTGGCCGCCAACAAATATATTTTCAAATAAACAATCACCTAGGGTTGACCTAGACCTATTTTAAGACCCGCACAAGCACTAAAACATTATATATACATGACTTTTAGCCCATCATTCACTAGATGGAATTTAGATGTAAATAACACAAATTAACTTAGAATAAGTTGTGCATAATCAAGGTTATCAATCTTTATTTTGCCCTACTTCTACATATTTTCATCTATAGCCATCCCAAGCTCAAAATTCATAGATTTTTAGTTTCAAGCTCCACTCAAAATCACTTAAGTTAGAATTCATACTAGCTTCACTTGCACTTGCACTAGCACTAACACTTAGGTGGGGAGAACTACATTAGGTTTGATCCCTCTTTAGAATTTTAGTATGTGGCCAACTCTCATCACAATAGGCTATTGAGGATGCCCAACTTACCCTACTAACATCACACTTTGATATTTGTGCAAATTATATGCCCTAACAGTAAGAAGGTCTAGGGTTTACATATAAAATCAGTCAAAATAGGTCATTAATAGGGAATCATAGCTTGTGTGCATCGAAATAGGCTTGGTAGACTCAGACATAGGTGTACCCAAAAGCTCAAAATCGTTTTGCATTGAGGACACTAACACCAAAAGGAAGACATTACAACCATTGACAAAATTGTCCACTTAGGGTGCTACTACCTAGGAAGGGTTTTGACACTTGAATCCTATCTACAACACTCATATCAGCTCTTGTCCCAATTTATAGCCTCTAGATATTCCATCTCAGTTGATTTCTAACTAAGTACTTATTTACATCATTTATTGCTATTTTTAGAAAGGTCAAACCATGTCAATTCTATTACAAATCAATGGCTATATTTATTACATATTTCTACCCTAATTTACTGTACTCATACCCTTTAACAACTTAGGGCTTAATTTCCATTACCCTATAAAGTTAAATCATTTGGTAAACCTGACTTACTTCGAATACTACTCAATCTCTAGCCTTATATGCTCTTAGGGTTTGTATCCTTTTATTTTTTATGCTTAGATATTAATTCCAAAATCTCAGATTTGTTTCAATAATTAATTCTTGTAATCTTTCATAGATTAAATTTCTTTAAAGTTTCAAAATATACAATTGTTTATTTTCTTACTTCCCAACCTACAACGATAAAATTTAACAACTGATTCAACAAAATTGATAAGAGAAAATTACCAGCTTTTATTTCCAAACATTTAGATATGCAAGATGACCTTATCAATATTGTCCATGAACAACTTGAAAATTCTAATAATGGTCAAACTTTTACTCCCCTAGATAATAATATTGTTACACCTACTTTGGGGGTAACTCATCTTGTGCAACAACCCATTTTAACTTGACAACCTTCCACCATGGAAATACCTCCTATGACTAGTTCCTCCTCTCCAAATGTATAATCCCTTATGCATGAGATTCATTCTCTACAGGCTAAGGTGTTACATCTTGAGTTGGGTGTTTCTAGGCCATCACATGCCTTTGATTCTAATGTTATTTTACATACACCTTTGACACAACACATAGAATTAACTCCTTTGCCATTCATATTTGTGCACCTAAGATTAATTTGTATGATGGTAATGGTAACCTAGAACACCATCTAAGAGCTTTCCATGCAACATGTTTGGACTATGTGTCCAATGATTAACTCCTTACTAAGTTGTTCCCACACAATCTAAAGGAATATGACTTACAATGGTTCTATGATCTTCCAAATCAGTCCATCGCTGCATTTAATCCATTGGTAGATATGTTTTTAGCACACTTTTCAATCAAAATCATTGATAAGATATCATATGCTCAACTAACATAACTTAAGCAAAAATCTAATGAGCCTATTACATAATATGTCTTGTGATATAAAAATATATTAGCAAAAATAAATAGTCCCATGGCAAATAGAGAGCTCCAAGACATATTCAAATAGAGTTTACTACCAACATTACATGAAGTTATCTTGTTCAAGAAGTTTCCAACATTCATAGATTTATGCCATACAGTGAAAGAAAGGGAAGTCAAGCTTCTCTATGGGAAAATTAAAATATACAAGTGGATTAGAATAAACTACTAAGATTTGTAATAAGCTTCCATATAAAGTAAGGGCCATTAAAAATAAGAGTGATCAAAAGGCCACAATTTACACAACTTCATAGCCACCTCCTTGCTTGGTTGTATCAACTCCTCCATGGAGAGTTTTCACGAATCTTCCAAAATCATCAGAATGTGTTTTACAATAGCTCTTAGAATGCAATGTCATATCTCTTTCTCCCATCAAAGAGGTTTGTATGACACAACCTCTTTCAAAGAACTATAATTACAATGCATTCTATGACTATCATAGGGCACCAGACTATACTACAAATAGATGCATCATGTTAAAACATAAGATACAAGATTTGATAGAGGCTAACTTCATTGATGTTGGTACACCCACAGAGGCACTTAAAGTTCAAAAAATGGAAGCTAAGGCATTGAAAATATTTTTGGATCCGTTTCCAAAACATACATCTAATGTGGCAGGCAACACTTTAGATATTCATTATACTTATTAGACACATCCACCATAGATATCTTATCACACTACTATAGAGGATGCATACTCCCTACATAATATCAGTGGTGTGTATCATACTACAATACCAACTAGACCACTCATCACGTTCTCAGAGTAGGAGATTATTAATGATGATTCATATTTATATGCATTATTTATATGAGCCTACATTGATCATCATCTTATTCAGAGTGTTATAATTAACAATGAGTCAAATATTAACATGTGCATTATCACACTTATATAGCATTTGGGTTGTTCAAAGTAGGACATTTCTTTGACCAACACAATTATTTATGGTTTTAGTGGCCATGTTTAGAGCTCTATTATGGAGATTGTACTTTCACTATAGGTGGGATTAGCACATGTGACCATTAGATTTTTAGTAGTGCCTAGTGCAAACACATTTGACATGTTATTGGGTAGGCTATGGATACAAAAACTTTGAGCCATTCCATCCACCATGCACATATGCCTCAAGTATATACATGCTAATCAGGTGGTTATAGTTGAAGGTCTTTCATATGAGTATCCTTTACTTATTCCAGAGGTAGTTACACTGTAACTATTAGTTATAGTTCTGAGCATAGTTTTCATAAGTACACCATAAATTTTAGTTGAGTCACCAATACAAGTGAGGTTTACTCCTATAGTTTTATCACGTATGTATACTCTCCCACAAAGACCCTTATTAGAGAGACACCATCATTAGAGACATGTTGTAGATTCTAGAGATCCTCTCTCTACCCCTTTCATTTTGAGATCAATGTTTTTAATTTCTTAGGGTTCTCAGCATAGGGTACCCATGCTAGCTACAACATATTCTACCTTATGGGTCCCTATGAACCCTACAGTTCACAATATACCCCATTTAGCTTCATGGATTCCTAACACCACTCCATAGATAGTGTAAGCTATAGATGACTCAGTATAACATGTTATGGGACCTTAGTTACCTTTTCACATAGCACATGTAATTAATATTTCTTTATTTGACATAGGCCACATTGATAGTGAGTCTCCCATGAGAATCATTAATTAGTATGTTGCTCCTTACTTGTACATAGTTTCATTCATTCTTGCTCCTTATATATAGTTTCATTTTCTCATGTTGCTTGTACATATATTATATCTAAAAAATAGAAAAACAATATAATATGTCAAAACACAAAAACATTCAAATATTTACTCAAAAAATACAAATTATAGATTATATGCATTGCCAAGTTTACATTTATTATATTTGTCAAGCACTAAATATGCTAATTATCTTACTATAGTCAAATTTTATCATACATACATGTTTCACTTATTCTCTTTGAGTGTTTACAGACACTTATTGGTCCACTACATAGATCCAAATTTACTACCATCTACCCATTGGGGGCATATACATAGATACACATATTTTTTAATTATTACATTTGCCCTTTTGGTGACATCTTATACACAATTCTGATTGCCAGGTCACATCTTTCTATATCTTATATCACAAAATTTAACACTATTATATCTTGATATTTATCATCCTACACTACTCAAATTCATTACCGACTACTACTACTTTAAACTTAGCTTATGTACATCTTTGCTCTTATACAAATTTATACCACATGTTCATGCATACTTTCATTTCTAGCTTTCCAAGTTTAGACTTGATTGTGTCTCTCAACTTCTCCATCTATTTTTAGGGCATTTGCATATGCCATTATTCTATGACTCTACGTCACTTCCTTTCATTATATGTATGCTTTGTACATGTGCCCATGTCCTTGTGTGTGCTTTCTTATTTATGTATGTAGACATTTGAACATGTCCTTCCATGTGGATCTAAGCCAACTTGCCTAATATTTGTGTATGTGGAGATTTGAACATGTCCTTATATGTCTTGCTTTCTTAGATTTAGAGACATGTGCCCATGTCCCTTGTATTATGGCCCCTTGTCATACTTTACATGCCTCATGTGTTTTTTATGTATGATTTCATGTATGTGCCATAGCCATGACACTTGTCTATTTCTTATTACATAATCTAGTTTTAGATTCCATGTAGGACCTCATGCATCTCCCCTTCCTACTTGGGTGCTTTGATAGACATCATGCCCTATCCCCCTAGGTAGTTACTCACTTTATTTCTCAAATTTGCTGTTCATACACATGTACATTATTATATCTATCTTGACATCCTTGTGAATGCTATATCGAACATATATCATATATTATAAACTTATGCTTAGACTATCTTACATTCTGATGTTATGTATACACATTATATTGGTTTATTATGCAAATATCATACATGCTCCAGGTAACACACATCTTACAAAGATTTTTATTTTGAGCATAGTTCTTGCATAAGTTCAAAAACTCCCCTCAAAAGAGGGGGAATTCATGTAAGTTTATCACATAGATTAGGCTATCCAAATGCACTAAGAGTACAATTTTTTAGCACATAAGTGTAACATATAGAAATTAGTTTTAGGAAAACATAGTGGAAAATAGTCACATGGAGACTAGTTTTAGTTACACAAAAATCAGTATAGTTGGACACTAGTGCCCAAAGTGGGACACTAGTGCCCAAAGTGGGACACTAGCATGACCAATGCTACTATCCAAGATATGACATTATTGTCTAGTAGCCTTAGTTTTAATAAATTTTTAATTGGTGAGAAAAGTACAATAAGTATAGTTTAGGTTTGCACAAGTTTTGTTATAGATTACTAGTTTTTTCTTAGTTTATCACAAATTCATACCAATTTTCTTCAATTAGGGGCAACATGCATGGCATGATCATTCCCATTTTAGCTTCAAATACTCATATACATATTATTACAACTTAATCCAGAATCCATATACTCAAGTATGAAATTTGGGGGCATGTGCGTGACATATTATTTTTGTATGTTCACTTATACAATAGTTGATAAGAAGGAATAACAAACTTCATGCCATTATTTATGTTATACACACCAGACACCATGTTCCAAGTTATACACTAGATTGGTGCCTTACTCTGTCTACAACATTTGGAATTCCTGAGTGGCCCAGAGCTATTTTATATTTTAGAGTTTCTGAGTGAACTAGAGCCATTTTATATAGTTTCAATTATGTCATATAGTTTTAGTTACAAATGAATCTACTACACATGGGTAGGCAATGATGGAGTCATGGTCTACTTGAATTCTTGAGCCACCTAAATGAGAGGGTTGGACAAACCATCAGTCTAATCTCAGCTATTCACAGGTCATGATCTATCGAGCAAGGGTAGGAAATGATAGAGTCAAAATCAAATTGAGTTCTTGAGCTAGCCACACATGGGGATTGATAAAGCCATTAGTTCAATCCATGCTATTCACTAATTTGATCACTATTTACATGCACACACATAAGATGTCACCAAGTTTATGCATTGGTTTGTGTACCCAATGAAGTGTGTTCATTCCTTTCCTTTCTTATATCTTTACTCAATTTTGTCTTTTACTTTTGGTATCTCTTAAGTAAGGACTGATCTATACATGTTTCATTTTTAGTACATTTAATGAAACATGTTTCACATACTCAGATCCATATTCATGGGATTCACCTTTTAGGTAAACCCAGGTACATTTTTTTTCCTTTATCTTAGTAGTTTTATTTTTCTATATTTTTAGATAAAATGGGGGCAAATCTAATCATCTAAAAATGACACTTGAGTGTTAACAGTGTTACTTGAGACCGCCCATCCCTAATTTAGCCCTAGACCTATCTTAGGGCCTATTTAAACACTTATCCAACCTTTTTATGGGCCAAACACATCCCTAAACATACCTAAAGTAGTTTCAAACCCTCACTTTATCCTCTTAGTCCCTAGTTCTTTAGGTTATGCCATTTAGACACTAGCACCATAATTTGGATAGTAGTGCCAATGTACTAGTGTCCCAATTTGGGGGCTATTATCCTTTTCCCACCTTTAGCCACCAACAAATATCATTTCAAATATATAACCACCTAAGATCAACTCAGACCTATTTCAAGACCCACACAAGCACTAGAACAATATATATACATGACTTTTAGCCCATTAGTCACTAGATGGAAGTCATATGCAAATAACACAAACTAACTCAGAATAAGTTATGCAAAATCAAGGTTATCAATCCCTATTCTGCCCTACTTCTACATACAGTCATCTACAACCATCATAAGCTTAGAATACATATATTTATAATCTTAATCTCCACTTAAAATCACTCAACTTGGCATCTATACTAGCTTCACATTCAATTGAACTAGCACTTAGGTGAGGAAAACTACATTGTGATTGATCCCTCCTTAGAGTATTGGTATGTAGGCAACTCTCATCACAATAGGGTGTTGAGGATGTTCAACCTACCCAATTAACATCACACTTTGATATTTGTAAAAATTGGATGCCCTAAAAATAAGGGTCTCTAAGGTTTACATATAAAATCAGTCAATACAAGTCACCGATAGGGAATCAGAACTCGTGCTCATAAAAATAATATTGGCAGACTTAGACACAAGTGTACCTAGAAGCTCAAAATAATTTTTCACAGAGGGCACTACTACCAAA
The DNA here is from genome assembly GCA_037957365.1 of Torreya grandis. Classification (NCBI taxonomy): domain Eukaryota; kingdom Viridiplantae; phylum Streptophyta; class Pinopsida; order Cupressales; family Taxaceae; genus Torreya; species Torreya grandis. Next base: position 600,706 of record JARHVA010004382.1, read on the forward strand.
AGGAAGACACTAACACCATTGGTACTATTTTCTAGTTAGGGCACTACTATCCAAGAAGGGTTTTCACACCTGGATCTTGTTCACAACACCTAGATAAACTCCTATCCCAATTTGTAGCCTCTAGATGTTCTGTCTCAATCAATTTACATCTAAGAACTTGTTTACGTTATTTATTTTTATTTTTAGAAAGGTCAAACTAGGTTAATTTTGTTATAAATTAGTGGTTGTATTTATTGCATATTTCTACCCTTATTTACTATATTCAGACTATTTAACAACCTAGGGCTTAAACTCCATAACCCTAAAAAGTTAAATTAGTATCAATTAAGCATGCAAAAGTAACCATCACTAAAAATATAACTAAATAAGACTATATAATAGAGGCATATGATATGGATCATGGCACCACTTAATTTCAACAAACTCAACAAGCGTAAGAGTTAGTGTACATATAAGGCCAATGGATACATGTACAAGGGGCATGAAGATGTTACAAAAAAGAAGGCTAAGGGCCACACATAAGGGACATAAAGATGTTACAAATAAAACCAATGAAACATACAAAATAGATAAACACAAATTAGCCTATCATGCAAGAGAATAACAACATTCATGAAGTATAGAATGAGTAAATACTAGCCTATACCATCCATGTGTATCAATGCGACATCCTAGTAAAATAACATATCCATGTTACACTGTGTAAGATATGAATAACTAATAAGACATCTGTAATCAATCTAGATAGCTCAACATGGTAAAGAGGTCATATAAAGTTATAACATGTGATAGTGAAACCTACAGAAAATAATGCCCCTAGTATTGGCATGGCCACTAGGTAAAATAAATTATAACATCTATATGTCCATGGTTAACATGTATGCCCTACATCACACTCATATACCATACAATGCATTTGTGTATGAAAGGTAGATGTCATCTACCAAACATGTGATACATATATATGTAAATAATGCAATCTAATAATGTCATGCTTATGTCTGGATTTTTAATTTTTTAATTATTTTGAATGTTTTTGTATTTTATTTAAAATTTTGATATGTTGTATTTCTGACACATCAACATAATCATGCAACACTAAGTAGAAAGGATTCAAAAATAGAAGAATGGGATGGATTTAAACAATCCACAACATTGTGAAGGCACAATGTGCACTAGATGTGATAACATAACAATATGGAGGAGGTGAAAGCAAGCAATATGCCCCCACTATATATGTGTATCATAACAATGTAGCTTAATAACGTATGTGGAGATAAGGATCTACATGCCCCTTATGGGAAAAAATCAATGTGTGCTTGTGTACTATGTAGATATAAATGTATTTGATCATGTAAGCTCAATTGAAGCCACATCATGTATAAGTAGTCAATATGTAAAAATGAGAAAGTAAAATGGTACCAAGGATGTGTACAAGAATCATTGTATAATAAATTTCATGGATGCTTGGATCAAGATAACAATCAAGAGGTAAATACCAAGTGAAAACAAAGACAAAAGCTATAATAATGATCAATGCAAACACACATGAGTGCATGCATGTCAACATATAAGAATATAAAGAATGAGCAATCTAAGAGGGTATGCACAATATATAATATTGAATCTTAACCAATGATTCCAATAACATAACTCTCCCATGGAGTTCTTGCATACAATACATGACCTCCTACTAAATTCTTTTTAAATCACCAATTAGAATGTGGTGTTAATTTGTAGGTCTTGCATCATCTTTTGAAGAAATATTTCGTGCTTTGATTACTTGATTTGAGGAAGATACCTCTCTTCAAATGGTAGCATTCACACATTCATGCTCAAATGTAATATAGTCATGATCATTAACCATTGTTTCCCCTATTGAATTAACCAAAATTTTCCTAGTTTTACATTGTATTGATCCAAGTAGGGTCAATGTGAATTATAACATAACATGTTTTGAGCCCAAGTGTTACTAGTAATTCTATAGATTTGATGCATTGATTAGGTTTAATAATCTTGTTTGAATGTTGAATTCCATACCTGGGATATTGTATAAGTGTCATGCTACATATATGGACTTCATGATCATTGGTAATCTTGACATTGGTACATTTCATATCATCTATGCAACGACTCATAATTAAGGGCTTGATACATGAGGAATGCTTTTGAGTTTCCTCTTTTGAAACCATGCTTAGGACATTAACCTTTTTAGGTATATATTACTTTTGAACTTCCTTCTTGAGAAACGCTTTCTTAAGGACACTTTCTTTCTTAGGTTGTGCCTCTGTTTACAACCTTTATTTTTTTAACTTCTCTTTTTGTAACTTTTCTTGTTGTAACCTTTCTTGTTGTAACCTTTATTTTTATAAATTTTCTTATTGGAAAATTTCTTGTTGTAACCTTTATTTTTGCAACTTATTTTGATGTAACCTTTCTTGTTATAATTATTCCTTTTATAATTGTTCTTTTTGTGACATTTTCTCTTATTCTTTTTTCACTTGTTCCTTAGAAGAAAAAATCATAGTTAGATTATATTGCTTAAATATAAAAGGTGTGTTGGAATCTAGTGGTGGTTTAGTGGATGTATCTAATTCAAGATCACCATTGTCAATAATACTTTGTATTTTAATATTCGAGGCCCAAAAATTATCATTATGATGCTTGTGCATTCTATCAAAGGTACAATAGTATTTTGATTTCTTGAGAGGATGCATAAGAAGAAATGTGATCAAATTATTTCAAAACATGTCTCTTCTAATTTCACTTGGATTTTTGTGATGCTTATGCAAACTTTTTGAACTATTAGTTGTAGATGTATTATTTTGTTGAATCTCTTCTTGAAATGAAATTGTTTGAGGTACAAATCCCTTAAATGGAGATTTAGATATATCATTGATGCTAGCATGTTTAGGATCTTATATGTGTGTAATATTTCCTTCAAGTAATGTAACTTTTAGACTCAGATATTCATTTTATTTTTGTAATGCCTCTATGAACTTTCTCATAGTGACCATATGATCTAGAAGGGCTTCATAAACACAAACCCTAGGCACTTTTGATTTAATATGCATACAATATCCCTCAAAAAGATGTGTGGGAGGTGGAGGAGATTTAGGAGGAACATGTTGATTGTCTCCATTTTGGAATACCCTGCCTCTCCTAGTAGTGTCAACATGAACCATAAAATCAAAAATAAGCTTTAAGAAAACAATGGGAATGAGATGGTAGCTAGTTTAAACTTGAGGTATAGGGGAGGAGGAAAAAATGAGTCATACATAACCTTTGACGTCTAGTGATAACAAAAGGCAACTCAGATTGAATGTTGTAACAATATGATTTGAGGATGGCTTGTGATTGTTCATAATAACTTTAGCCTTATTAGTGTTATGTGATTTGATCCATTTAATTATACCTTGATCAAAAGGTAACATAGCTAAGTGAAAAAATGTGGATAAATTACCTTCACTTGTATTAATAAATAAATACAATGTTCACTCATTACAACCTTGGGTAATGTATATTATTAGAGAATATTAAAAAATTAGGCTTGAAAATAAAACCCTAAGCTAAAATTTGAAACCTTAAAATGATGGAACCATAAAGAGAAACCTAGGGTTTGGCATGGTTTGATCAATGTAAGGATTCACCAATATTTTTTACCCTAATTTGGATTAGAAATCCTAATATGATAGAAACTAGTATGTGAATTTAGATAAATAAATGTCTTTTAAGCATAAATCTGAATGTAAAAGCTTGAAATATATTGAAATTATTTGATAATTGACATATGCAAAATGTAATAAGTATAACAAAGGGATAAATATTTATATTTTTTATTGTGTAGACACTTAAATTCCTTTACATTTAGTGTCATAATTAAATTTTCTAAATATAGACACAACTTCCATTATTTCACACTAACTTAGCTATCATTCTAAATTCAAATGTTATCCTAACATCATTTTCCTCTCTATTTCAAATAGTTAATTAATCCATATTAATTAATTATGCATGCACACATATTCCACAAAACTAATTAAAAATATAGAATTTCCAAGTCACCAAACATATTCCATGTTTATCGCAACTAATTATTGAGTCATCTAACCATTTCCTTAACTTCATCAACCAATTATTCAATCATCATTGAATCTTTCAACCAATTCGGTGAGTCATCTAACTACCTTGAATCATTCATGAGAAAAATTTAACTACCAAATAACTTTCCCCTTTTCTTTCAAACACAAAGAATTGGTTTCTTCCACTTGGATGAAGACTCAAATCTAAACATACAAAATTAATATAATCTAATAAATTTGAATTTTTCCTAACCATCCATCTTCTCACCTAAAAGCCTATTAATTAAAATGCCATCCTTATTTGTTTATCAAATCATCATAAAGTTATCAAAGAATTATTGAAATCACCTTGTGCATCCATAAAAAAATCAAGAAATTATGTCCATATATTGTTAAAATTCCCTTTGCCTTGGAGAATGGATTGAGCATCCACATATCACATTGTAAGATAAAATTAAAGCTCATTAATAAAGAAGGTGATTTACTTTATTGGTAAGATGGTACATTGTAAGTATGTTTGCTTTGTTTATTCTTATTGAATAGTTATAACTGAGGTTTTAGTTTAGTCTTTAGAATATGAAGTTGATTGTTTATTTGATTTCCTAACTTGCATAGGTTTTAAAATTATAACTGTCATATTCTGGCATGTTCTATGGGACTTTTTCTAAATATTTTTCATCTTGTATTATTTTATTAGATTTTTTGAGTTGTTTTCAAATTCTATTAAGGTGCGTAGCTATTTAATCTTGGTCTAGTAGGTTATCTTTGTTATTTCAGGTGCTATTTTTAGAGTTTTATGATTTTTTGTATGGTTTTAGTGAAATGGTGGGTTTATTCTATAGAATGGTAGTTTTGTTGTTCTATAAAACAACAATTTTGTGTTCAACTTTGACAGTTTTGTGTTGTATATCGATGATTTTTCCAACTAATTTTTGGGCATTATTTATGATTATGTATTTATGATTTATAGTCTTTTCAACCCTTGTGTTTTCTTGTACATAAGTTTTTGTTATATTTATGTTTATATATATATATATTTTTCTATTTTTATCATTTTGCAGAGTAGTGGTTTTATAGCAGAAAAATGGTTTTGTTATCTTCATGTTTCTATTTATTTTTTTGTCATTTTATAGAACAATGATTTTGGAGGATAAAATAATGAATTTGTTACAAAGTTTGATAGTTTTGTTATTAACTTCAATGATTTCATTCTGTAAAAATATGGATTTGTAAGTAAATCATTTTTTGTTTCTATTTTATTCTTTCTATATTTATGTTTTTTGTGTTTTTAACCTAAATAACATAAATTCATTATTTTATTGAATGAATTCACTGTAAGGTGAATTCCTACTATTTAGTGGCAAATTTGTATTGTATAGTGGGGAATTTGTGCTTCCACTCTTTAGTGTTATCTTTTAGAGGCCATAACTTTTGATTTGAGTGTCCGTTTGACTTATCATTCACACCAAAATAAAGATATCAAAAATGAGCATGCAATAATGAACAAATATTTCACTTTGGATTTGATATTTTTTACTTAAAAATCACATATTTTTATTTTTTAATTTCAAATCCTTAATTTCTCACATACAAGTTGGATATTTGTTGGTTTACATGTTAATCTTCCCTAATCTTCAAAATTTGGCTTGCAAAATTGATATTTGATATTTTTTGTGTCCCTAACCCTCTTTTGTGGGAAACTCTTATCAAAGTCACTATCCATATAAACTACTAATGGTTTTGTGTAGGACCATAAGCTAAAGACTTAAAAGGCTAAAATAAAATGTAATTTTTTTTGTGTTTATATTTGCTTTCATTTTAAGTTTTGATTAATTGATGAATTAGTTTCATTTCTTGAAAATTTATTTGTGTGTATTACAAGATATTGTGTATGCTCTTTCATTGTCACATTGGTGATGATCCTTAGAAACCAAAATAAATTCTTATAATTTTTTGTTTACCCAAGGTATTCTCATGTATGCTCTTTCCTCGTGTCACATTGGTGATGATCCATGGAAATAAAAAATTAGATAGTCTCCTTTTTTTATTTCTAGGGGATCTATCAACCATGGATTTCATTGCCATATGGTAGGCTAAACTCATGTTTTGATGGGATATAAAAATTGAGTTAGAGTTATTATAATTAGCTAAGTAGTTGTGTGTTTTGAGCACACTATGAAGTACGGGGGTTCCCTCCTCCAATACTTAAGCCTTAGACAACATATATCAAAATCTAATTTTCTAGTGGCACTCTCTAAAGTCCTATAGATAGAGTGGGCACATAGGGACTTGTTTAACCCTAAAATGGAATTTAAGTACTTAGAGTTAGCCTAAGATTACTATTAAAGGGGTGTATAAAAATGAAATGGCATAAGGGTGATACTCAGATCTATAGTGAGCTAATTATATGTTAAACTTAGATATAAGAATACACTAAATTTATTATACTAAGATAGTCTAAATATGGAAAGTACAACTATGCCAGATATAAAAATGATAAAGAAGTAATGTACTTATCTTGTTTTGATGCTAATGAAGTTATGAATCTGGAATAGATAGAAAGCAAGTAGGAAAGATATTGTAGAATAGTCATCATATTTTAGATTTGATACTTCTGGCACTCTAGATAGTAACATCAGCCTAGGATGGTTATGTTGACACTAATGTCTTTATTTGATGCTAGTGTCTTATACATAATATCTAATGATATAGGATCATAAGGATGTTTTTGGGTTTTGCTTCACTGTTGTTTATTGCATAAATATATGGTTCATGGATGGTTGCTCCTTGTGAAATGGTAAAACCCTAGTTCTTCATCTTTATAATGACCTTGGGTAAAAATGGGTTAGTGGGCACATAGTGTCAAGCTGACCCCAAAGACCCCACTATCAGAAGGTGCTACCTACATAGCCAATACTCCATAAGAGGGCCTCAGACTCATGTAGTTCTCCCCTACACATTGGTTTATATGTAAATCATATAATATGTGCAAAGTAAGTAAAACAATGATCTAGCTTGTAACTTAGAAAATTAGGCTCTTGGGCTACTCCTTTAGTACTTCAGACCTGTAGATGTGTTGTGGCTATGATCAATATATAAATAGGGAAGATTTATTTAATTGAATGCTCAATATAGTGCTTTTGATAAGTTGACTTGGTCTCTTTGGTCTTTTGCTAGGTGAGGAATGAATGAGGGTTGATCTTGTATTTATATCAATCCCTTTGGAGTAATAAATCATATTAAATCACTAATGCTAACCATTAGGATTCATTTTATTTGTAAACTATATGAGTTTAGGGCATTAGACACTTGTATCAAGATAAGATAGTAACACCAACGCTATTGTTTATCCTCAATGTTAGTGTCCATGGAGTAGGAAAATAAGAGCATGTTTATAACTTATAGAGATGGAATATAAGTACATTTTAAGCATTCTAGATAAGATAGAAGACCTAGGTCATCAAAATAATATTGGTCAAACTAAGAGATATAGGCTAAGGGGCACAAAAATAGAGTAGATGTAAGATTTTTAGAAGTGAGAAAGGTAAATAACTAAGAGGAATAGACAAGGTTTAATTTTTCCAAGTGTATAAGACTAAGTTTCTATATAATCATAAAATATCATCTACATTTCCCACTCCCCCTCCCCCCCACCCTTTAATCTAGTAATGAAATTGATAGTTTAAAGGAAAGAAAAGCATACTTGGGTGTGTTTGCATAGCTTGTCTTTGTGTGTGTCCAACTTGAATGCTTTGTTAGTGACTAACCTGCAACCAAGGGCATGTTATGATATAAAATTAGTGCATATAATATGGGTTGAAATTATTTAAAATAGGTTGAAATTGAAAGAGCAAGGTTTATAAGTACCCCTGTATGTCGATGTAATCACCTTGTTTATTAGAGATTTGATTTGAAAAAGATGTATCATTATAAGGATCTAAAACTAAGATTAAGACAAATATAGATAAATATTTAAAGTTCATATATGCAAGGAGAGAGAGAGAGAGAGAGAGAGAGAGAGAGAGAGAGAGAGAGAGGAGAGAGAGAGAGAGAGAGAGAGAGAGAGAGAGAGGAGAGAGAGAGAGAGGAGAGAGAGAGAGAGGAGAGAGAGAGAGAGAGAGAGAGAGAGAGAGAAGGCATATGCCCCTAACTTTAGAGTAAAAGTGAGTTACTATCTAGTAGTTGAGATTTAGCTCAATCATATAACCCAATGATAATTATAAATTAGTGAGGTTAGATGATCAAGTCCAACCTAAAAACTTGGCAAGATTGGGTGATTTTATCACTTCAACCATATAAAAATTGAACCAACTACTATAATAATTAGCTCAATAAAAGTCCATAAAAGTTCATAGGGTATTAGCATGAAAAACTCTATGATATGGTAATAGTCCATAAAAGAGTTTTGGAAATTTAAAATTATTTGGATTTTACAATATTAGGCACATGTTATATAGCATATGCATCTTAGATATCTATCATGCTAAAACTATGCGTACAATAGTACCAATGTATAAAACTATACTGCAATTATGAATTTAAATTATATAACTATGTGCTTTGAATAATTAAGATAACTATGTAAATGTGGAAGGCATGCTTCCAAAGCATACCACCATGATAAATAGAGAAATCTGAAAATTGATATAATTACCAATGTGAAGGATATGTTTCTAAAACATGGCCCACTATAAATTGGAAATATTGAATACTGAATAGGTGTGGAGAATGTTATTTTAAAGCATGCACCCACTAAATATAATAAATAGGAATGTGTGGAATCCATGCCCATATGACATTCCCCCACTAAATTTTAAAAATGATATAAGTACCATGTACTGAATGAGTATGAGAACATGATTCCAAAACATGCCCACACTAAATTGAAAACTGTGTCAAGTGTGGAGAACATGAATTTATGACATGCCCTACTAATATGTCCCCCTTTGAGGTGAGTTAAATATAAGAAATGGTAGTTACCTCACCTCAAAAGGATAAGACAACTATATAATATGTGAATGTAACCATGTATCATATAAAAGGAACATGTCTAGGTAGATACAACATTGAAGTGCATAGAACTAATATGATCACATGTAAGACTAAGATGCATGATAAAGATCATGGTAACATCAAGATAGTAATAGTATAATATCAATAAGAAAACAATCACACACATAAGATCACTCAAAATTAAGTCAAAAGGTAATGGTCCAAGGATATTTCAAATAAGGGCCATGTTCAAATGTCACAAAATTGAAGGGACATGACTTAGTCAAATGTCCATAAAAGAGATAATGAAATATTAAAATGTTCATACAACAAATAATGACATATGCAAATGTTAATGCAATCATACATAAACATGGGGGTTATAAGCAAATGAGCATATTCAAATACTCGAATAAGGAATACAATAGCAAGGCAAGACACTCAAAGAAGTGCATAAAGTAAAGCATAAACAACTAGCATAAACATGTCATAGTAGCCTAAGGATCCAATGTGTTAGGAGAAATATGTCAAGTGTATAACATATAAAGTACCCATGTAAAATATAATCATAAATAAAGGCATCTGTAAGTACATATGTAACTCAAACATGATAATATAGAGTGATCATTGAATCATATAACCTATGTATATCAAGATCAAAGAAGTGGATGCCCCCATTGTCCATATGCCATGAGTAGAGAGAACACCCAACATATGAAATAAGAATGTATAATGTATATTTGTATTCCTGTATCACACTCAAGTATAACTGTGACACATATGTGTATGTAGGAGTAACTAAATATGCCATCCATAAACATAGAACTAACACATAAATGCTAAGGAGCATGTAGGTGCTAAAAGTGTTTTTGGATTTTTTGAATTTTTTTTTGGCATTTTCAAAATATATGAATAGTAAATAATCCAATGGATGGTCATTGATATCTCCCCATTATGAATCTAGTGTAATACCCCATTTAAGCTACCAATGAACATGTATAGGTCTAATATTTATCACTATGGTATTAATGGTGCTCTACATATGTAAAATAAGACTTAGTGGTCGTGAAGCAATAATAAGAGTAGCAAGAGTAGGGTTTTTTGGAACCCATCATTAAGTGCTATGTGGTTTATGTGACATATCAATAATATGTACATTTTGAGCAGCTCTATATATCTAAACATGTTGTGTATTAGAATATTGGGATTCTATGAAATCCAATATATGTATGTAATGTAATGACCTCTCAAGTATTGGCTACCTAGTAATGGGGATTGCTAGTTTCTTACCCTTTTGTAGTGAATTAAGCTTAGTAGGATTGATAACTAGTTGTCTAGGTATAAGTTTCTTTTGCTCAAGATGATGCTCATATGGAATTTTAAAAACTATAATTACTCGATTGTCATGAATGTATTTAACATACTCATGCACTATAAAAGGTACTACTCGAAGACTTTGTATCCAAGATCTTCCCATTAACATATCAAAGATGCCTATGGAAGGGATAACTGAGAAAGTAGTAACCACATGTGTAGGACCAACTTGTAAAGGTAAGTCAATTTCACTACAAACCTTCTGGGAACTCCATCAAATGCTCTAATTGATCTAGTAAAGGAGGTTAAATCATGATGAGTATAACCCAAGTGTGTAAGTAATGCCATGGTGTAAACATTTTTGCTTGCACCATTATCAATCATAACACTACATATAAGGTGTTCATCAAGATATACTTGAATGAATAGAGAATGGAGATCTGAGTCATCATCCTTAATTTCACTATTATCAAAGAAAATAGAAGGTTTATGAGCCATAAGAGGATATGTCATGTGTAATTACTAATAATCCCGTATAGTGGGCACCCATTACGTGATGGAGGAGGATGTGCATTATATGCAATTTGCACTTCTGGTTCCTTCTTAGAATGGTTTTGAAAAATATTGTTAAATATTTTCTATTTATGGTGATTATTAGGTTATGAGCTTGATTCCTTTGGAGGATCCTCAAATATAAGCTTTTGGTCATCAATAAGGTCTTAGATCTTGTGCTTCAAGGTAAAGCATCTACTTATAAAATGTCATGGTCCTTGATGATAATTATAATAAGCATTTGCATTATAACATTTGGGTAGAGGTTGACTCATATCAACCTCGATAGGATGAGGGAGAGATAGAAGATGACACTCTAATAACCATGGGATTAATGAAGCTGGGGACTTAAGTAAATATGCAAATCATCTCTTTGGTGCATTAGATAAGATAAGTCAATTAGGCTATTATGAAACTTGTTAACTATGGTGTTTGTTTTCTTTTTAAGCTTAGGAGGTTTTACCTTATAATTTGGTTTAATTGTGAATTGTGTACTATATGTAGATACAACTAGTGTGTTTGATACATACTTGAGCTTATTCAATGGGATAAGCTTCATTTCAAGATCCTATAAAATATGGCATAAGTCATCAAAATATTTAAACTTCTTGAAAATAATGGACTCATGTAAAGGATCAAGAAAAATTTGCTTGAATATATCCTACAACTCTTCATCTGCTATAAGATTGGTCATTTTGGCTAGTACTATCTTATATCTAAAGATGTATTCATTGATAGGTTTATTTGTTCCTTGTTTGATTTGGATAATTTGAGCATAGGAAACCTTTTTAGAAATATTAATGGAAACATTTGATAAAAACTAGTCTACAAGAGGTTTGAATGCTTTTATGGGTTGGAGAGGTAAATCATAGAACCACCTCAAAGCATATTCCTTGAGGTTTATTGTAAATAATTTGGTTAAAAGTTTATCATTGGAAGCATAATTAAGGCATGCTCCATAAAATGTTTGAAGATGTTGTTCAAGATCACTCTTGTCATCATAAAATGTGAACTTAGGTGTAACATATCCTATTGGTAAAGGGTGCAAAGAGATATCAAGTACAACAGGGTTATGCAATACATCTCATGAATCTATATCATGAGGGGATTTAAATTTTTTTTATTCAATGTTTATAATCTTGTCCTCAAAAGTATTTATAACTTGAAGGAATGATTAAAATATAAGCCTAGAGGGATTTAGATTAGTAAGTTGAGTAGTCACCAAAGGGGATGAAAACATGTTTTGAGTAGTAATAGGCATTGAAACTGATATTTGTGTTGAAATAATTGGCAATTCCATGATAGATGTAGCAATGATAATTGTAAGGATAAAGGTTTAAACACATAATCCATGCCCCCACTAAATGTAGGTCGATTGATAGGTGTGCGACAAGTTATAGTACCTTCTAAGGATTCATCATTACTAGGTGAGACAACCTTAGTTTTATCTTGTTTACTTATTTCATCTCTTACAACATACAAAAATGCATCCATTAAGCCTTTTTTATTATTTAAATGAGTAATCAATGCTTCTTTATCTTCCATTTGGAATCAAGGTTTTGCACTAACATTTTCCACTACTTCATAAATGAAAAATTTAAAATTTGCAATAAAGTACAATAATCAGTAACTTGTCCTAGGGTTTGATGTTCAAAGATCAGCTTCACTAAATGTTTACCCTAAAATGAAATCTAAGTACTTGGAATTAGACTTAGATTACTATTAAAGAGGTATATATAAATGAAATGGCACAAGGGTGATAATTAAATCTATAGTAAGCCAATTAGATACTAAACTCAGATATAAACATACAATAAATTTATTATGTTGAGATAGTCTAATATGGAAAGTAAAACTATGCTAGATATAAAAATGACAAAGAAGTAATGTACTTAGGTTTTTCTAATGCTAATGTAGTTCTAGATCTATACTAGGTAAAAAGTAGTTTAGAAGGAGATTTTAGAACAGTCATGAGATTTTGGCTTTAATACTTTTGGCTCTCTGGATAATAATGTCAGCTTGGGATGGTTATGTTGATGCGGTGTATTTAGATTTGGGTCATGGATAGTCACTCCTTATGAAATGACAAAACCATAGTTCTCCATCTATATAATTATCACTAGGGAAAATGGGTTAATGGGAACATAGTGTCAAGTTAACCCTAAAGACCTTGATATTAGGGTTCATTACTTACATATATAATACTCAAGAAGAGGGCCTTAGACTCATGTATTTCTCCCCTATGTGTTGGCTTATGTGTGAATCATATAATATGTGCAAAGCAAGTACAATAGTGACCTAGCTTTTAACTTAGAAAATTGGGCTCTTGAGATGCTCCTTTAGTAATTTAGACCTATAGATGTGTTGTGCCTATAAATGGTATGGAAATAGGGAAGGTTTGTTCAATTTAACTCTTGATAGAGTAGTTTTGTTAAGTTACCTTGGTCTCTTTGGTATTTTATTAGGTGAGGAATGAATGAGGGTTGATCTTGTATTTATATCAATCCCTTTGGAGTAATAACTCACATTAAAGAACTTAGGCCAATCATTAAGATACATTTTGTTTATAAATTGGATGAATTTAGGGCATTATACACTTATGTCAGGACAAGACAGTAGAATCGACACTAATGTCTATCTCGAACATTAGTGTCCAGGGAGCAAAAAAGTAGATACAGATTCAAAACCTATAGAGATGGAAGATAAATACATTTTAATCATTATGGTTAAGACAAAATATCTAAGACATCAACATATTATTGATTGGACTAAGATATATAGGCCAAAGTGCATAAATATATAGCAAATGTGAAACTTGTAGAAGCAAGAATGGTAAAGAACTGAAAGGAATAACCAAGGTCTGAGTTTGCCAAGTGTACAAGACTGAGGTGTTATATAATCATAAAATATCATCTATAGGACTAGACCCTTTTGTACAACTCATTAGTCAAATTATTCCATGGATTTGGGCCTCATCATATTGAAAGGTATATTTAGAACACCCCCTAGTTAAACTTGTAAAAACTATAGGCCTTAAGAATCCATTTAGTCATTTGATTTTTGGTGCACCTAAGAGGAGCGTATCAACTAGGGAAGTTACTTTTAACATACCTATGAAACCAAGTTTAGTGGTCCATGAGTATAGCACTACCTCCATAGCCAATGCCCTGAAATATTGGGCCATCATTATTTAACAAGAAAGCAAGAATAAATGAAAGCCCACAAGTTACTCAAGTCCCTTGCCTATATTTTATCCTTTTATATGATTTGCATGCTTTTTTTATTTAGTTAAATATTATGTGTTTATATTTGCTTTAATGTCCTTGTGAAAGACTCTTAATTTAAAGTTTTTTGTGTTTTGAAAACCAAAGTTTGTTTATTGAAGTCAAAATTAATTTCTTAGTTTTCAAAATAAAACCTTGACTTTCACTTAATAAAAAAACTTTGTCCAAAACATCCTAAATCCAAACTAATCCCAAATACAAAACCATATATAATACAAAATCATCTTAAATCAAATATAATCATAAGTCCAAAACAATCCCAAATGCAAAACCATCTTAAATCCAAAACTATCTTAAATCTAATACCATCATAAGTCCAAAACAATCCCAAATCCAAAACCATCTTAAATCCAAAACCATCTTGAGTCAAAACCAATATTTAATCCAAAACCATCTAGAGTTATGACACCCAATACCAAGCTTGATAGATACCTATTTATAAATAAGGATGAGCTCCTTCTATACTTTATAGTGTTAGGTGCTCGTCTTCCTACCGACTTCGATCCAAATAACTTAGGCCACCTCATTAGTAAGGAATATAAAACCATCCCATGTCAACACCAACTTACCACTAGTAACTTTGTTATCCAAAATGAACCACATCTCCCCTCCACTAGCTATAATCGCAAGATCCCCCATGACAACTACGAAAAAAAACCAACTCTAGCATCCAAATCCCAAAATCTGACCATTGTTGAACAAATCCAACAATTATATTAAGAGTTGAAAGATATAACACTCCATATCAATCTTATTATATCAATATATTCATTGTTTAATCAATCTAATGACCTATCCAATCCATGATCCAAAAATCCTAAATATCAGACCAATCTAGCTCTTGATCCATCACCATCCAAACTGGTCTTGAGTCATAACAAATCTAACAACCTAGCTATATCTTTCCCTCACCATTCTAAGGACCATAATTTATCCAAGCATTAAATCCATCCACATAGAGACAATATACTCCTCTTAAGGAGCCCTTGGATGTGATCTTTCATCAATTACTTACTATAAACATGATTGTGTTTCTACACACCAAGCCTTTTTCATAAGAACCAACCAATGCCCACTTGGTATAAAAAGGATGGATATTAAAAATATCATAATATTGAGGGCTATTAATATATACTTGATATTTAAGAATTATATCCAAGATTTTATTGATAAAGGGGATATTGAAATAGAGCCATGTGTATTCATGTTTGACAATCATAGCTTGGAAGTATGCCAAAATGTATTTCCTTAGTACAACTACATTCTTCCACTTCCAAATCAAGGTCATAACCCACCACCAATCTTTGACAAAACTTTACTTGATGTAACCATTTTTGACCAACCCATTTTTGACCACCATGGCCTCCTTCAAATTTTTGATGAGCCTACCTTTGATTATTCACCCATCTTTGATGAACCTCTTCCTGAAAATCTTATCTTTGACCAAGAGCCCATTTTTAACCAATACTCCTCTAAGCAACACAACCTACCACCCATTGGCCAATCACCCAATGTAATATCACACATTGAAGCCCCATCACCCTACAAAATACATCTCAATCCATAAAAGTACTTGTAGACAACAAAATCTAAAGCACTTTCCACACAATTAATTTCCCTACTTCTCTCAGAAGTAGTGGTAGGCCCACCATAAACAAAAAAATTGCAATAACATCCTATTATCTTGGTAATACATCATTTATAAAATCTAGTTTTCTCACAAATAAACACATCAATGACTCTGATAATACCTACTTATACACCAATAGCTTAACATCATGATTCCAAAGAAATAGATATCATATAGTAAGCATAATCCTCAAAATCATGAACTACCAAAGGAGAGGCCTTGACCTCTATGAGCAAGAAATCCTAGAACCCATCTATTTCAATATAAATATAAGATCCCATGGCATTGGCTACAATCTATCTACAAATCAACTTAAAGATGTTAATGATGCTTTTGCAATTTCTAAGGAAGCCTCATCCATAATCAAAATAATCTCCATTCATAGTCCATATAAGGACCATGATTCCACCACTCCTTTCATTAACACCACCAATCCTTCCTCCCATATTGAAAGTAAATCTCTCGTACCCATCAATTGGGACTAGCAATCTTAGCTACCATTAGATTTCTGTCATGAAAATCAAATAATTTTAGAATTCATGACTCACATCTAACTAGAAGAGCATAAAGAAGAAACACCAACATATTCTAGGGAAAAAGAAGCATTCGTCAATCAAAATAAATTCTCTAATCTAAAAAAATCAAATCTTAAATCAACGTCATCTAGTGAAAACCTTCTTAGGCCTTATGGGATAATCTAAATCAAAATACAAATACAAAAAATA
The DNA here is from genome assembly GCA_037957365.1 of Torreya grandis. Taxonomy (NCBI): domain Eukaryota; kingdom Viridiplantae; phylum Streptophyta; class Pinopsida; order Cupressales; family Taxaceae; genus Torreya; species Torreya grandis. Next base: position 617,285 of record JARHVA010004382.1, read on the forward strand.
AAAAGTACAAGTCCTTTAGTGAAAACCTCTATTAGGTGTTATCTATTTGAGATCAAAATAGAAATAATCTAAATCAATACATAAAATTCCCTCATGTGTCAACAAAGTTACAAGATATATCCCCATCACCTATTGCAGACACCATCAATATACAATAAAATATCTAATTCATCCAACTTACATCTACTATCAGTCTCATAAATATGAGATTATTGGTCCCAATCACCCTTCCAATCCCCACAATCATTCCATCCCTCCAAATACTTCATGCACTTAGCACACAACATTCATTTAACACACCTTTTACTTCACCTTCTATGGCAACACCCTCTATCATAGGGCTATGATGGTATATTGGTAAATTTAACAGAAGCCAACTTAGAAATCAATGAAGTTATTGAAAACATATCCAGAGTGCATACCTAAAATATCACTAGGGGTTAATATCCTGCATCTCAAACACTTCCATAATTTAGATGTAAAACAAAAAAAGATTAATAATTCATCCAATGATGAAATCTATTTCTATGGAACCTTGGACAAGTGCCATGATGAAAACTAGTTTTTATCATGCATAAAACAATCACTTGTCTATAAGTACCTTACACTTAGGGGAAAACTCATTCCATATTAATCTTACATATTATAAAATCATCCCTCCATTCCTACCCATCCTTACCTATCCTAAACCATCAAAACCCATCCTTATCTATTTAATCCTTGCTTATCCCAAATCCATCCTTATCCATCCAAATCTACACCATCCTTACCCATTTTAAACCTGTCATGACCCATCCTCATCGATCCAATCCTTTCCATCATACCATTATCCTTATTCCCAATCTTTACCTTGATAAGGAAGTGGAAACATCTTTGAGACATGTTCTTATAAATATCTTGATAAATCCTTATAATGCTATTTTGATAACTAGACACTTGGTTTTTAAATAACATGTTCCTTGGAGTTCCCATCTTAAATCCTTCCACTATTCCAATATACTATCACTCCTATACCTAGTGCTAGAATAGGTTTTCCCCTTGTTAGTATCCCTTTTATAAAATCCAATAAAATTTAAAAACATTATAAAAGCTAAAAAATAAAAAAATAAAAAATAAGAAATTCTAAAAATCTAAAAACATCACATAATCCAAAAATCATTTTGTCTTAGCCTACATCTTGTTAAAATTCTTAATCAATCAATAAAATCAATCCTATCACCATCAATCACTAAACAACAAGGCTTTTAATTGCTTTTGTCTGTGTGATTAGTGTGTTTTGTTTGTTTGTTTTACATTTTTTTATATTGTCTTCTTTATTATTTTGAGTCAAGTCATTGTGTATTAAAATAATGTTATTATGATCTTCCATATCATGATGCATTATTTCATTTAATTATAACTATGTTAGTCCTTACACGTATTATAAATAAATATCATGGTTTTCTATACCATTGCTGTATATTGCCATACACAAAATTAAAAAATATGGTTGCTCAATTCATGTCAAATATTATGTTATAACTCCATGAAAATACTAAAAAAAATAGTCATTACCCTAATCCACATCATTACCTCATCTCCAAACATGCATCACATCCCTCATACACATCAATCCATTCAAATACTAATCATCTAACACTTCACCATACATCCCATAATCACCTCTATCTACCAATAATAAATAAAACCCAAGTAATACAATCATGTGATCAAACATAATTAATCCATGAAGTTGATTAACTTCTAAATTTATGACTATGTATCAATCAACTAAATCAACCCATCCACTTGATCATTTTCCTAATCTTTCTATTTAATCTCCAGCACCTGTCAATTGGGAACTAACAAATCATGACATCGGTATTTTCTCCCATCTAAATAAAATTAATCATCAATCAATCAATCAAATAATTTCATTATAGAATTTAATCAAAATGTGAAAGCATTAGCTTAAATGGGTCAGTATCATCCATGGGTTAATATCCTATAAACTTCACATCATACAAATAAATAACCAAATTACTCTACTTTTTTATTCTTTGCTTAGAAATTACTCCCATAAATCTAATCACATCTTGGAAAATATATTTCTATTTTCCTATCCCATAGATTATCAACAAGATATATCATTACCAAATATATTTCCATGTAACAATCTTCATGGGGAAAAATCCAAGCATGTAACTTATATTGGAAAAAAATATTTCTCCAATCGTCTCCCTAACAACTATTTGTTTGGGGTAAATCATTTTACATATGCTTAGAAGTCATGCAAGATTTTTATCAATAATCATAATTTCATTTATTATAGTATCAACTACATATTTTTCTATCACTTTCCTCAATTCCTTTGTTTCGAGTGCTTGACCACATCCATTCTCCCTACATGATTGTTGGAGGGGGCATCATTCATAATCATTTAAAACCACTTGGGGCATCATATTTATACATTCATCTCTACTATACCTTTCTGTATTATTTTAAATTTAATTGATTTTTCTAGTTGCAACACCATTTTAAAGAGGGCAAATGTAGACACATAAATTATACCACTTTTAATGTCGTAATTAACTTTGCTAAATATTGATACAACTTCCATTATTTCACACTAGCTCAACCATCATTCTAAATTTGATTGTTATTCTAACATCATTTCCCTCTATTTTTAAATAGTTAATTAATCCATATAAATTAATTATTCATGCACATATATTCCACAAAACTAATTAAAATTTTGAAATTTCCAAGTCACTAAACATCTTCCACAATTCTCTCAACTAAGCATTAAATCATCCAACCATTTTATTTAATTTCCTCAACCAATTATTGAGTCATCATTGAACCTTTCAACCAAGTTGGTGAGTCATCTAACTAAGTTGACTCATTCATTAGAAACTTTCAACTACTAACTAACTTTTCCCTTTTCTCTCAAATACAGGAGGAATTTATGTCTTCCACTTGGATGAGGATTCAAATCCAACCATCCGAAATTAACATAATCAAATAAATTCATATTTTTCCCAACGATCCATCTTCTTACTTGAAATCATATAAATTGAGGTGTCATCCTTCATTTTTTATCAGATCATCATCAAGCTATCTAATTATTATTAAAATCTCCTTGTGCATCCATAAGAAAATCAATAAATTACATCTATATATTGCTGAAATTCCTTTTACTTTGGAGAATGAATTGAGCATCCACATATCACATTACAAGAAAAAATCAAAGTTTATCAATGGAGAAGGTGATTTGTAAGTATGTTTGATTTGTTTCTTTTGGTTGAATAGATCTAATTGAGGTTTTAATTTAGTCTTTATAATAGAAAGTCGATTGTTTATTTGATTTCATAGCTTGTATAAGCTCTAAAATTGTATCTATCACATATTGATTTTTTGACTGTAAGTGTGTTCTAACAATGGAAAATAGACTAATTCAGGCATGCAATTTTTCTATATCTAGGATTATGTTTCTATCTATGCAAGGTCTATTCCTTTAGTTTTGGGTCAATATTAATTGTAAATACTAGTTCGTAGTGTTTGATAGTGACCTGTGCAGAGAAGAGGGTTTATGACTATATGATAACTTTCAAATGTATTGAAATATATGTATGCATAATGTGTAGACACTAATTTCACATACATTAATTAATAAGTGTTTGTATATGTCATAAATCCCCTTCATTTATATTTACTATCCTTATTTACATTTATGCATTGTAATTACTTTGTTAATTACTATCTAACCCTCCCAACCTCCTAAATCTCCCAAAATCTATTCAAATCCTTAAAATATAAATTTACCCCCCATCCCAAAACCTACCCTAGATAAAAATCCCATGAAATAACTTAACAAATCCCCTCCTAAAAATTACCCATGATTAGAACCACTTAAGATGCATTTTTCCTAGAAAATTTAGAATCATTGATGATTCCCTACGATCAGTGTTGATTCTATTTCATTAACATTGATTACTTATAGATGGCCCTATTTCACCCAAATAAATCTCAAAAATACACTCCAAAGTGGATAGAATGCTTGTAAGACAAACAAAGTTCAAGATTTTTTTTAGTACAGACATTATGTTGCCATATCAAAGCTCTGAATCTTTGGAACAACTCTATGGAAATTAGAGCACATATCTGATCCATAACATCATCTTAAGATGTTTAAAATGTTAGTAGTGTGTTTCATTTTAGAATATTTTTATTATTTATCTTATTCTACATAATATCCTTAGTTTACTCCCTAGACCACCCCAATTATCTTTAAAATCCATTTTCTTAAGCCATAAACTAAATTCTTAGTTTTTTTAGGAATTTTAACAAAATCAATGTTAATCATATTGATAGACATTATTACTAATAAAATTGATACTAATTCTATGAATCAACATCGATCCCTATCAAAACTATTAATTTTCAGAATTTGAACCCATTTCCATAGTTTTTTGCTTCACCATGGTCTGTTCTAATCATTATGTTTTACTACAAACATGGACCCTACATTTAGATGACTATGTAGGGAATACCAAGAGTAAATGGGGGTGGCATTTATAAAATCACCTTAATTTTAGTTGGATCAACTTTGATTCCCTAGATGGAGATAATAAAACCCAAGAGCTTACCTGGTAAGACCCTAAAAACACACTTGTGGGGATTGAGATAGACTTAGTATTTGATTAAATGAGAAAATATTATCTTGAGGATAGAGAGATGGTCCTTACAGAGTTTGGATTTTCTAAGGAGATCATCCACATAATATTTAATGATTTTGTGGATTAGGTCATGAAATATGTAGGTCATGGTGCATTGGTAGGTTGCTCCCACATCTTTTAAATCAAAAGTCATGACCCTATAATATAAATTTCCCCATGGGGTAATAAAGGAAGTTTTTTGTTCGTCTTTAGGGGTAGAATCTATCCACGAGAGATAACATTTCATGTATGACTGTGACATCTACAAGCTGATCAATATTAGGTAAAGGAAAATCATCTTTAGGATAAGCTAGATTTAGGTCATGAAAATTAGTACAAAGGCATAATCACCATGATGGTTTTGTGAATGGTACAATATTGGACACCCATTGAGGGTTATCAATAGGTTGAATGAAATTAACTGATAGAAGATATTGTAGTTCTTCTTTGACTAGAAGTATTAGGCATGGGTACATCTTTTAGAGTTTTTATTTTACTGGTTTAGATTTATGGATGGTGATGATGTTATGGATAACTATAGAGGGGTTGATACCTGACATGTCCTTATAAGACTAAGCAAAAGCCTAGCTATGGTCAACCAAGAATGTAGTCAAATCTTGGTATTCTAAGGAATATAAAGATTGAATAACTTTGATATTTTTTAGGAATTCTCATGTTTTGATATTAATATCAATGGTAACTTTGTTTAAGATACTAGGAGTTTCAAATGGAAGGGAATTTCTTAAGTATATATCTCCTACCCCTAAAATACATTAAGATAAAGTCATCATCTTGATATTGAAGAATCAAAATTGATGGATAATCTTTCTTTTTCATGTCGGGGATAGTTAGGAGAATAGATCTAGTTTTTTTATTATGTTGATACATGAGTAGTTCTAGGTTAACATAATTGATCAAAAAAATCAGGTGGGAAGGATATGACATCATCAATTTATGAAGGAGAGTTAGGTAAGGATGATGATGGATCTTCATGGATATCTAAAGTGGTGTCGGGTAGTGATGACATGGTTTTAGTGTGAATATGTGGATTATGAGATGCTTGAAGGGTTTTTTTGAAACCTATATTGTGTGAACACATAGCATGGATCCAGGGATGCCCTAGTAGGATGTTATATTGAAATTCTCTTTCTACCACATAGAATAGCTCAAGGAGGGTATGTACATTGACTTGGATAGGGAGGATGAAAATACCTAATGTAGGAGCTACCATGTCATTAAAGCCTCACAAAATAGTTCAGGATTGGGCTATGACAATTTTTGGTAACTAGAGTTGTTTAAAAACATGTGATGAGATACTGTTTATGTTGGCCCCATTATCGATCATGACCCATTTGATAGTTGTTTGATAAAATTGGGTGGTGATAAATAAAGGTGGGTCTTGGTCTTTAGGTTGTAGTGAGGATACTTTGGAATCATGGAAGGTAATTGATAAGGATGTTTTTAAAGATCCTATAAAATAAAAGTTTGAGGTTCATCTAGTTATACCTAGATTGTTTGTACTGCCTCTATCATATCTTAACGGTGTTGTGGGGAATTTTAGATAAGTTTGTATAAGTACATATTTATGGGTAGTTGGTGGAGTTGTTTTAGAAATGATATGTGTATCAATTCTAAAGTATTATAATCCCAAGCTATCCCTAAAATAGAGATTTTTTGTATTTGAGTGGATGGTTTAGGGACCTCTATAATAGAGCTAGGGGTCTTTGCAATGGAAAATTTGACATTATTTAGATTACAATTTTTTGATCCTTGTGCTCGATATCGTGTGGCTATGTTTATTATGTCAATTTGTAATAGTGGTTGGTTTTTTTGAGTTCTAGAGTTACTTAGATTTGGAGGACTTATGAGGCTATTGGAAAAGAGTTGGTTAGGGTTGGATTTGAGGATATTAACCATGCCTTTTGATACTTATTTCATTTTTTCTTGTAAAGGATTTAAGGCATATACCACATTAGTCTCAAAGGCAGTTGTGGCTTTAGTTTTTTGGTTAAAAAGAGGATCAATACAAGGCTATTTAATTAAAAGGTCATCTTCCTCCAAGAGACACTAGATCATAGCTTTGAGAGCATTGTAGCTCTTGGTATCATGTCTAGGTATATTATGGTAGGCACATATCTTATCTCCCTTGTACCATGTCAATTTTTGGATATGAGGGTTAACAGGTTTGATGGGTGGTAATATGATGAGGGAAGTTTGCATAAGTTGATCAAGGATGGTAGAATATGATCCCCATAATGGGTCATGGTGGGATTTTATCATTCTTTGAGGTGTCAATTTTTGGACCATGCTTACCTTTGCACCTTCATTTTTTATGTTGATTGTATGAGTGGTCTTAATGAGAGGTAGAGTAGCTTGGATAAGTTTTTGGGGTAATAAAAACTTGAGGGATTGATATGGGGTATTGGTATTGATAATATGGGGGGATTTTTTTAGCTAACTTAGGTCCCTTTAGAGGTGGTTTTGTAATTATGATCTTTAGCTTAGAGGAAGGATGATGTCCTAATATGGATGGCTTAGTTCAAACCTAGGGCATAGTCATCTTCCCTTTTTTATCATTGTTAGAGGTTTTAGGGGTGTCTATGAGGTTTTTCATTTTTGGATGTCTAAGGGAGTTCAAGCTTTATAGGTGGGTGTTGTAGGGCTTTACCCTTTGGCATACCAAGGCATTTTTATCATGTGGCTAGAGTAACCCTTTTACCTTTTATTGTTCATAAGTGGTATTGAGCATGTTTATATAGCACCTCCTCTAGAGGATCTTATGTAATGAGATTGGGGAGGTTTGAATGGATGATATAAATAGGCTTGACTGACTCAAGTTATTCCAAGATATCACCTATAAGGAGGTCCAATTTTTTTATTACATTGGAAGAGAAATTGGATGTGCTACTACCTTCTTTAGGTAGAAGTTGATCGTGAATGGTATTTATTACATGGGCTTCCAATCTTAGGTGTTTTTAGTGTTTATTTGTATAAAATTAGATGAATATGGATGATTTAGGAATAATTATATAAAGATATCGAGGGATTTGTTTGAAGGAGCATTTGAATTATCTAATTGTAGCTCCCCTCGATTAATAAGGTTCTAGACCAAGCTCTTAAAATGCAAAAATATATTAATCTCATGACCATGTATATGATGGTAAGTGCAAAAATTACTCTCTTTATACTAATTAGGTTTAGAACAAGAGTCATCAATAGGCCTGTCAGAGGGAGCTCAATATTTTATGCTTTTAAAAGTTTGTCTAGGATGGAAGTGTAAGATTCTCCTAAGGTCATGTATTGCTTGGGTAGAAATCATGTTAAGTTTTTCTATGGTTGTGTTTGGGAGGTATAAGAACTTGGTTGGTTTTTTGTTGATAGAGGGGCTAATTTTAAGACAAAAACATTTGTTGTGCCTTTTGGTTTAGAGTTGTTGGACCCCTTAGAAGGATCAATATTCAAAAAATTTATTTCATAACTTAACTTTTCCTTATTCTCAGGCTCAAATTTATAAATGATGGGTCATGGTAAAGGATTCATCAAATGTCTTAAAATATTTGACCTGAAGCATGGATGATATGTGCTTGGCATATGACCTAGCAAAAAGTTTGATTAACTTTGTCTAAGGGAGGGAAAATGATAAATTATTTATAAGTCCTCACCATCTTATGAAAAAATTGGTAATTAATTCATCTTCGAATTGTCTAATGGCATATAAATTAGTGATGGTTACCCTTCTTGTGATATTGATTGAAAAGTGTTCTAAGATGATTTGGGATAGCTAGCCAAAAGAGAATAAAGAGTGTTGTGGAATGGAAATGTACAAATCCAAAGTTTCTCCAGCTATTGACATGGGGAACATTATTAGTAGGAGAACATCATCATGGGATATAAGGTAGTAAGCATGTCTAAAGTACTTAATGTGTTGCTAATATCCTCGTTTTGAAATTTTGTGAACTTGGGTGGTTCCCATTATGAAGGATAGGGACAACTGGGTTGATATGCTCATTACATATTTGTTTAAATGAAAACATATTCTTATACCTGAAGGTAGAAACGTTGAGGTTCACATTTTATCTATAAGAGTACACATGAGGTTAGGTTGTGTATTATATTAATGCATACCCCTAAAGTGTTATGTTAAAAATGTTGATGAAGGGGATGTAAAGTGGGAAATGACTATGAAAGAGGATAACCAACTGGGGTGGTAATGATTGGTTGAGATGTATTTACATACTATGGGAATAAAAGGGTTAGGTTTTGTTATTAAGAAAGATTAAGTTAGGTGGTTATAAATGGTTATGATGGGGTGAGTTATTGGGTGGTTGATGATGGTAAAAGTTGTTAGAGAGGTTGACACCAAGGAATTTATTGTAAAGGTTGTAACGGTTGAGTTGGATTTGTGGTTTATGTGTGTTTAATAGGTGGGAGAGTGGAAGGGATTGAGACCACTAAATTCTAAAGTGAGGAAGAAGGTGGTTGTGTGGATGTGAGTTAAGGTATGGTAATACTTTAGGTTTGAATAATAGTTGTATATGGATTAGTAATTAATAATGGTGTTTGATTAACTATGGATTATATCACATTAGTATTAGGGTATAGAATGGGACTCGTATTAGGATTGGGAGCTATTAGCAGTGGTTGATGAATTGAAAAGGACACCATGGCTACTAAATGTTCTCTGTATCCTTTTGGTGGCATACTATAGATGAATTGAGAGGTTTTAGCATGAGGATAAAAGGGAATATGTATGGCTCGTGTAGTAAGGTAATGGTTAAGGCCAAGGGGATTATTATCTACTAAGTTGGAAAAATTTGGGTCTCCCTATGGATAGTATTAAAGAATACCTTCCCCAAAGGATTCAAGAGAGGTAGGAGGACTTGGTGAATGTTCCATAGATGAGGATGATATGTATGACTTAGTTTTCTTATGTGATTATTGCCTAGTTAAAACCATGTAGTGCTAATGAAATGAAGATAAATGCAAAGTAAACAAAAAGAAAATATTATTTTCCTCTCTTTAGTGAAGATAAATCACAAACTCTAATCGAATGTTCCTAATATTTTTCTCTTTTTTATCTCCTTTAAAAATTATGCTTTAGAAAATGAAGGGGAGTTGGGATTAACACAAGGCCTAGGAAGTGGTATGCTAAGGTTGGTTTTAGGTTTGTTTAAGGCTAGTATCCTTGATATACCCAAAACTAAGTGAGGCCTAGCTCTGTGTTAGTGATGGTATTTAGCTTGATATTGGGGCCTACCCCCTCACTTCATGACTCCATAATGATAAAGGTGTCAAGCACTTAGCCACTATACCATCATCCAATTTTTTATAATCAAACATAACATTGAGTCATTTTTTCCCTTAGTGATGAAATCTAAGTAGGTCCACCTCGGTAGTATTTTTTTTTGTTTCTTTTATAGTTTTGTGGTTTGGTTATGTGTCAAAGAGGAGTGTGACTATGATTTTAAATTGATTCACCTAATTATGTTATGTGAATAATCTAAGAAAGCAATTCAATAAATGCAATTATTTTTTAAATTCCAAAATAAAACTAGATTTTTTTCTTTTTTGATGAAAGCAATGATGAATAACTTAATAAAAATGCAAAAAATAAAAAATAAAATGACAATAAATGACTAGGATGCCCAAAAGGGTCCCACTAGGTGTGCCATAATGTTTATGTAGTTTTTATGTAAATTTTTTAAATAATATGAACTAACAAAAACTTGAAAAAAGCAGGGTTTGAGCCAAAATGAGGCATACCTATAGGATCAAATATGCATCATTGACCAAGTTGTTGTGAGAGCTCATTTTTGGCTTGGAAGGATTACTTGCACATAAGTGAAAAAACTAGACATGATAGATTAATAAAATAGGGTGGATTGCCTGATAAAATACTAGTTATAAGAAGGGGTTAGCTTCCTTTCATGGATGCCAATCCACCTATTTAACAATTAAGTTGATAAAATATGATAATGTGAATTACAAATATTTTTTGATAATTAGATAACTTAAGATAAGGAGAAAATCTGTTCTTTCTCTATTGCATTAATGTAATCAAAGTAATCGAGCTAATAACCTTGTGTGGCATTGGTATTTTAGATAATTTCTGGCTAGGCTGAAATGTCATCAATATTTAGAGTGAACTCAATGGAGTAGAGACTCTACTCATGCACAATGTCACTCTAATCAGAGAATAAGGGTTGGGGAATGATAGGTAGATCAAAAATGTTGATTATCTTGTCAGCTTCGTAGTCTACAAGGGAAATTACAGTCTATTCAATACTTTATTTCATTATTATCAAATCGATGTCAGTCCTTCCATCACCTTATGAATAAAGACACCCAATTATTATGAGATGCAAATTATCAAAAATCCTTTAACACTCTTAATAATTATCTTCTTTCTCCTCCTATCCTTGTTCCCCTAATGAGGACTAACCATTTTACTTATACATCTCAGTTATAGATCACTCACTAGGCACCATGCTTACCCATCGAGATGAGCAACATAGAGAGAAATCTATTTATTACATAAGTTACACTCTCATTGAGTATGAGACTCATTAAATGCATATGGAAAAACTATGTCTCACCTTGGTCTTTATAACATCTAAACTTCATCATTATTTACTTAATCACAAAACATGTGTAATTACCAATACCAACCCTTTTAAGTACTTACATTTGAAACCATATCAAAATCAATAAATGGCAAGGTGGCTTATGCTCCTTGCTAAATTTGACCTTGATTTCATCTACCAAAAATTAATCAAGGGATAAATCCTTATAGACCAGTTGGTAGAATCACCTCTTACTAATAATCAATAGTCTAACTACAAATTTCTTGATGAATCTATAACTACCTTGACTCATATAAATGTAGAATATCAGATGACCTTTTTCTTTAATGGATCTAAATGTGAGTGTGGTGGGGATCCAAAATTGTTTTAATACCTTTAGAAGGGCCCCTTATGCCGTTATCTTTCAAACCTAATTTTGATTGCAACAATAATATGGTAAAATATGAATCCCTAATTATAGGTCTCAAAACTACTTTATCCCTAAAAATTAAATAGCTTAATATTTATGGGGATTCTCAAATAGTGCTCAATCTGATAAATGACATATATCAATGTAAAAATGATAATCTTCAAAAATATGAAACCCTGTTAGACCAATTATTAGCATTATTTGATTGTTATATGATACAAACCACTCTATGATCAACTAAAATTTTTGTTGTTACCATGGATTCTCTAGCCTCTTTCATCCCATCATCCTCTTAGGGATCTAAATTTTTTGTACTTATTCACAAAATCAACCAACCTTATTATACTAATGCTGATCTCCCCTCTCTCCATATTATGGAAGAAATCCAATCAAAACCATGGTATGCACATATATATGATTATTTATCACTAGCTCTAATTCCTCCCAATCTTTTAAAAAATGGTAAATGCACCTTTCAACATCATACTAGTCATTATATAATACTAGGGGAATTATATATAAATGAGGTTTTGATGGCCTTCTCCTTTGATACCTCTAGGGTCTAGAAGTAGCCTTAGAAATCAAATAAACACATAATGAAATATGTGGAGGATATTTTAGTGACCCAATCATCGCTAAAATAATTCTACATTTAGGTTATTATTGGTACACCTTAAATCAAGATTAATATGAATATATTAAGAAATTGTTTAAATGTCAAAAACACACAAACTTATCACATGTCCCCAATCATGCTTTACAAGTGGATAAAGACTTTTGGCCACTGTCTCAGTGGGGGTTAAACTCATTAGTGAGATTAACCCTAAATATTCTCAGTGACATAGATTTATTATTACCGCTATAAAATATTTTACTAAATGGGTAGAAGCTGTTCTTATTTCAACTAAAGTAGTCAATTTTTTTGATTTCATCCACCATCACATTATCTGTCATTTCAACATTACTCACATGATCATTATAGATAATGGAAAATATTTTAAGAATAATAAAGACTAGAAACTTTATGATTCTTTTAGTATCACAGTTTTTCATCACCATATTATCTACAAGCCAATGGAAAAGCCAAAGATTCTAGAAAAACTCTCAATAAAATCCTAGTTATAGTGGTCAATATAACTGATAAAGACTAACATCTTTAAATACCGTTCACGCTATGGACCTATCGAATGAGTATTCACACTCCAACATGTGCCACCCCATTTTATTTAGTCTATGGCACAGAGGCCATTATTAATCTAGAAATTCAAATCCCTTCTCTTTGAATTTCCCTTAAGGACATCATTTCTTAAGAAGATTACCATCAAGAATGAATAGCCTAATTATAACTATTAGATGAATGTCAAACAACAACACTCAACCACCTGCACATATATCAGGAAATAATAAAACATGCATACAATTGACATTTAAAATATGAGAATTTAACATTGGTGATATTGTCCATAAATAAAATTAACATGTTACATATGGAAAGGAGTAAATGAGGGAAATTTACTCCAAATTGTCTTGGACCATATATTATTACTCATAAATATGGATCTATGGCATATCATTTGGCTTCTATTGAGAGAAAACTAGAATACAAGCCTCTTAATGCTTTTGATTTATGTCTTTTATATTATTAATAATATTTTAGTATCCATAATCAACATGAGTTTTCCCTTTGACCAAAAATACATATCCTAAAAATCATTTTATTATCCCCAAAAATACACAATAATGATATAGAATCATGTGGTTATCCAGAAAAATACCTATCTCATCCTTGAATATGAACATCCTGAATCTATTCATGGCATGTTCTAATTGGATAAGTTCCACCTATATCTAGGAGGAACCCTGAATCATTATTTCCCCAATCCATCACATTGGTTAGGTAAATCTTATTTGGGATTAAAATACCACCTTGTACAATAGCTTTATTTGTTGAAACATAATAACTTGGGTCACCCTAAGCTAATCCATGAAAAAAATTCAAGATGGGATCAATATAATAATTAAGAAAAGGGTTAAAACATAGACTGATTCCTTGAAGGGTAATTATTCATATAAATACAAAAAATATATCCAAAAATATAGACCACTCCCTCGAAGGATGGATATCTAATTATGTATATTGCAAGAAAACTTCCCATATTGATCAATTTTCTATAAAAAAGCATGCCCTTCAAAATATTTGAAGTCATTGATTTGGTTTTGAATCACCTTGTTCTAAATGCGACACCTTATTTTTTAGAGATTGAATCATATGCATAGGGGATTTTATCAGGAGAAAAATAATGTGTGCTAACCAAAGGTGATGTTTCCAATGACTGAGTAGGAATTAACATATTAATCTATTGAATCCCTTGGGTTTCCCCCATAGTATATGGTGGTATAAAAGTGGGATGTAATAGTTTTAAGAAAGTTAAAGAACTCAAACTATTTAAGGTCTCATAGGATTGACCTTCAAATGTTATCTTAATTTCCTCTTTTATAATCATTATGAATACATATTACATATCTTGATTCTTTGAAATAAATAATTGAAACTATTTTTTATCCACATCATCAAATCTATTAACTCATTACATCATTATGGTATTATGAACTGAATCTAAGAATATTCAATTGGAGGATAACGTAATGTAAAATTGTGTCTAAGATAGGTAGAAACAATTTTCTTAAATTGAATAAAAATTGAAATAAAAACATGGAAAATTGATACTAATAAAGAATTTATGAAAATTTAAAGCCCTAATACATAAATTAGATAAAAATAAAAGGGAGAGAAACCCTAGCAACATCTATGGTTAGGGTTTTGAAATATTCAATAAATGGTTGGGTTCACCAATATGTTTGATCAAATTTAGAAAATAAAATGATTAATTACCCAATTAGATAAATTATTGTGATAATATCAAAATGCTAGAAATATGAAATAAATAACACAAAACTATTTGAAACTTGTTATATTTGGATATAAGCCAAAAGGAGAAAATTCTAGAAAGGAATAATTTGGATATAAAACAAGAATGTATAAATGTAAGTACAACTATGAAATCGACTGGGAGGCTTTGTAAATATGTTGTAAAGTAAGAAAAATGTTTTTATTAGATATAAGAAAAGGCATATAAAATTAGACAAGGATAGTCCACACTATTATCCTTATGGTGAACCAACATCTTGTGAGGATTTTTTATTTATGACCTATGTCACAGGTTCTCTTTACCTATGTGGGAGCTTTAGATCTGATGCAAAAACCACTTTGTACCTTATTTTTTACTATTATCCCTAGTAAATAGACCACAAATGACATTTAAAAAAAAAAAAGGGATTTAGTGTTTAAAATTATGCTAAACCTCAACACCCCTTATGTTGAGTGTTTCTTACATACCAATACTCCAAAGAGGGATCAAAATCCATGTAGTTCTTCTATGATACAGTGGTGTGTGTGAAAGAAAAATGATAGATTATAGTGTAATCCTGGTGTGATTAAGTGATTTAAAAATTAACTATGACCTTGGAGATATATTCAGACTTAGCTCAATCATTTAGAATTTGAATTGAAAAAAATAGGTGTTTTTCTCTCAATGTGTAGTTAGATATTTTGGTGCTTTTCAATTATATGAGCCTCTAGTGGATAATGGATATAAAATGTGGATTTATAGTGATCATTATGGGATTACTTCAGATGAGACTCATGAAACATGTGGTAAAACCTGCTAGGTAATTTTTAATTTGAGAATTTTTTGGTGAGAAGACGTGGTCAATAGAACTAGACAAGACTAGGAAGTGAGATAATCTAAATGGTGTGACCTTGTATAAAGAGCAAAGAAATCCAAATTATAAGTGTGTATTAGTTTGAAAGTGAGTTTAGGCTATTTGAAAATTTTGATAGGAATGTTTAAGATCATAATTTTCTTAAGAGGTAAGGGTCATCTACATAAGAAGTGAATGAAGGGAAGTCAAGGACTGTGAAATCAGGCATGACTTAAATGTGTATAAAGAGTGGTCACAAGTAAATTATTTTACTAATAAATTTTCATTTATGTGTCTATACTAGGATATTTTGTTGAGTTCTCCAAAATTTTATTTTTATAAAAAATACAATTATTTTTTTCACTACATCTACCTTCGATAATTTCTTTCATCTGTCTACCAGCAAATCATTTGCACTTTTAAAGCAAATTTCTAGTCTGATTTATCATGCTATGAAATTTTTTGTATCTATATTTTTTTACTAAATAATAATAAGGATAATATTAATGTATTATATAATTCTCATTATTTGATACTCTTATTTATGAAACAAAGGTGTTAGGATAATTTTAAGGTGAAGTTTAAATACATAATTTTAAAAAGGTTATACTTTTTTAAATAAGTTTCCTAGTGCAAAAACCCCTCAACTTATTTTAATCAATTTATGTTCTAATTGAAAGTAGCCAAATAGATGTAGTCGATGAGGGTTTAAAATTATTTGCACTATTAGGCCTTTAATGGATCACATGTATGGTTGAAATTATTTATTGATAGCTCTAAAATTAATATTCAAAATGTATCAAAATTGTGGTAGTTGTGTCCATGCTTTACTTTTGCACTATTTATACATGATTTATCCCTTACTTGATGGAATATACTTATATCTTAAAAATATCATGATAGAACCATGTGTAAATTGGTGACCACACAAAAAAAATCCATAACGATGATGTAAAATAGTCCCAGATCTATAGTTAATGTGCCTGCCATAAGCTTTCAAACAACAAACAAAAAATGGTCTTCAATAACTAAAACACAATTTTATAATTTTTTTTTTAATATTGAATACTAGCATGTCTCCAAAACTAAATTAAATTCCATGCATGATGTCACTTAATTACCTTGTTGATATTATTGGCTAAGATGAAATTTAAGTCCAAATAGAGATTACTAAATAATTTAGAGTCATATATGTTTTTCACACTACTTAATGTATACATCTGAAATTGATGGCTTTGTCACTTGCTATTACTTCCATCCTTATTCATAATAATTCTTATTATTAAATATTTTTTATATCATTATCTATAATTATCCTAACATATTACTTGCATCCCCTTAACATTTTGCTCTAATAGCTCAACCTCTTATTCTTACATTACCCTTACTATCAAATAATCACTTCATTATCATTGTATTATCATCTCATTTAACCACTGATCAAATCCTAACAATTCTTAAGCAATTTAAAATTTATCACAACCTACCCTCACCTACCACCACTAACATTCCTACAAATCACATCTCTAAAATATAATCTTCATTTATTATCATAAGCTCCATTTAGGATCACATAACACATATCTCAAATCCTATAATCATAATAGATAGACACACCACCGCTCTTTAGAGATTTATAGGAATTTTTAACTCTTATTATCAACTATAAAATCTTCTCCTCCATTCCTGATGATTGATTTCCATCTCATATAGGTAAATCCTAGCCTTCCATTCCATCCATAAACCTCTACAAATTAGGAATCTACACTCCCATGCAAGCTAATCTTTGTGAATATATTGAATCTTTAAATCTTTGAGTCTTGGAACATAAAAATTTTGTCCAACTCTTGAGAAATGCATGGTAATCAAACAACCAAACATCAACTATCCATCAAGCATTTGGGGAAAGTCTTCGCCAATAATGAAGGGATCATTCAAAAGTAAAGTAAGGTATAATTCATTTTGTTCTTCATATCTTTTTTTTTTCCCTTAGCCTAATATGAGGTTTTTTAATTGAAATTTAGAGTATGTATTTTGAATTTGAATTTCATTATTCATAGCATAACACTCTAAATTATTATTGCACTACATTAGTTATTTATCTCTTTTCTTGTTAATTTGATGGTGGCTAATATAAATAATGGGGATAAAGTTCATTTCACTTCACTCACCCAAAATTAAATAAAAGAGGCCATTTATGAGAGTTTGTTTTTTAAATATTAAATACAATATTTAAACACAAATAGATCTAGAATAGGCCTTAAAAAAATAATAATCAAAACATGTCATTATAAATATTTTTACTTTTTATTTGAGTTAACTATGGCCATAACATTATAAATATATTCACTTGATCATGGACATCTACTAAGAATGAAATTACTGTTTAATGTTTTTAAAATAAATGCACATCTACAAAGGGCTCATCTATAATTAATACTTTAATAAGGAGATTGAATCTTATTTTCACTATGCGTAAAATAGATCACATGTATGGTTTAACTTCATTGTTGATACCTTTAAAAATCACATTAGTATTCTCCTAACAACATTAACAAAAAAATATCTACTTTTTGTCATTGCTTCATTATTTTTAGATTTATTCTAAATCACCTTTGACTTAACTATGACCATGGCATAAAAAATTCATTCATCTACTCATTGATACCTCACTAGATCCTTGTGTTAAAACCTAAGTTTTGTGCTTAAAATTCATCATATTAACATGTATATAATTAATAAATAACCACTTAATATGAATTTTTTTGAGGCCAATGTGCTCAAATTATAAATTATAGGGTTTTGTATTAAATGATAACACATTGTTATCACCTCCTATAATTAATTTTGAGTTTTTTAAATTAATACCATCACCTCCCCCAATTAATAAAACTAAATATCATGTCTAATGCCACTTTCCCTCATTTTTTCATACCATTTGATTATTTCACTTTCTTATTAATTATATATCGATCTTGTTCTTCATGACTACAAAGGTTGCAAAGTTAGATATTTTTTTGTAATTTGATTCATTTTAGTACTTGTGAATGTAAATCCAAGTCTGAACACTAGAAAATAAGTTGTAATAAAATGGGAGATTTAGAATAATATGTGGAAACTCATCAAGGCATAATCAAAATTAGGATCATATAATAATGTAGATGTGTAAGCCCTGCTAGACATATATGCCAATTGTACAAACACACATAGTCCATGTGAACTTTTTGACAATTTTAATGCTCAAATAAAATGTATGTGCATACACACACACACACATGTGAATGTGTGTGCATGTGCACGTGCACACATAAATGGATTAAATTTGATGGGATTTTTTTTAGGTTTCCCATTATCTAATAAGTGTGGCCAAACTTGGGTGTAGATAATAACAGTTAGTTATGGAACAAAGGTTGTATAAGGGTGTTAATGTAGAGATAAATCTCATGAAACAACCCATAGATAAAAAACACACACCCATAGTTAATATTAACTTGGTTTATTTTCTCCATTGCCTTCCTATTCATAAAATCAAGGAGATATGCAAATCCTAATTTGGACCATGTTTAGATGATTGATACTTATTTTCACTGTACCTTCAATGGATCACATGTATGTTTGAAATTATTTATTGGTAGCACTAAATTACACATTAAAAAATAATTACACCTTAATTAATATAAATAAAATAAATTTAATGAATGCATATGCCCCATTGAATTCTATATAAAATTGTTTCAATGCCTTACTGAATGCAAGTGGCATCAAGGCAAGTGGTATCAGGCATGTCATTCAAAGATGTGCTAGCATATAATAAAAAACCCTAGAATTAAGAATGTTTATTATATTAATTAATTTTGATTCAAATTCCCTACTAAATGTAAGTGACATCATGGAAAGTGGTATCAAGAATGGAATTCAAAGATGTGCTAACATGTAATATAGAACCATAGAATTCAGAGTTCTTATTATAGTGATTAAAGCTCAGTTTATTTTAAATATAGATTAAATTAGAGCTATCGATAAATAATTTCATCATACATGTAATTCATTTCAAATTCCTAAGCAAAAATTTCCAAAATGATATATCATTCCAAAAGAACATAATTAATAGCCAAGCCATTTTCACTCATTTTATTGTTTTAATATTTCTATCATATTTTCAATGATCAAGTTATTAATTCAATGACTGAATGCTAAGAATTTAGAAGGATTTTTTTATTAATTAAAGTTTAATGAATTTTGAATATGGATATTAGAACTCATCAAATAACCTAGAAATATAAAACATAATTGTAATTAAGATTGACATGATCTATTTTCTCCAATGCCTTCCTAGTCATGCCATCAAAGAGATATGAAAATCCAAATTTGGACCCTATTTAGAACTTGAATCATTTTACTTATAAATGTAAATCCAAGACAAAATACCAAAATTAGAGATACAATAATAAAATGGAAGCTTTGGAGGAAGCTAAGGATGTTCATTATGAAATAATTGAAATTGGGATCATCTGATGATGTAGTTGTGTAGGACATGGTAGACATGTATGCTAAGAATGATATGTATAAATATTATTATGTATAATTATATACTAAGAATTAAAAACCTATATATAAATGCTACTTTATATAATTTCATATTGAGCATGAAAAAACTATATTATAGACAATTATTCTATTAATATGTAAATATACACAATGATATTTATATACAAGTTTTTTAAATTCTTAATATGTAAATATACACAATGGTGTTTTTGTATAAATTTTGTGTGGAATTACATCTATTTGTATTAATTTTTAGATAATAAATTATTTTCCAATAAAACCTCTTTCAAGTAATTACAATTTTAATCATTATAGTATTGTTTCAAAAATATCCAACAAATTGATTGTTACAAAACTAAACTTGGTTCCTTGCGGCTCTATGATGGAAGTTTTATTTTAGCATCTATTTTTTTTAATAATGTCCTAGACAAACATATTTTACACATTTGTTGCAATTAATTTTTTACAATCAAAAATTTTTCAAAGCATGAATTTCATCATGTTGTCCTATGTCGTTTAGACGCGTAGTTTGTACATATGTTTTTTCAATTATATGGAAACAATCATTTTATAGTTTTTTTTGATAAGAAATTTTTTTCATTACTTTGTGCATCCCCCTTCCAATCCATTTTTATTATTTATCATTAAAAAACCTATTTTTTTTAGTTATTATTGTATTAATTTTATGTGGTCGATCATTATTTTAAACAACCAATTTTTCCCATCATTAGAAAACTAAGTACCAATATTAATTATAGTGAAAATAAATCCCAAGGAGTCCATATTATATTTATGAATATTATAATAACCCCAACATATTAAATTCAAAATTTAATCTATTTTAACTACATTTGACGTGAAAAAAATTAGGTTTCCATTTAAAGTGTGACCAAACTTAGGTGTTGCTAATAATAGTTAGTCAAGGAATGAAGGTACGAGGAAAATATTATTATAGAAATAAATCTTGTCATAAAAAAATAAAAATAAAAATACAACTATAATTTATTAATATTTATATAGTTAATTTTATCTAACACCTTGCTAGTCATACGATCAAAGAGATACCCAAAACTAAAGAAATATGAAACACCAGAATGGAATTAAAAAATTAAGAATGGAAACACAACATTAAATGTCTCATGATTTAACTTTGAGTTAATTATGGTCATGACATTAAAATTTTCATGTTTTACCTTTGAGTTAATCATAATCACAATTTTAAAAATATCTTGGTTTATTGTTGACTTAAC
This sequence comes from Torreya grandis, assembly GCA_037957365.1. Taxonomy (NCBI): domain Eukaryota; kingdom Viridiplantae; phylum Streptophyta; class Pinopsida; order Cupressales; family Taxaceae; genus Torreya; species Torreya grandis. The sequence goes on from JARHVA010004382.1 coordinate 638,535, forward strand.
TACATCATGACATTAAAAATCAATTCACCAACTCATGGATATATAGTAGGAATAAAATTAATACTCAAAAATTGTGATCAAAATATTTTAATTTACACATCATAAAAATATGAGGCTATAACTACCTAGAATTTGATGATTGCACACAACAAAAAATCTATGATTAGGATGTAAAAGATGATAGTAAAACCTATATAAATTAATTTCAATTTTTATCTATATAATATTGTTTCAAAAATATCCTATAAATTCATTGTCACACAACTGAGCATGGTACATTATAGTTACATGATGGAATTTTCAAAATAAAATAAATCCTTTTCCAGACTAATCTAATGTGTTAGAGATTATAAAAATATAATTTTTATTACCCACCTCATTGTGTTGCCATTCCATACAATAGTGCTTCCCAAACCATAAAATAATTTCATTATCAAGATTCAAAACAAGTTTTTCTTAGGCCTAACCCATGGGTATGACTTCAATCCAAATAGAATTATCTAATCAACTAACATTCAAACATACCGATTATTAAGTTGAGTCTTCATTACTTAAAGATTTATTCACTATAGCTATCAATTTCTAGTTTAAGTGATATAGATGATTTGAAAAAAATTGAATATAATTAATTAAATCATAGAATAATAGTAAGCTAACCATAAACATTAACAATTATATTATATTCTTTTTATCTATCTATAACAGTTAAAAATTGGTTAAAATATATTTTATGATGCTTACAAAAGATGGTATAATAATAGTTTATATTACATCTACAGTTTTATACATCTTTATTAAGTTGATTTTCATAACTAACAATCCTATTTTATGTAATTATTTTCATCAAGTTTATGTGGGTTGTTAGTTTTTTGAACATTCAATTTAGTTTTGTTATTTTATGTCTTAGATAAACATATTTTATACATTTGTTGCCATTAATTTTTTTACCAGTAAAATATTTTCAAAGCACAAATTTCATCATGTTGTCCTATGTGGTTGGCAAGCTTGGTTTATACATTTGTTGTTTCCAACTATATGCAAGCAATCATTTCCTAAAAATAACTTTGATAAGCACTTTATTTCACTACATTGTGCATCCCCTTTCCAATCCATCTTTATTATGTTTATTTTTTCTCATTCACAAACTTATTTTAATAGCATATTAATTTGATGTGGTCTATCATTATTTTTAAAAACCAATTTTATCATCATTAGAAAACCAAGTGCTAATATTAATCAGGGTCAAAACAAATCCCAAGGAGTCCATATTCTATTTAGGGATATTATAATCACCCTAACATATTAAATTCAAAATTGAAACATAAAATATCTATGTAAGATTTGATTATGAATTATATTTTTTAAATGATTTAATTTAAATTACCCAGACATTATCTTCAAAAAAATGTTGATTAAAAATAAGTGTGAAAAAATGGCTATCTTACACCCTAATCTAAGTGTAGACACCTAAATCTGGCCATTGATAACCTCCAGCCAGGCTTTTGACTAATTTTCACCAAAATGCACAATTTGGCTTAAAAACACTAAAAGACATTAAGTGAGTTGAAATTGATATATTCAAGTGCTAATTTTGGCCAAGGTATCATTAAATAGGGCAATGTAATTTATGGGCTAGCTAACTTTGATAAGATCATTTCAAGTCAAAATATCAATTTTACATCTGGGTGCTTTGGATTGCTCTTTTCTATAAAATCTCTTACACAAGACATGTGACTTTTGTTATTTGGTGTTGGTAACATACTAAATGGGATAATGGATCCAATGCATCTAAAATTGATTTCCAATTCTAATCCAATCAAAATTTATACTAATAACAAAACATTTTGACCAATTTGATTAATTTGTGCACCAAGAGACAAAATTTGCACTAAAGTTGACTAATCATGTTTTAGGATAGTTAAATTTACATGAAACTTGTTGAATAAATATTTATTGTAAATTAATTTATATTGATTGCATCATTAGGTGATATCATCATAGAAAGGTGGCATCTATAAGCCATAAATACATAAAATATCAAGATTATGGGTCTCCCATGCCTCATTAAGACCCTCCATACCTCATTAAGACCCTCCATGCCTATTCAATACCCCTCTACCCAGAATATTAATGGGGATATTTGTATAATAAATTTTATATTTGGATTTATTCATGGCCACACCTCTCAATTTTGAGATGGATAATCATGGTTGATCCTGAAACCATTCCAAAAATCTACAAATAGGAGGCCTTACCTATTGAATTTTAAGATTAATCCCTAAAAATTTACCATGTCAAATTGATTCCAAGAGATCTCACATGCCAAAGTTATGATGCTAAAATATTGAGCGAAGCTAAGCCAAAGCCACAAGGTGCCAAGGAGAAGAGGAGATAACCAAGCCTCTTTTGATGAAGACTTCATGAACACATGCTGAGCAAGCCACTAAAAAAAGCATTTGGAGCATCCAAAGAAGGTGAAGGATTCTTGTTTTTCTTTATTTTTTAATTGTGCTTTTTATTTATTTTTGTTATTAAGCTCACCTTAGTAACTAAGCCTATAGATGTATGCTAATTAGTGTGTTTTTATCAATTTGTTTGCATTTTCAGACTAACATAATACTAATCACCTCTTTTGAGTCAAATTATTAGTTCACATAATGACATGCTTGGTGAAACTATTCCCCACAAATTTGATCAAATATCACCTACAAGTAACATACTAACCATTATCAAGTAGGCTCTTGGAGTGTGGAAGCAAAAAAGTGAAAACTTTAGCAAAAAACTTATTTTTTGGAGCTCATAGTTTTATTCTCAAGACTATGTAATTCAAATCCCAACTTAGCCTAACTTGACCCAAATCACCCTGACTCGGATCCCAACTCTGCCTTACTTGACCCAACTCACCCTAACTCAAATCCCAACTCAACCTAACTTGACCCAACTCACCTTGACTTAGATCCCAACTCGGCCTGACTTGACCCAACTCACCCTAACTCAGATCCCAACTTGGCCCAACTTGACCTAGCTCACCCTAACTCATATCCCAACTTAACCTGACTCGACCCAACTCATCCTAACTCAGATCCCAACGTAGCTTGACTTGACCTAATTTACCCTAAATTAGATCCTAACTTGGCCTGACTTGACCCAACTCACCTTGACTTAGATCCCAACTTGACTTGACTTGACCCTACTCACCTTGACTCAGATCCCATTTTAGCCCAACTTGACCTAGCTCACCTTGACTCAGATCCCAACTCGCCCTGACTCATATCCCAACTCAGCCTGACTTAACCTAACTCACCCTGGTTCAGATCCCAACTCGGTTCAACTTGACCCAACTCACCCCAACTCAGATCCCAACTCAGCTTGACTCGATCCAACTCACCCTAACTCGAATCCCAACTTGACTATGTCAATTCAAGAGTTCATTTTCCAAATTTAATTGTTTCATCTTTAAAAATTCTTTTAAGCTAAACTACTTACTAACATTTTTTTTATAGTACCAACTTGGAAAATTACTAAAATGTGTTTAAATCATCTTTTGTATGATTTAAAATGAACTAAGAAGATTATTTTGGTACTTAATATAACATTTAGGTGCTTAAGTAAGTTTTTAGCATTAGTTTTCAAAGTTTACAATTTTAAGACCAAGGGGTCAAATGAACACCACTAAATCTTTCATTTGGGCTTAAAATTAAATACACTTGTCAATTTTGTTTTCATTGTCTCAATTAACACTTTATTTTCATGAAACATAAGGATATGATGTGTATGATCTTCCATTTTTACCCTTTAGAGAACCCTTAGAATCAAATGCGCTTTCCTTATTTGTAAATTTCCTAGTCTAAGGCATAGAAAGAACATCATCTAAAACACTCCCCAAAAACTCACAAAAGTATTGGGTGATCTTGACAGTGACCCTAAAGTCATTCTATTTTATGCTTTCTTTATGTCATGTAAACTTGGCTTGCAAGGGGGATGTCATTATGTCTCATGAGTTCTTTAGGGAAGCTTTGACTCGAGGTTTCACCTCCCAGAATTGACTTCATTTGGCTCCATATTGGAGTTACACATGGGATGTAGTGGCACTTTGGACATCACACTACACTGAGTGAACATTAGGATATATTGGTTGCAAAAAGGACTAGACCTTTTTGCAACAAGCCAAGTGATACAAACCCAAAATCCATGCTTTTATTTTGCATTGTTTGACATGAAAGTCATTGTGTAATTGATTCCCCTAGAATGTTTGAAAACTTGTAGATCTTAGACAAATCCCTACTTACCACAAAAGTATTATTGGTGCAAGGTATTCCTTCATTTGAGAGAATGGGGATGTAAAAACCCTACTATATAATGCAAATTTGCTTTTGGATGAACACTTAAAATCCATTCAAATGAAATATGTTGATGGATTCCAATAATACCAAGCAACCTTTTCAGTTTAGGATCTAAGAGAAATTAATTAGTTGGTTTTGTCCTAGATTAAAGTCTTGTTTGGAGTCAAAACTTGGTGTAAATAAATGATGCAAACCAAACACATGGTCTTCATTTTTCTTTGAAAAAAGAGGTGTTATGTTTCCCACATGAAATCATCAATTTTGCTTGTTCAAAGTTCATCAAGACTTGGAGTCATATCATCCATTTTGGAGTAGTTATGCTATCCAATTGAGTCTAAACCTTTGCCAAAGTTGTTTAAGTCTTTTATTTATAATCTAAATTTGAAATTGCACCTTTATAATTTCATAGGGCTGATGTGTTAAGTGGGTTTGCCATTTGAACTAAACTTGAGGGAACTTAGGTTGAATTTCCAATTTGGGTTAAAGGCCATTTAAGACTCATGATCATTATCAACACTTGATAGACTTAGGTCATTTCATGCTAAAAACTTGCACTTTGAGTCTATGCACCATAAAATTTTGAGTTAAGAAAGGTAGTGTTATGCTGTCAAATTTTTCGAGAAATTATCTTTGCCTTAGAGAGTTTTTGAAACAAGTATTTTGTCACATCTTTTGGATAGTCTAGCACTGTTTCACTACCCAAAACATTTTAGATATTATTTCATATGCCCTCTTGCATAGAGTTCAAATTTGTTCCTACATTTTCAAACTAGTCTGGGTATACTTTTGTGAACCTTTATCTAGCATAGTTACATTGTTTACTTTTGTCTAGATTATTTGTCAAAAGAAGCAAGTTTTATACCATTATCTGTGAGTAAATAAACTGTCTCTAAAGTGCCTTTTGTTTCATACCTTATTACTATTTGATTGAGTCCATGTTTGAGAATCAAATGCCTAATGTTTGTTAGAAGTGTTTCAAATCTATTAGATTGCAAATTTACTATTTTTGAAGTCTAGCTTTTGACATCGTTTGGCCAAGAGTCCTAGTGCATGCCTTGTTTGAGCTTGGCTTTTGACACCACATTTGACCAAAAGACCTAGCAGCTTTTAATTTCCTAGATTAGACTGATTTGAAACACTTTGACCTTAGCATTTGGCATTTTGATTTTTAGTTCATTTACTTAATCTTTTTATGTAAGATGTGTAATGTTAGACACTTAATGTTAGCTTGTGTTATCACAAATCTTTGTATAAACCTTTTAATCCTTTTGATGAATCTAGACCAAGTTTGAACATCATCTTTTTATACAGTATCCTTTTAGAGTTTGTAGAACTCTCTTCCCTTTCTATTATTGACTATGGATCCCAACATGTATTCCTACACTCGTAGTGGACTCATGTATAATGTAGGGATTAGTAATGTGGTTGTGTAAGAAGAAATGGTGCAAAACCGCTACATGGATAATATTACTTATGAGCTGGATCTTTATCCCTCTTATAATACTCAATTATGGGCACAAATCCAAGATCTATTGGCTAACTATTTGATTAATACACCACCTTATTTAGAATATGATCAAGAACAAACTACACAATACCTAACTACAATACTCATAGCTGATGAACTAGTTCCTCAACAGTCATGCTCTAATAATACACCTTCCATGTATGATCCTTTTTTTTTGAGCATCATTTGTTGGAGAATAAATATGAGATTTTAGTTTGAGCCATAGAGGTCAGGGCAAAGTTTCTAACAGACTTCCCTCATGAGAATTTACTAAGCCTAGTAAGAATGCCTCATAACATAATTTATGATCAACAAGTTTTTTCTAGAAATCCTTTGGATCTAATTCAAATAATGTATCAAGACCCTAATATGCCTAATAAAGGCAAAAAACTTATGAAAGACCACTTTAACCAAATGCAGATGGCATATCAAACCTACCTAAATCTATCACGTAATTTTAATCTAATGACCATGGTGAGAAAACCTCTTATTGACTTAGTTCTTTCAACAAGAGTTTTGATAGAGTTAACTGGTCAAGACAATCAGAGTTCAGACCTATTCATGCAAAACACTTTGGTAGATGAATTTCTACATATGGCCATTATTGAAGAAGTGTCTTCTACTTCTATGCAGAATAATGAGTAAAATATAGTGGATAATATGCAAGCAACATCCAATCCAAATCAAAGTGGTACGAATGCATAAACAACTAGTCAACAACATGTGCTTGTAGTTAATACCATGAAATGACCATCATACTAAAGAGTAAGATTTTTTGCATCTCAACCTCAATCAGCTGCTCCATCAAGTGTGCAACCAACATGATTAGGTAGTCAACCAACAACCAATGTCATGCCTCAATATCCAAATGTGACAAATCTTGCTCTTCCTCAACAAGTAATGAGTATTATTCCATAATAGCAAGCACAATCTAGTGTACAAACACAATGAGGTTGAATATATTTCCACCTCAACAAGGGGAAACTAATATTCTACCTCATCAAGTAGTGGCAAATATACCTCCTCAATCATAGACCAGTGTACCAATCCAAAACCAAATGATGACTAGCCAAAAATGTGTAAATATTGGTCAATGATAGATGTCGAATCTTCAACATGATTTTGCTTCCTAACAAGGATTCATGCAACAAGGAGGCTCCCATGTTTCTCAAGTACCTACTAAACAACAATCAGTTCAAAATGTGCCACAGGTTTAGAGATAGGGTCTTGGTCCATAAATTCCCGCTCAATAGCAAGGTTTGATTAGTCGACAACATGTCCCTTTTCAACCATAATAGCCACAATATAGTTATATCCCTCCATCCTAACCATAAAATCCTCCAAGTCAAACCTTCATAGCTAACCCAAACTAGAATATCACACAACCAAATGTGTAATTTTAAGTACATCCTAATCCACATATGCATATACTTGATCCATTTCCCAACCAAACTAATAGACCCCAACATATATCTCCATCATACCCTGGTCAAAGTGTCCCACTTGTGACATCCCAACCATCTACCCAAACCAATATTTTCCCTCAAACCAATGTTACTTAGAATTTTCTATCCCAAGAATTACAATAGATGAAGGGTGCAATTGCTGCCATTCAAGCTAAGAAATAGACTAAATTTTTCAAGTTGGATGACATGTGTTCTTATCCATTCAACATGGAGTAGTTGTAGATACCATTTCCTCTAGGATATGAACCACCAAAATTTGACAAATACAAAGGGAAAGGTGACCCTAAGGCCCATTTAACCGAGTTCTTTATCACATGTCAACTAGTGGCATATAATGATATATACCTTTTGTTTTTATTTCTAAGGAGCTTGGCTGGACAAGCCTTGAAGTGGTTTTTAAAGTTTCCCAAGAATTCAGTATTAAATTTTGATGATCTTTCTAATAAGTTTGTGTAACATTTTTCCTATAATATTGAATATGAGATTTCATTGGTTGACTTAACACAAACAAAACAAAAGGCTGGTGAGAGTTTTACAAGTTATCTACAGTTATGGAGAGCCCTTGCAAGCCGATTCACCCATATTTATCAGATAAATAATTAGCTACTATGTTTACTAAAAATTTGCATAGTGAGATAGCTTATCATTTGGAATTACAATGTGCACATACTTTTAAGGAGATCATCGACAAAGGCTTTTTGATTGAGTGAGCCCTTATTAACAAAGGGATAATTAAGCTTACATCAACTAATTAGAATCAAGGTACCAATCAAGGAAGTACCCAAAACCAACATCTAATCTAAGTGAAAGCATCACAACCAGCACAAGCCAATAACCAAGATAGACCAAAGCAATTCAACCGTAATAAAAATATTGTGGGTAATGGAGTAACTAAGTCACATCATGTCCAAATAGTGTAAACATCATCTACACCACCTTTTTAGATTACTCCTACCTAACAACCTCTCTAACCAACACCACAAGCACAACAACCAAGATCCATGTAAAAAATACAACAACCTTTACCATTACAAACCCCTTCTTCAATGAGAGCTATGCCTACACATCATGTCTTTAGTGACCTAAGAGAGCCTATTGAGTCTATATTTTGTAAACTTGCCACTACTAATCTAATTAGTTGGCCTGTATTTAAACATTATCCACAAGGCATTCATTATCTTGATTGGTACCATGAAAATGAATTCTATGAATATCATCGGGTCAATGGGCATAATCTATGAAGATGTGTGTAAATACAACATTTGATTGGGAATATGTTGGAGAATGGGGTGATAACATTGGATAATGGTGCATCTACCTCCAATAAAAATCTTGAGATTTATCAAAACCCTTTTCCCCAACATAACACACAATAACAACATAATAATCAATAACAACAACAACAACAACCAGTACAACAAAAAAATCAATAGTATCAAAATCAAAGGCTAAACCAGTAGAATTAGTAGAATCAATAACAAAACCCACAATGTTAGAATAATGGACAACACCAAGGTTAAAATGGTAATAACTAACAAACCTACCATGTAGTTACACATGACTACAATAGGGTTGTAGGTCATATTGTAGGGGGCAGTGTTAATACCATCTCCATTAATCCTAGACCAAGAGCTAATCAATCTAGACCATTGCTAAATAATACCACTCAGCTAAATTACATAGATAATCCTTCTTTGACTTGGGACTACACATAAGCAAACCCACAAATTAGGACTCCTACTTTTGGACCATATATCAATAACTCATCCTTACCATGTGACCACATACAAGTGCATCAGCAACTGAGACTTATCCTATCTGGTCCCACACCATACCCAACATTTGTTAGCAATTATGGTCTAACATCTAATCCTAATTGTGAAATCACAACTTAGAGGCTAAAGATTACTCTCCCAGGTCCTCAACCAACTTTGCATATTATCCAACCAACAGTTCAACCTTGGAATAAACCATTCACCATTGTCCAAGAAAAGAAGTTTGATATTGTGAAACAATTATAGAAGACACCAACATAAATTTCTATTTTAGATTTGTTGCAAATGTCAACAATCCATAAGAACATTTTGAATGAGTTTTTAACCCAATCCAATATTGCCAATGACATATCTCTTGATAAATTTCAAGCTTTGGTTCGACACCTAGCTCCAGAGCAACAAGTCACATTCAAACAAAGTGTTATGTCTTTCCTTGGCCTGCTCCATAATAATCCATTATACATAGAAGTTTATATAAAGTGGCATAAAGAAAAATGTGTCCTTATAGATAATGGATCAAGCCTCAACATAGTGTCTCTAAAGCTCCTCAAGCTTCTTGGGTACACAATGGCATATCTCCAACTAGAAATGATAACTATCAAATCCTATGATAATCAGGAAAGAGAATCACAAGGCGCCATTAGCTTACCAATTATCATTGGGCCTTTGACCCATGATAAAATTTTCCATGTGATTAATCTTGAGTTGTCATATAATATACTTTTAGATAGGCCTTGGTTACATGAGATTCATGTAGTCCTGTCAATGCTACACCAATGTATCAAGTTCTCCCAGTCAAGGATGGAAGTGAATATTTCAAGAGATTTACACTCATATGAACACTATAAACATCTTAAGGCTGAGTTTCAAAGCTAAAATTACCAATATGGCATGAATCCAAGTTTCGAGTAGGATAGAGGAAAGGCCATACTTATTGATCATCCATAGGATAATTGTATAGATCCTAATACCTTATATTCCCTTTCCCACATGCCACCTCCTAAAGTTTCTAATCATTTCACCATTTCAGATAATGGTCTAGGGGAGTATGTGACCCATGATACCTTTCATATTTCCAATCTTCCTAAAAATCCAAAGACCTTTGGGTGACCTAAAAATACCCCACACATGCATTGGTAACAAAAGAATAAAGATAAGGGACCTATCATGTTTGTACCAACATCTAGCTTAGAACCAGACCCTCTTGAAGGGGATGGATCATGGTTGTACAATGATAACCAAGCTGATTGTTATAAAAGTGCAAAGTATCCTATTCCCAATAGAATCATTGAACATTAAGATTATGAATGAAGAGGCCTCAGATCAAATCAACAAGGAACCATTAAGCTAATTTTCATGACTAAGTACAAAAGACCCTATGGACTTGGATTGAAACTACCTGGGGGTGACCCCACATATCTTATTTGAGTTTCATCACTGGTGGCTAGTGATGATGATGCCAAAAGTAAAGCAGATTCTAATCATATCCTCACCTTTGATGACCTAGATGAGACTAACCTATTCGATAACAATGCCATATGTACTCTTACCCCAATCATTTGTCACAACCCATTACCATTATACTATCCCCAACTAATAGATTAAGACCAACAAGAATCCAATTTTTTAATTAATGAGTTTTAGAATGATGAGGCATTTTGTGACTTTTTAGGCCTTAGAGACAATGTTCCATTGGGAGATCATAAATTAGGATTCTCAATTACATTGGATATTGAAGCCTATTTTAGAGGGCGAGTGAACACCCTTAACAAAAAACAAATTAATAAAACATTGAGGTCCCCAAGTGAAAACCTTTTTGAGGCACTTTTTGACCAGGGAAAAAGTAAAGATAAAGGCTAGTCTAGTGGTGAAAACCTATTTTAGACACCATTAGATGGGGGTGTTCATTTTTTTGAATTTAGACCAGGAGACCACTGATGATGAACTTGCCTATGGATCTAAATTTTGTTTTACGTAACAAGTATTTGATTGAATTCTTCAATAATTTTTTACTATTTTTTTCATATGTCTAGATCTCACATTGAGGGACTCAGATTTATCATGCATAGGAGATGTTGAAGAGTAAGTCCTAATAGAGGACCCTGATATAGTCTAATAGTTCAAGTCTTTGCCTACTATCCTAAAAGATGGTTCGAACCTTATAGTCAAAGATACAATAGAGGTAAACATCAAGACTCCATCAGACCTAAAATGGATAAAATTAGGTGCATCCCTCATTGAGGAGGAACATGAAGTCTTTATAGCTTTGTTGAGAGAATATGTAGATATCTTTGCATGACCTTATTCTGACATGCTAGGTTTGGACCCCACCTTGGTTTTGCACTACTTTGTGGTTAATATTGATGCCAAACTGGTGAAATTAAAGCTATGTAAGATGCATCCTCATATTGCTATCTTGGTTAAAAAAAAGTTGGAAAAACTCTTAGAAGCAGGATGTATTTGGTCCATTGACTACTCAGAATGGATATCTAATGTTATACCTATTAGCAAAAAGCTTGAAAGAATCAAAATCTATAATAATTTATGAGACATAAATAAAGCTTGTCCTAAGGATGACTTTCTATTTCCTAATATTGACATGATTGTCGACACCATGGTAGGTTATGAAATGCTTTTACTCATGGATGGCTTTTCAGGATACAACCGGATCATAATAACATCAGAAGACCAATATAAAATAATATTCACCACTCTATGGGGAACATTTTGTTATTAGGTAATGCTGTTTAGTCTTAAGAATGTTGGAACTACATATCAAAGGGCCATGACTGTCATATTCTATGATATTATTGAAGACTATGTTGATGACATATTAGGAAAATCCAAAACTAGAGTTGACCATCCAATAGTGCTACGTAGGATATTTAAAAGATTATGAGAGTATAAATTCAAAATCAATCCAAATAAATGTGTATGTGGGGTAACCTCAAGAAAGTGACTTGGCTTCATTATGTCTCATAGGGGCATTTAAGTTGATCCAGCCAAAGTCTATGCTATAATTGAGATACCACCACCAATCAATTTAAAGAAACTCCATAGTTTGTAGGGTAAGATCTAGTTAATCTGATGCTTCATCTCTCAATTAGTATAAAAGTGTCATCCATTTACACATCTAAATAAGGGAGTTACATTTCACTAGGATGACCACTGCCAAAAAACTATCTAGTTAATCCACTGATTTTGTTACCTCCTATGTCAGGAAGGCCATTCTTGTTGTATCTATCAGCTACCAATAATGCCTTTGGGGAAATTTTGGCTCAATAGTTAATAATGAAAAAGAGCATGTAGTATACTACTTAAGCCATACCTTGGTCACATATGAACACAACTATGTACCTATTGAAAAAACTTATCTAGCCATGTTCTTCACAGCTCATAAATTGTGCCATTACATTTTGAACAATAAGACCATGGTCATTTCAAAAGTAGATCCACTCAATTATCTACTATCTAAAATATATTTACAAGGTAGAATGGCCAAATGGATCATTTTTCTTAGTGAGTTTGACATAGAGTATGTCAATCAGAAGGCAATCAAAGGATAGGTCCTTGTAGATCAACTTACTGAAGTACCTCTTACAAACACAAAGACACTCATATTTCATTTTATTGATGAATCCGTAATGACCATCATTGACACATCTCTTGGGGAGAAACACTATAAGATATATTTTTATGGTTCATTTACTACACATGGATCAGGGGTAAGTCTTTTATTTATTACACCACAGGGGGATCTAATTCCTAAATCATCCAGAATCCATTTTCTTTGTACAAATAACATGGATGAGTATGAAGTAATTATTATAGGACTTTGATAGGAAATATAATGGAATTATCTCATCTAAAGGTTGATGGTGATTCTTAATTAATCATCAATTAGGTCACAAACCATTTTTATACGAAAGATGACAAGCTGGTTCCATATAAGGCTATATTTAGTATCCTAAAGCAATAAATTGCAAATATCTAATTTAAGCATATACCAAAGGCTAGTAATAGAATTACAGATGCCATGGATATTATCAACTCTCTAATTCAACAAATAGATAAAGCTAGAGAATATCAATTCCTTATTGAGAATTTATTCGCACTAGCTCATGAACCTTCAATCATTGCAATGATTTATGATATTATTGGTCTTAATTCTATCTGGTACTCAGAGCTTTAAAACTACCTTTATGACCAAGTTCTACCTCCTAACCTATCTCAAAAATAAACCAAAACCTTTATTGATCATTTCACTTATTATACTCTACTTAGATCCACCCTTTATCACCATAGTTTTGATGAAACTCTACTTCATTATTTAAATTTGATAGAGTCTACACTAGCATTAAAAGAAGTTCATGGAGGAGTATGTGAAGCTAATTCTAGCAGGGCAATTCTATCCAAAAATCTCTTGCATACTAGTTATTATTGGCTCATGATGGATGCAGATACAACTGCATATGTAAAGAAGTGTGACAAATGTCAACAACATGCTAATCTAATTCATGCCCCAATATAAACTTTGAAATTGATGTTTACACCATGTCCATTCACTACATAGGGACTTGAGCTCATTGGGAAGATCAACCCCACTTCATTTGATGGCCATAAACATATCCTTATCACCACTGAGTATTTCACTAAGTGGGTTAAAGCCATACCCCTCACTTACATGACTAGAAAGTAAATTTCCAAATTTATCTTCAACCATCTCATTTGCCGCTATCGTATCCCCTTTGACATTATATATGATAATGGAAGATCATTCAAGAATAAGGATGTAAACCAAATATGTACTGAATATAACATCACTCAATTTTTTCTACAACATATTACCCTCAAGGTAATGGCTAGGATAAAACATCAAATAAAAACATTAACAATATTCTCAAATAGATTGTCAATAATGCTTATCATGATTGGCACCTACAAATATTCCCTACCCTTTGGGAATATCATACCAATCATCATACTACTATAAGATCCACTCCATACTTATTTATGGTACTAAATCCATCCTTCCCATTGAGGTTGAATTGCCTTCACTACACACATCTTTTGAAGATGTCCTAGATGATCATGACTATCGATTAATTTGCCTACAAGAACTAGACCTACTTGATGAAAAATACATAGTTATGCTCAAAAATCTTTAGGCATATTAAAAATGACTCAAAGACCACTAAAATCAATGTGTCAAATATAGAAAATTTGAACTTGGTGATCTTGTTCTTAAATAAAACCAAAATAATACCATGAATGAGAAGAAGCATAAAGGTAAATTCAAACCAAACTAGATAGGGCCTTTCATCATTACTATAGATTATGGATCAGGGGCATACATGCTTGCCACACTAGATGGAGATAAAATTCCTAAGCTAATGAATATTATTCACTTCTAGTGGTATTATGCTTGATCGCTAAGGTGTATTATTTGTAAAGACCATTTTAGTGGTGCTATTTTATCACTATTCTTCTTTGTATATATATCATTCTTATCTATCCTCTTAGACTTATCCATTTTACCATTCCATTCTATCAATTAGATGTGTTCTAAAGCCTAGTCCATTTGACCTTAGTTTTTTCCTTTCATTACACATTTTTAGCATTGAAGAATTTGATTAGTTTATCCAGTTATTTCAAGTACTTCAGATAGAGATCATATTTTAGAGCAGTATGATAGAAGTTTTGGCAGTTGCATCCTTCGTTTGTTATTCTTTTCTTATCACCAATCTTGATACTAATTATAATCACCTTTGAGTAAATTAGTACCATTGATCTATGAGGTTGTGTCCCATTTATAACCACCTATAGGAAAATTAGGAGCAACATTTGTTTATTAAGTCTTGATGTACCAACTTGCCACTTCCTATGCCATACTATGCCTTTTTACCACCTGTGCCTATTTTGTTTGAATTGATTACTACACTAGTTGAATTCCTCCATTGTATGGTGGAACTATAATGACTTGAGGTCCTACTCTAGGACTATGTAGGCAATGCTCAATGCTTATTGAGGTTAGCTTAGTCACCCTTTCCACCATGTTCTCACTATTTTGTGAACAACCTAGGTTTGAATGCTCTTGCCATTTTCGAGTAACCTAAGTTTGAATGCTCTCACCATTTTGTGAGCTTGAAACATTTAGTGTTTCATCATTCTTGATTGAGTTGAGATACTTCCAAAATTCTAAAACTGTTTATAAAATTGTTAGAAAAAACCAAAAATATTTGACCACTTCTTTGCCTTAAGGATTCTAGCAACCCTTACTAAGTTGTAAGCAAACCACTTGTCACTTAGTTTCTCCATCCTTTTTAGCCTTTTATCTCATGCACTTACCATTTTTTAAGACCGTTACTCTTATTTTATCACTTCCATTCTATTTGTTTTCATCAATTATCACATTCTTCCCATTCCTTGAGAGAACTACATTTGGCCTAAAGTTTTTTTTATTATATATTACACCCATGGAACTATGTAGGCAACGTCTATTTACCTAGTGCATATAGATACAGATTGACCACCCCCTTCTTTTTATTTTATTCCTCCATTTTGTTCATTTTTTATGTTATTACCTATTTTTTAGGGGTAATGTTCGTAGGGTTTCTATTGCATTATTTGTTTATTTGTTTGTCTCTACTTATTTTATTTGTTTGTTTTTATTTGCTTTCAGCATTATTACCTTGATTTGGTTTATGTGTGTTCATTGGGTGATTCCTTGCCCACACTTATACTTGAATCCATCCATATTCATATGTTTACATTGTCATCATAGTTTCTATCATTGATGCATTATTTTCTATTGAGTATTAGATTATGGGAGTCAGTCCTTATGTATATTTTGGCCAAGTCCTCATGACGTTATACCATGATGCCTACTGACATATGTTATAATAACCTCAGCTTCAAGAAGTCTATTTAGCAATGGTAGCATCAACATCTCTTCGATATCGACATCCTGATTCAATCTCAATCATATCCCAAATAGAGTAATTAACCATGAAAAAATTTCAACCTTTATTAGTTCGAATGAGCATCTCCCTAATAGTAAGTTGTTCCAATTCATCATTACCCTTTATGTTAAGTTATCATCATCCTTGGCTAGGTTTATCATGTTTTCCATAATCAAGTTTTAATGATTATAACCGCCTATGGGCAAATCATTGTACACTGTCCCACCTACATTTCTCAATGATTATAATCGCCTTTGGGCAAATCATTATATTCTCACCACATTAATTTTTATACCCATATAGGGGCATGTTATTATCTTGTTTGTTTATTCTAACTAGGGTAGCTCCATATTCTCAATGATTATAACCACCTTTGGGCAAATCATTGTGCTATCATACCACATTACCACTATCAGGGTATAATGCTTATAACCACCTTTGGGCAAACCATTGTACACCATCCCACTTGCATTCTCAGTGATTTTGACTACTTTTTCAAAATCATTATGTTTTCACCCCATCATCTTTCCTTTATTTGGTCTCCTCACTTTGCTTCTTATCGAGGGATGACTTGCTGACCTTTCTTTATACCAACCACTCCCTCGAGGGGGCATCATATAGTTAGTTTATCATCATTGCAGTTGTAGGCACACAAGACCTTTTAATTTTTTGAGAAGACATTACTATTATTATATATTTTAACACCTTACCAAATAGGGGTAAGCTTTAGACACCTAAATCTGGCCATCAATAACCTTTAGCTAGTCTTTTTACTAATTCCATCAAAATGCACAATTTGGCTTAAAAACACTAAAACACATTAAATGAGTTTAAATTGATATATTCAAGTGATAATTTTGGATAGGGTATCATTAAATAGGGCAATGCAATTTATGGGCTAGCTAACTTTGATCAGAGCATTTTGAGTCAAAATGCTAATTTTGCACCTAGGTGCTTTAGATTGCTCTTTTCTATAAAATCTCTTGCACAAGACATGTGCCTTTGTTATTTGGTGTTGGTAAAATCCTAAATGGGATAATGGATCTAATGCATCTAACATTGAATTCCAATTCCAATCCAATTAAATTTTGGACCAATAATAAGACATTTTGACTAATTTGATTAATTTGTGCATCAAGAGCCAAAATTTGCACTAAAGTTGACTAATCATGTTTTAAGATAATTAAACAAAATTAGGGCCTTAAGTTGATTTTTCATGGAACTTGTTGAATAAATATTTATTTAAAAATAATTTTTATTTTTTGCATCATCAGGTGACATCATCATATGGGGTGGCATCCATTAGCCATAAATGTATAAAATATCAAGATTATGGGTCTCCCATGCCTCATTAAGACCCTATATACCTATTAAATACCCCTCTATCAAAAATATTAATGGGGATATTTGTAGAATGAATTTCATATTTGGATTTATTCATAACCACACATCTCAATCTTGAGATGGATGGTCATGGTTAATCCTCAAACCATTTTAAAAATCTATAAATAGGAGGCCTTGCCTATTGAATTTCAAGCTTAATTTGTGAAAAGTTACCATGTAAAATTGATTCCAAGAGCTCTCACATGTCAAAGTTATGATGCCAAAATATTGAGACAAGTCAAGCCAAAGCCATAAAGTACCAAGGAGAAGAGGAGATAGCCAAGCCTCCTTTGATGAAGACTTCATGAGCACAATCTGAGTAAGCCACTACAAAAAGCATTTGGAGCATCCAAGGAAGGTGAAGTATTCTTGTTTTTCTTTAATTTTTAGTTATTTTTGTTATTAAGCTCACCCTAGTAACTAGGCCTAGAGATGTATGCTAATTAGTGTGTTTTTATCAATTTGTTTGGATTTTTGGACTAATACAATACTAATCACCTCTCTCGAGTCAAATTCCTAGTTCACACTAAGTACATTTCTAACTCAATGGAAACATAAAATGAGTCTTATACCTTAGACACATCCTTATTTATCTATGCATAACAATAATTACAAATATTTCATTTCCCAACTAAGCTTTCTTAATAAAATATGGAAAATACATTACAATTGAGTCTCGTTGAATAGTTATAATAAAAATAAGGAATAAACATGAAACATGTAATCTCTCTTCTGATGAAAATAGCTTGGAGTATTCTAAGCCAAATAAAACATACACATTGAAATATTCAAGTATGCCATTTAAAATTATTTATATTCCTATAATATTTTCACAAAGATTTGATATTGATTGGTTCAAAAAATAATTATAATTCTTATGAATGATGGAAGAATAATAGTTGTTATTACATATCCCTTTTTATATATATTTATTATGTTGATTTTTGTAAATAACAATCCTATTTTATGAAGTTATTATCATCAAGTTTACTCAGGCCATCATTTTTTTGAACATCTTTTTTTTTTTTTTTTTTTTTGTTTTATGCATATTGTATGCATTTTCTTCTATTAATTTATTACAAGTAAACATTTTTAAAATAAAAAATTTCATATTGTTTTCATATGTCCTCAACAATATTAGTTTGTACATTTGTTGTCATCAACTACATGCAATCAATTGTTTCATTTGTAACTTTGATAAGAACTTCTTTTCATTGCATTATGCATCCCCCCTTCCAATCCACATTTATTATGTTTATGTTTCTCATTGAGAAACATATTTTATGTAGTTATTATTGTACTATGTTTATGTGTTCCATCATTATTTTAAACAACCAAATTTTCTCATCACTATAAAATTGAGTGAAAATATTAATTAGAATGAAAATAAAGTACGAGTCCATATTCTCTTTAGGGATATTATAAGCATCCCAACATATTAGATGTAAAATTCAATCTATTTTAACTAAATTATGCAAAAAAAACCGAAACATACACTATCTATTTAAAATTTTTTATTATGTTCTGTATTTTTAGAGAATTTATTTTATAATCCCCATACAATATCTATAAGGAAATGCTTATTAAAAAATAAGGGTATGAAAAAATGGATATCTTACACCCCAACTTAAGCACATGTCTAACTCAATAGACACACAAAATGAGACTTGTACCCAAAACATACCCAAATTTATAGATGAATAAAAATAAGTACACATATTTCATTTCCAAACTAAGATTTCCTACAAAACTATGAAAAGGGCATTACAATTGAGTCTCATTGACTAGTTATAGTATGACTAAGGAATAAACATGAAATATGTAGTCTCTCTTCTAATGCTAATATATTGGAGTATTCCAAGTCAAATAAAATAAACATATTAACACATTAAAGTATGTATTTATAGTTCACATGAAAATTATAAATATATTAAAGAAGGTAATTGGGTATGCTAATCATAGGTTCTTTAATTTTTCCCATGGAGTCTTTTAGAGATTCCCATCCAAGGTGTTGATATAGGAAATTTTGGATCTTGAATGTAGGAAATTATCAAGTTGACATACACATCAATTTATTATTCTATATAAATAGATGGAACCTTGATCCCATGATGTAATGGGTATGTATTGAAATTTATTTCATAAGCATAGGCTTAAAAACAATTTTTGGTAGGAACAAGAATAAATTCATAAAGGTTTAGGATTGAAAAGGGTTATTTTGATAAGGGAAATTGTAACTAATTTAAATGTCCTTTAAAAAGGTCAAATTATAGCAAGTATAACTAATAAATGGGATTCTATGTCAAATTATACATTGAAATTCATTAGGCACCTTTGTTCTATTTAGGATGATATGTATCAACATTATTGTATATAATTACATATTGAGTGTCAAAGTAGCTAACATAATGAATCAAATATTGTTCAATATGAATGACAAACTATTAAATTAATTACATACCTAAAATAATACATAAATAATAAATAGATAGAGAAGAAATATATTACAAAATACAAAATTAATGTATAAAAACTTCAACAATATAAAAAACTCACAAAGCATATATCCATTAATTGAGAAATAATTTTACACCCAATAACTTCCTTTTCACCTCACTTATTCTCTTTACAATAATCCTTCACAAAGTGTTCAGAGACATTTACCTTTTAATAATGATCAATTCCATAATATCATGATATCTACATTTTAGAAAATGTAATATATATCTAGTAAATGATTATAAATGAGTAGTTATACCTATTAAAATTTACAACTAAATTAGTTGTTTACATACATATTTATATGTATAAGTTTATATTATTTTCATAATATAAGTTTTAAATACTTTGTTGTAATTAAATAATAAATATAAAATTTATTATTTATATTATAGAATAATGTGGGCCACTAAAGTAACCCCACAAATATTAATGTTCCAACACTCCCCATTAATGTTTAGTAGAGAAACATTCTATATTAACCTTTTTATACAAAATGAATTACTATCCATAGACTATCCACAATGAGTATAGGCTATCATGCAATACTAGAACGATTTATACACCTGAATCATACCAATATCACCTTTTATACAAAATATTTAGAATCCATAAACAACATAGGGTGATTTAGGCTAACATGATAGTGTGAATACATCTCACAGTTTCTCATTGATAAGATTACAATAATTTGGAGCCTTTTATAATATAAGGACCTCCATTACAAAAAATGTGTTATTACTGGGTACACTGTAAACTTACATAGGATGAATTTTACACAAAAATCACATAGGGTGACTTTATATAATGATTTTACAATAGAGAATATGTTTAGAGATAAAAGGAACACATGACCATTAGGGAATTACATTTTCATGCACACTCCCCCTCAATGTAAATTCTGAGAGGCCCAACATTGTTCTAAACTTGTAAAACTCTAAATTACATAGTGGTTTTGTAAAGATATTTTCTACTTGATCTTCTATATGATAAAGTAAATGAAATTTAATATGTTTCATTCTTTTTTGCATAATAATCTTTATGATATAATTCACCCATCATTAGGTATTTTCACATCTTATTATTACATCATAATTACCTATACATTGGGGTATTTTATCTAACATTCTTTATCTTATATACTTTGAGACCACGTTTTCACACAACTCTATGTGACTTTCATTAATATTTTTTCATTACCACCCATAAGCATTTATGAGAATTCAATCACACAATATTCTCCCCAAGTAAATTAACTATTCAATTATTAACTATGCATAAATTTAATTCTTTCCCATAAATAAATATTTCTTCATTTTTATAAAATATCAAAAATACTATAATAACAATAATTCAATGTAGTTTTTAAGGAATTCATCCCTCTTTTCCAATATTTTATTTACTTATTTATAAACCCATGACATTTCAATTCTGTATTAGTAATTCAATTCTTTAAATGATAAAATAAAAATTACTTTGTATGCTAAGTGATATTTATTTCTCAAGTGATAACTATGTTGGTTATTACTATGGCATCCTCTCAGGTAAATTAAAAGAAATTAAAAAAAAAAAATTTTAATATTAAAGTTACCCTTTAAAAGTTACATTTACTACATTTAGCATATGACATATGTTTTCCTTAGATTTTCAAGCTATAAAAATTTATTTAATCTTAAGGGGTATTCTCTCCCCTATAAAACCTTAAATGTCACCTTTTGACATACATGGGATGAATACTAGAAACACACATAAATTATTGTATGCAATTATTTATTGGATGTCTCTAACATTGACAAGATGAGTGTCTTCAAATATCATTTGATGCACATATATGCACATACAATACTTTTTTTATTTATCGTACATTAAGATATAATCAAAAAAATATACCCTCTTATAATTTATAAATTTTTATCTCGTATAAATATTTCTTTTAAAATCATATTTGTTTATATTTTTAAGTCATCTCAAAATGGTCTCTTTTAATCATTATAATTATATATATATATGAAATAGTTATTTCAATTGAATTTCCAAAAAATACATGGTGATCTCACTTTACCATAATCCTTTATAAAGGGAAAGCTATAAAAACAAATAACATATTAATTAAATTTTAGTGGTTTATAAAATAGTCATCACCACTACTTTTTTCTTAATTCCCTTAAGTTGATATTAAGATTATACCAAAGTTTAACATAAATTTTTAATGCATTAATTAAGGTTTATCTTTTATGCCTCTAAGGTCCTCTTAATTGTTAAGAGACCATAACTTCAAGGTTCTAACTAAGCATATCCCTTCTAAAGAAGAATTAGGGATTTTATTAAATTCACATCATTTTTTATGATAGAGAAAAAAATGCATTCCAAAAAATTAATAAAGGAAGGTGATTGTAATGAAAAAAATGAGGTAACATATCCATTTTAATCAAGTTGAATGACTTTTGATGGATCTCCTTAATTATGGTTTTGTTGAATTTGACAAAGATCAACTAAATATCAACAATTTTGAATTACATACACTTATGAGGTCACATAAAATTAATTCAAATATATATTTTTTTAAATTTTTTTATAAATTACAAAATAGTTTAAAAAAGAATCAAGATGAAATAATTTTTTATATGAAGTTTATATTATGTTTAATGTTCTTTCTCGTAACAAAAATAATGTTAATTGGTTAATGACTACTCATGAAGGTCAAATGCATTAAAACATTTTTACATGAGGAAAAACCCATAATTTTTTTAAACTTAACATAGGAAGAAAATAATTGCTCATGAAAGCTTTTAACTTAACATAGTTAAAAAATAACTACTCATGAAAGATTTTAACTTAACATAGTAAAATATAAGCTAATAATGAATTTTATAAAGTGTAGGAAGTTATTTTTGTTTTGTTTTATTTTTTTATATAAACAACAATGAGGGTTTGACTCACCCAAAAATATTTTATTTTTAATATATATAAAAACATATATTTTATAATTCATTATGTTGGCTACTCTCACATTTATTAGAGAAACAATTTGTTTGATCATGTTTGATAGGATAAATAATGTATTCATATATAAACAAATATTTATAATAAATATCATGTGTTGTGATGTACACATTTACTTTGCTTTCCTTATGGAACTATTTGGATGACAACTAGTTTATTTACATTATGGAACATTATAGGCCACTAAAGTAATCCCTATAATATTAATGTTATATATATATATATATATATATATATATATATATAATTTAGTATAATTACATATTGAGCATTAAAAAATTATACTATACATAATAATTCTATTAATATGTTAAAATACATAGCAATATTTATATACATTCTTTTAAATTCTTAATATGTAAATATACATAATAGTATTTGTATATAATTTCATCATGAACTTACATTTAGTGATAGTTGTGTTTTGATAATAAATTAGTTTAGATTAAGGTAAGCCCACCATTGATTGGTGTGGGAACTAGCCCAAGTCACATTGGGAAGCTTGGGTTTCCATGGCGATATAACAGGAAAAAACAAGGTGAATTTTAACCTAGACAAAAAGATAACTCAAAAAAGAGCAAGAAAAATAGAAAATAAAATAAATAATGAATCAAAACTGATAAAAAAACACTTACAAAATTTAAACAAAAAACTCCCAGGGGCCTAACAGGGCCTTTAATGGATTTTCCCAGGTTTTGGACCCAGGTCCTTCCTTGGAAACAAATTTCAAACCCTCAACAACCAAGGGGGAATTAACACTTACAAGGGTCCTAAGATGAGACACCAAAGTATCCAACCCTATTCTTAAGGGAACCAAATCTTGTGAATCAATAAGATCATCCTTATTTCTATGGGTAAGAGTGCCTAAGGTAGAGATTTGGCCCTCCTTCACTCCCTGCACTAAATTTCAATAATAGGGCATAATGGATCTCTTTAATTTCCTTCTATATTATTCTTATCTCCATGCCTTTGCTCTTTAAGCTTAAATTAATTGAGCATAATCTGGTTTCTATAGAACTGACTTCACACTGAGTAGAATCATTTAGAATGGGTCCTTTTTGTGAGTTATCCTCAGGAATAAAGATGGCTAGGTTGGGGGCCTCAAGGGAAATGCATCTGAGAGGATGACCAAGGGATCCTCCTTATTTGAAGGCTCAAACAAATCAACATTTAACTCTTCTAAATCCTCCACTTTTAGAATTAAATTTTTATTAGGATTACTAACTTTGGCCTTTTTAACCCCTCCCATAATAACATTCACACATGCCCCTTTTGTTCCTTTATTCCCATTTGTCTCCTCCAGCCATGAATCCAAAGAGAACAACAATTATTTACTCCTATCTAGAGGGATAAACTTGAATAAAAGAAAAATAAGAGACTAGTGCATAACTAAATCCTTGTTATTCCTTTTAAAAGCCTTCATAGACTCCTCCAAAGAATTAAGAAGGTATAATGGGAGATTGGACATGTAAATACATTTGAAGTGATTCAAAATCATTAAGTGATGAGACTTTACTAAGCTAAAATTAGAATCCAATGTGATATACAACATCACCTACCTGTAGACTTCAGGCCAAATGCTAGTGAGATCCATCCTTCTGAAGCTCTTCGTTACTTATTATATTTTCTAAATAGAGTTGAAAAACTTTGAAACCTATTCATCTTTCACGATCTTGTCTTTATAATACTTTAGGTCCTGCATAATTAGACCAGTGGATTTAGTTATGGATTCTTTGGATACCTCAATCCTCATTCCCCTCATAACTACGATCCTCTCCTTCCAAGCCTCTACAAAATACTTAGCCAAGTTGGAGTCATGATAGATAATTCTTAGCATAAACTGAGTGAGACCTCCCTTCTCTAGAATTCACCAAACTATGGGGTTATTATTCTTGATGGTCGAATAGACATGGGCTCTACCCTACTAGTTCCAAATTTGGGCACATTCCCCTCAAATAAATCATGCTCTAAAGTTGTCTCCTTTTATTTTTCCATAAGTGATTGGTATAACAAAGCCATAGATTCAAAATAGGCAAGTTTGAGTCTTTTATCAAGCTTAGTCAAAAAGGGTATTTTTAATGAATAAGAGAAATGCCAAGTGAAACTCATAAGCCACATAGGAAGTGAAAGTAATAAGTGATCATTAATGAGGATAGTGATGACATATCAAGCCTTGGAAATGATAATCTAAAGGGGAAAATATATAAAGACAAGGAAGATGATGACGTACCTAAAAAGGGAAAGCCTCATCATTGATAGACATGGGAGAGTGAAGTGGCATAAATATTTCCATGAGGGAAATAAATGATGGCAAGGATAGGAAAATATAAATGGAGAAGAAATCAAATCTAGACAACCTGCATAAATTAACCATTATACACCCAACCCAGAGAAAAAATAATAAAGAGTCTTAAGAAGAATGGTCACAATATAACCCTAACTACCAAAAAATTCAAAAAAAAAAGAAAAATTAAGGAAATGGAAAGATCTTGATCCGAATCACAAACACCTCCACCCCAAAACAAAAAGACATAAAATAAAAAAACAAAATTTCAATGAACAAAGACCCAATCAATAAATTGTATAATAGGATTACAAAATAAGCTAGATCATGGATTAGTAAAAAAATCTCCAAAATAAGCATAAAAAACTAAATTATTAATCCTATTACCTATAGGGATAGTTCTAATGAATTTAAAGAGATAATTATGAAATTAAGATGATGTTATACCTTCTAAAGAGCTATTTTCCCTCAAAAGTGGTCTAGAAGCATGCTTTTCCACGGATATGGTGTTCCAAGTCTTCATCAATGATGTGTAGCATGATCATCCATCATATCTTAGTCATGGATTAGGTTATTAAATTTGGTCTAATTGGGTGAATAAATGAAGCTTATATATAATAATTTTTGCATAATAAATTTGCACAAGTGAAGCTTAAAAATGATGATCTTGGCCCACTTATTTATAACTTTCTGAAATGTTCAAGATCAACCATGACCATCCATCTTGAGATCAAGATGTGTGGCCATGTATTGATTCAATCTTACAGAGATAATAAATAAATACTATCATAAATATTCGGAAGAATGGGGCATTAATGAGGCATATTAGAGCTTAATCCTAATATTTATCCCATTTATGGCTTGCTAACTACTAGACTTGCACCCTTGTGAAGGTAGTTTCAAGCCCTCATAGTTTGATGTAACATAGAGACAATCCTAGGTTGTTTGTGGTATAATAGATGGATTGAATCTATATATTTTAAGGGATATCTCTCCTTGATGTATTAGTTAGGATTTATACTCTACACTACTAGCTTGCAAAGGCAAAGAGATGAAGGTAAATTAAAAGGAAAACTTATCTAACTAAGGTGGTACACCAAAATATGTCCTCCAATTATCTAATATAAAATAATAAATATGAATAATAAAATTTACATTATTTCATTTCTCAAATTAGAGGTCTTCATACATAAATTTTTCACACAAAGGCTCATCTTAGTGGATGATCTAAGGCAGTTAATCAATAGGTCTCTCAAAGACACTAAGGAAACTCACACTTGCAAAGCATATAATATTGTTAAAGCATAATATGCAAGTTTTAGATATTAAATAACACCTTAAAATATGTAAAAAATAAAGGAAAATATAAGAGGAATCATTTACTATCACTGTCATTCATCAACTAACCATTAGCATACACTACACACAAACTTTGAGGAGGCATGAATTCAATCTTATTCATTAAAAAAAGTCAAGTATAACTATTTTTTGATCATGTAATTACCATAAGTTAGGTTAAAAATTATTTTAAATTACAAACATAGTCTTACATATAGTGAGAATTGAGAAAGTAGAGAGAAAGACAAAGCAAAGCCTTAAAACTAGGAGTTGAAACCTTCACTAGGTCCTTTTAAACTCCAACACAATGCTTCCTTATTATTATATTTTCTTCCTTATAAAAAATTGGAATATGGGTTCATGTTAAATTATATTATAATCATGAATAAGTTTTGAAGAGGTCATCAGCCTTGATTGGTGGAATTTGACCAATAACAGTGCCTAAATCCTTGCCAAGGAACCCTATATTCTTGGTTGAATGCCTCTCTTGACTAAAAAAGGTAATTTACTTAAAAATAGGTATTTAAATACCATTAAAATTTTCATTTGAATTATTCCTATCATTCATTTCTGATATCTCTCCGCTTGGTTGAGGTTGTTAGGAGTCTTTAGTGCTTGTTTGACTCCAACAAGCTAGGCATTGGAAGGAAAGAAGGCTTTTTTGGAGACTTGAGACATTTTAAAACTTTTAAAAATCTTTACATATGATAATTTACTTGTTATTTCCTTCCATGTGGCATAGATAATATGTATTTGTCTTGACAAATCTTATTAGAATCCTTATGTAATGATTTAGTGTTTTGATCCCTTGGAAAGCTCATTCTTCAACATGGCATAGAAGGGAAAAGTTGAGTTTGTCTTCAATAATGAAAATATACTCTATTAATGGTATATAAATAGCATAATATACTTGTAATAAGACATTTGAATCTATCAAACACTCAAAAATACTTGGTTGTGCACAAAAACATTGAATTTCTTCTCAATCCCTTGTAGCGCTCCTAACAAGTAAAGCTCCTTATTTGGAAGAATATGGAAAAATGAGATTTTTTTTGGATACACATTAAGCTATTACATCTCCACACAAAATTTCAATATCAGATCTTGAGTGTCAGTTCCCTTTCTAGCTCATTCTCTCTTCCAAATTATGCCTAATTAGCCCTCCTAGGCCTAGAAAGTAGAAACTTGATCCAAAAATATCCCACACATGTTAAATAACCCAAAATCACAAGATTAAATTTACATATGATATCAAAAACCTCCATGTCAATTTTGGGGTCCTGAGACCCTGTGGAAGTATGCAAACCAAGAAATCACCTTGTCACCTAGTCTTATTTTGAGTAGGTTTGAGATTGCCTTGGAAAACAACCCTGATTTGACCCAAAAAATAATATATTGTGATTTTTTTTGGATTTAATATTTATGAAACATTCCAAATTACCTCATACAATTATTTAGAAGTTTTTCCCTTCTTAGAACACTTGAAAAAACTAAAAACATGTAAAAATAGGGCATTTGTGACAGTCCATACAACTACAAGTATATAAAAAGTACATGTGGAGAACCTCCTTGGAGTCCTAAACAACATAAAAGAGGTTTAAAGAGAAAAATGTGGAATTATATGTGCATTTGAGGTCCATTTTCCTTGACTGGTCACAATCAAGGTTTTAGAAGGGTTTAAGACCTATTTGGGGTCTTAATGATTGTTCATAAAGAATAAACCACCAAATAACCTCCATCCACTTAGAAAACCTTATTTAATAACCTCCTAACCTATCCTAAATGTATCATCTCCCCATGAAAAATGTGAGAGATGGTATGAGTATGTGAAGTTGCTCCTTGGGTGGCATGCTTAGCTCTCTTTGGACTTGAGAGAGGTCTAATCTGAGTTTTGGGTCCTAAAACACCACTTGAATACTAGGATAGGTTAAAAAACCTCTAAAAAATCTCCCAAATGATTCCAAATTCTTTTTTAATGACTATTACCACTCTGAATGCATCTAGTGTATTGGTCAAGGGTCTTGGGGTTTAGGCTTGTCATCTCTTTGCTAGCCCTCAAGGGCACTTAGATTGAAACCTAAGATTTGGTACCACACAAAGGTATTTTGATGCCCTTTAAATTACTATTAATTTAAATAAAGGCCCTCCATTAGGTCTAAAATACTTGTTTCATGCTTTTGAGCTCAAATGGACCCCCTGGTCTTATGATTGCCCTTTGTCAATGGAGTGGGCAAGGTTTGAGACAAAATAGTGGGTATATCCAATAATTATACAAATTTGAAATGGACATGTATGAATTTAACCATTTTTGACCATCCTTTGGTACCAAATCTCAAAGTATGATCATGACTATAAAACTCTCAACACACTAATCTCTGTCATGGCTGAATTATAGGATCTGACTGTGTGTGTCCTTCCTTAGATCTAGACTGAGTGTGGAGTTTAGGACTCATTTTTATCAATCCTATTTATGTTTCCTTTAATATCAACACAACTTATGACCATTTGTGTATTTTAGGTCGACCTCAGATTTTTTTCACCATGTTGCTCTTCCCTCGAGGCTTAAGACTAGCCCATCCCAACTTGCAGCCTGTAGATAACTTTTAGGTTAGCTTGCCTGCATTATTTGTTTTTATAACTTAATTACACATTGATAAATTCTTAAATATTTCATATAATTATTTTAATTCTTAAATTAGGTAAACTACCCTTCATACACATTTACCTTTTTCTTTTTTGAACCAATTATTCCACTAGCCACCTATATGTGATCTTTTAGGATATTTAAGCATTAGGCATTGTCAGTTGGAAATTGGTCTATTCATCATGTAATGTTTCTTAAATAATAAAAATAAAATGAATTCACTTCATAATATTACTATGTCTATAAACTCATCAATGGCATTTTCAAGTCTCATTTACCCTCAGGTATAGATCATACATAATACTATAGGTTGATATTTGTTTGTGTACTTAGGAGTTTTAAGATCTCTCATTCATTCCAATGGTCTTCTCCTAGTTTTTGGAATTTTTTTTAGGTTTAAATTCAGTTTAAATTGTCTCTCAAACATACTATGTTATCTTTTTCCTCAGGCTTGAAGCCAATTGTCTAGACTGTACCCTATATGTGCTTAGGTGATTGTATGCAAATAATGCTTATGACTCAAATCATGGATTAAAATACCTCCTCAATGGAATTTAATTACATTAATACCTTAAAAACTCACTAAATAAATCATAACACTCATTTCCCTTGACTCAAATCCCCTATCCATATCTCTACTCTTGTCTTTAATTTCCTTTAGGTCACTAGATTATTGTAGGTGGAGATTTTATGTTATTTATATGGATCAAGGTGGAGAAGTGAATGTTAAAAAACCTTAAAAGGTATATGACATGGATTTAGAACATTATTTTATATTTTTAAAACATAAAAAAACCTCTAACCTTCTCTCACACATAACTTCCTTATGCTTTGGAACATTCAACTGACTATGTGATTCCTAATTGATTATATATGCATATAAGCTGGCTGTAAGTGATCATGTACCTAAATATAGGATAAATTTATTTGTATTTTCTCCCCTTTGTCTACTTGGATCAATTTTGTCTTTTCATCCTCTAAGCTTCACTCATCTAACATAAGTTCATCATCTTTGTTGTTTATATTGCACCTTAAACTTGACAGTGCCAAAACATATGGTTGTAGGTGTATATAGGCTAACTGTGCCAAAACATATGGTTGTAGGTGTATTTAGGCTAATTGAGAGAGAGGTGAGATCTTCCATGTAAGTGATCTAATCCTTTTTTATGTCCTATATTCCTTGAGAAGGTGTTCTTGATCTCCATATAAGATGTCTCTTATCACTTTCCTTCTAGCTCTAACCTTCTCTTCATACTACTATTTGAGTCAAAATAGGATGGTTGTAGGTCATCATTGCACTTATATGGAATGTAGGTGATCAATGTGAACTATGGTTGGCATTTTAAAATATATTCTTCTAAGAACACTCACTGAGATAAACTCACCCTTCACCAATTTGGATATAAGCATCCAAAATCTTGATAAACATGGAGATCAAAGCATTTGATAATCACCTTAAAAAATTCTAACTTACCTTAAAATCTGCTAAATAGGCTTAAAGGAGGATTTATTGAATGGTTTTAATGAACCTTGGTAGCATTAAGAGCATCCTTATTACTTTAAAGGACCTAGATCACCTTGAATAGCTCATCAAACCCCTTCTCAACACATTTTTAAAGGTATACAGTCCCTTGGAGGTTTCTTAAGTTGGTAACATAGTCATACATAGTCCTTTAGTCTTTTTTAGGCATTTGAGGCTTGTAAGAGGTCATTTGTTCTCATAGTTACACTATTAATCTTGAAAACCATGATGAACATTCTCAAACAATCTCATGCTTTGGAAACAAACCTCTATTTCTTGTAATATCTAAGCAAGGTCTTATAATCTACCATGATATGCTTCTCACCTACTGCTAAGAATGTTGACAAGAGAGATTTTGAGTTTTTAAGAGAATATTACTAAAAGCATCCATGAAATGTCCTTAAAATATTAAGAAATACTTCCTCACCCTTTATAATCCCTTCAATATCATGTAAACTCACTAAGATGCTTTCATACATTGAGAATCTCATTAGACCTACAACTATACCTTGTAGAAGGACCAAAAAACCAACCAAGCTATCTCAAGAGAGACATTTTCAAGATAAAAGTACCTAATTTTTTTTAATTATATTAAATAGGTATATTTTACCTAAAACATGATCTTGAAAACTCTTGAAAATGAATACATTCAACTATGTCAAACATGGTTAAAAATTGCCAAATCTCAAATCAAGACATGCAACCAATTTTTTGTCAAAAGAATCCTTATCAAGGAAAACTAACTGATGATTAAAACATTAAAAATGTCCTATTTAACCTTAAAATCATCCCCCTAAAACCATATTTCTCTATATAGTTTTGATGTGAATAAATGGAGACAAACCTGGACCCTGTCTTGATGACTAGGTCATAGTGACCCCCTTCCACTCTTAGTGAGTGTTCATAAATATAGGGGGATGAATATGACAAATAATTACAATAAATTTAAGGTAATTATGGTCCCTATAATTTACCAAGATATTTAGACTTCTCTCTCTCTCTCTCTCTCTCTCTCTCTCTCTCTCTCTCTCTCTCTCTCTCTCTCTCTCTCTCTCTCTCTCTCTCTCTCTCCTGCGTATACTGAGAAAAAATTGATGGCCCTTTTAGAGCTGCGAAGGAGTTTAATATGAGAGATAAATTGATTTTATTCATTTTAAGACATAAAAACTTTAATTTTTTTTTTCAACCTTTTATTTCATAAATAATATATTTAATATGCTTAAATATCAATTTCACTTTGAAGAACTATATGAATGGCCTCAAAATAGGCTTTTTTGGTACTAAAACTACTAAAATCACTTGAGAAGCCTGATGAAACTGATGTAAAATATATCCATTAGATATATTCATGAAAGAAAAAGTACATCATGTACTAAAAAATAAATTTTCAATTGGTATGGGTGATATTTTGACTTGTGAGGTCAAACTTGTCAACATGGCTTATGGATGACAACCCTGTGATGGTGTAGAATCAAATAATGAATTTATAATAAATATATATTCAACAAATTTCATGGAATTTACACTTAAGATTATAATTTTGTTTTTATTTTATTAAGTTAATTTAATTATTTCTCTATAGTTCTTTGGAAATTTATTGCACATTTAATCAACCTAGTCAGAAATGTCATTTTATCGAGTCATAATTTGACTGGAGTATAATCTAAAGATGTTAGTTGCATATAGGATAACACCCTATTTAAGGTATTATAGATGAAAATTGACACATGCACATGATGTGTGTAATTGAATTAGTTAATTTTAGTGACCTGGGATGTCATTTTATGTGGTTAAAATTTGACTTGAAGTGATTTAATGAAAGATAATAATAAAATAAAATACATTGCCCCATTCAAGGATATATGAGCACAAATCAACACCTATACGTGACAATTTTGAATGATTTAGAGTGTTTTATTGATTTTTATCTAGATTTTTCATTGTCACAAAATATCATTTAGATCAAAATTTTTAACACAATAGTGATAGGAATTGGATGTCTACATTTTGCCCTTGTTTGAGAAGGCGTTGTGAGACACTAGATGAAGTAACAATTTTTCAAAGAATTAAAAAACCATTAAGAATAAGTTGGAAGGTAATGATTGAATAAATAATTAGTGACCCATGATGCTCCCTCGAGAGGACATGTAGAGATGAAAGAGAGGAATTGATTCTCAAAAAAGAGAGAAAGAGTAAAATTAAGCCATGGATGAGATTAAATCCATATGAGCTAATGCTTGCATGCATTGATTCCCAGTGATCAAAATAAAATAGAATATAATGGGCCCTAATGCAGGGGGAAGTGGGAAGAGTGCATCCCAAAATAGAAGTGATACACTTTGACATACCCAAAAGAGGGTAAAAGTCATGGGCTTAGGGAATGATCGATCCAAAAACAAGTTGCATACTTTAAATTGATAAAATGAGGGCAAAAGCTACTGAGCTTGAAATTAGAAGAAAAACAAAATGAGAGAATTTCTCTAGAGAAAGGAGGTCAATGAATTAATAATGTGCCCCTACAGAGGATTTGATTGGTTGATAAATTTCTTTTGCTCGAGGAGGCTAATTTGACCATTAATAATTGATTTCCCCTAGTAGAGCTGATTTGATCAGTGATTAATATAAATATTGTGTCCTATTAGTAAAAATTGGCAAGCATAGTTCAAGGATATAACCTATTACATAGATTAAAGATGAGAGTGCACAAATGTAGATGTGATGGTCTAATGACTAAATAAGCCACAAAAAACTAGTCATACAAGGATGCACAAAGTGACAAAAGAGATGATTGGAATAATATGGATGTGAATAAGATTGAAATACAGATGATAATAATAAATTTGACCCAAGATACATCATGTATCCAAGCATTGCCTACATATTCCAGATGGACCTCAAGCCAATGTAGTTCTCCCAAAAGTGGGAGAAAATGGAATGAGGAATGAAGAATAGAAGAAAGAGGGGCCGATGTTCAATGAAGTTTATGATATCCTATTTAGTTAGTGGATATGTAGGATAGTGTGTTTGGATATGTTCATTGGCACCACATTGACTGTTGGAATTTAAAGTGGTTGGTGTTTAATGTATCAAAATAAATTATGCATCATAAGTATGACTAACTTATAATAACATTGTATTTCATTTGCGATTGACCAGTTCAAATGTGAATATTTATAACTAAGGATAATGATATAAACTACTAAAACCAAAGTTACAACTATTTATGTTTAAATAAAAAAACAAAACAAGAAAAAAGATAAAAAGAGACATCAAATACAAAATCTAACCAACTCAAAATCAAGATATGAATAATCAAGACTTATGTAGGAATAAGAATATACTAAAAAATCAACAAGTAATAAATGAATTCAAATAAAAATGGAAACAATTCAATCCCAATTCAAGGCCAAACTCAAGGTTTACAAAATGTATTCAAACACAACAATCAAAACAAACAACTCAATAAATAGGACACACAAAAACACAAACTAGTAAGATAAAGACAAGAAGAAAGACACAATAAAACACCAATAAAAATAAAGAAAAAACTTAAAACTAATAAATAAACAAAGTGAGTAAAATAATAAAAAATAACCTAAACAATCCAAATAAAAAAAATTGTAATAAACAAACTATTCTAAACAGATAAAGGCAAAAGAGCAACAATGGTTAATCATAATGTTATTTTAAATAGAAAATAAATTATTCATGTATGTGTAATAGAGGCATTACATTTGTGATAGGGTGACCCCTAGGATAGGTAAGAATGACATCGGTACAATAACACAAGGATAATGGGTACATGTTTTCCCTTAGGCTATAGGGAAACAATGACACAAATAAGTTGATAAAGATTTCCCCTAGGCTATATGAGATAATGAAACAAACAAACAAGATGTGGGGAATAGAATAAAAGGAAGGGGTAGCCAAGCTAACTCTAGATGCACTAGGCAAGTGGATGCTTCCTACATAGTTTCATGGATGCAAGATCCAAAATGAACTTCAAGCCAAATTTAGTTCTCTTAGGATGTACGATAGAATAAAATTGATGATAAGAAAACACGATTGTGCTACAGAAGAATATGGGAATGGTATCATAAAATGGTGAGAGAATTCAAATGAGAATCATTTAAAAAATGGTGAGAGCATAATAAAAGCCAAGGGTACATTAATGCATCTACTTCAAATGAAAAATGCACACAATGATGACTCACAGAATGGAGAGAGCATGGCTAAGGGGTGATTGAACTGACCTTAATAGAAATTGAGTGTTGCTTACATAGTCCTGAAGGACCTCAAGTTAATGTAGTTCAAATGTATGGTAAGGTAAAAAGGGATGGTAAAGCAAGGCCAAAGGCAAAGCAAATGGAAAGATAAGGTAAATGGAAAGGGAAATGTAAAATTTAGAAGGCAAGGTAAAAGGTTCTATTATTCCTACTAATGTGAAGATGCACATCCTGATCAATATTGTTGATGCACTTATTGTGCTCCCTGTATCACTAGGGAACAAGGGGAAAGTAATAAACTCAATTTTAAGTCTTAAAAAACTGAGGGCTTGAGTTGTTTATACAACTACTATTGGTAATAACACTAATAGGAGAGATATGGTCACCACTTTAAAAGTCTACAAGCAAACCCTATTGTAGGGATAACAAATGTTTATGCAATGACACCGTTTCTTGATAATATTTGTGAATTGTTTCAATCTTTGCCAATTATTTCCAAAAATGCAAAAAAACAGTGGATATTTGTAGCATAAACTAAGCTTAAGTGGTTCATTGGTGGATCCAAGGGTAATTAGGGTAAGGTAGAAAAGAGAATGTGCTCAAGATGACCAAAGATACCAATTCTACTAACTTCTAAGGTAACAACACATGAAACTAGCATCTACCAACTATAATGTGATCCTCAAAGCTAAATAAATGTAGTTGGAGCTTTATATGAAGGAAAATTCATGTCTAACAACATAATTTTCATAAAATTTCTCACTCATAATAAATTGCATAACACATTCAACTGTAAATGATAAGAAAATAGAGCATGTGTACTATCAAATTTGTTAGCCTAGTGTTAAACTCAAACTAATAGATGCATATATAAAATGTAATTTCCAAATTAACTTGAAAAAAGAAAATATTATCAATCTAGAAGCATGAGAAATTCAAAAATCACAAAACACACATAAAATAATACTACAGATAAACTCTTGAATTCCTTGGCTCTTTGCATTAATTCTAATAACAACTTATTTTTGATTTACAAATGAGGTAGAAATCCCTATTTATAGGCTCAAAATTACTAAGACAAGTTTAAGTGGGCCCATAAGAGGCACCCAAATACATCCAAGTGACTTAAAATACCACATTACAATAGAATATTCTACATTTGAATTTACAAGATGAAACAAAATATTCTAAGGGCCTAAAGGTGGTTACTATTAGTGTAGGTTTTTATTTTTCCCTATTTATTAATTAGGGAAATTGTATTTCTTGTGCATACATGGAGTTTTCCTACATTTGTGGGATAGGCTAGCTTATGTGGAGATGTGTGTCATAGAAATGTGTCATAGGTGTCATAAGTAACTCCCTTGATGGGAGTTACTTCTCTATTCTTAGCACCTTGTCACCACCTTTCATGGAGGAGTTACTGTCTATTCTTGGGGTGCCTTGTCCACTTTTTGTGGAGGAGTTACATACTCTCCTATATGTATTCCTCACTTTGGCCATCTCATGCTAATCAGATTTTGGTTTTCTTCATTTTGTCTTGTGTAAGTTATCTTCTTGTGTTATTTTCAAATTGCTTTAGCATCTATGTGGTGTGCACTTACTTCATCTTGTGTGATCACATCTCCATTGCACTCACGTTATCCAGATTCTAGAAATAACTCCGATATGGTATCAGAGCAAGAACTGTAATCGTGTGTATGGTTATGCTTTTAGTTCATTTTAAAATCAAGAGGAGTGGAGTTCTCTTTATTTTTATTTTTTTCTAGATTTGATATAAAATAAAAAAATATCATTTCTGGTATCATTTCTTGCATCTTGGAAATCCTTGGCCTTTGGGTGTCTTGGTTGTCTTCACTTCAGGGGCTGGTTCATTTGTTTCTCTTCTTGGGTGCCATTGTTGTGTGGAGCAGTAGAGGGAGGAGCAACAACTCTAAATACCAGTCCTTCCAGCCAAGCTTTTGCACCTACCTTCACTCTGCACACCAAGCAGCAGCAAGGTGCCTTCAACAGGCCATATGACGTCCTTTTTTTGACTAGGTTTTTGTTTGCAAGGGCCTTCAGCAGTGCCTAGCCTTTGGTCTTCACTTCTGCCATAAGCCGTACAATGCACACTTCTGGTCAGTAGTCTACAAGTCTACCAACTTCAGCAACACCTTCTTCTGGTCCACACCACAGTCCTTTCTACCAGCAAGGCATCATTAGGTCTTATGGCATGTCCAGCAGGTCTGAGCATTCATTTTTTTGTCTTTTCTGCTGTTAAATTTTGGACTGTTCTTTTTTGGGCACCCCTTCCTTACTTGGCGTCCCATGTGGACCCTTAGATGCTTGGCCAACTGTTCATTTCTATCTATGCTTCATTTTTTTAGTTAAAATTGACTTGATAAAACAAAAATCAGTCAATTTGACTAAATATTCAGTTTTGTAATTTTGGGGCTTTCAATTTAAAACTTGTATCTTCGACCTACGAAGATGAAGGGTGAGGCCTGGGTTGGTGGGAGGCCAATTCTTTCTCACACAAACCTCCTTTGGATTCCTCATTCTGTGCCAAATCTAATGAGTGGTTGGAAGGCTACTTTCTCTCTCATAACAGGCATTTTAAAAATGTTTTAGTGTTTTTTTTTGCAAAAACACTAGTTTACAGGAAAATTGAACCTTTAATATCTTGCAAATGGTAGCTCAGATTTGGGTGACATTTGCTGCAAAAGCATTTGTAATTAAATTATCCATAGTGTAGGCTTGTTATTTGTCAAAAATGCACTAGTTTATTAAGTGCCAAAAATTTGGGTCTCTCGAGACGCATTTTCGACTGAGTTCGACATCCTATTTGCTTTAGTCTTGCACTGATTGCTCTAAGACGCATTCTTAGCTAAGTCTGACATCTTTTGAGCATGAACTTGCATATTTGGGGGGGGCTCAATATTTTAGGGGGGTGTGATTTCTTTCCACAACTTGAAAATCTTTGCTTTCATTCTCCTTTCTGCATAATTTCACAACTTGCAATCAGCACAACTTCAGCTAAATTCAGCTACAAAATGGATTTTTTTCAACTTAAACCCCTAACACCCTTAAAATATCATGAGTATAAAGTTAAAATGTCAATCATTCTTAGAAGTAAAGGGTTGTATAGGATCACCATGGGTACTGAAGTAGAACCCAACACTGATGCTAAAAAAGTCAAGTGGTACAACCGTAGTGATGAAGCCTATAGATTATTGAGCTTGTCTATGTCTCTAGAACTTCTCTTCCATTTAGAATCCTTCCAAACTCCTAATGAAATGTGGGACACCTTAGAAAAGTTATTTTGGAAGCTTGATGAGATGAGAGGTCATGAGCTCGAAAATGAACTCATAAGTCTAAGTCCTAGCAACTTTGACACCCTATAGGACTTCTTCACTAAGTTTAAGGCCTTTAGATTTCAATTGAAAGAATGCAGGATAGAGAAGAAAGATGATCAACTCATACTTTCTATTCTTGCAAAGTTAAGTCCAAGCTATTCAATTTTTGTCTCCACTTTCCATGCCACAAAAAGTGCCCTTGGCACTACATGGAAAATGCCTTCTTTGGATTCATTCATTGCCAACTTGACTAGGGAGAAAGATAAGCTAATTCAAATGGGCACAATGAAGTCTACTCAATCCCAAGCTTTGATAGCTAGAAATGGTAAGGATAAGACTTCAACAAAGGATAAGACTTCAACAAAGGAGAAGAAGAAAAAGAACAAAGACCAGGAGAAGGAAGAAAGAAAACACCAATCCTACCAAAAACAACACTAAGACTTCCTCTTCCAATGCTAAACCTAAGAAGGAGAAGGTTAAGTGTGCCTATTGTAAAAAGACAAGGCATGATGAATAAAAATCCATGAAGAAACAAATAGATCAACTAACTCATCTTCTAGAGAAGAACAACATAGGTGTTCCTGAGTCCATCAAGTAGAATTCATCTACCCAAGATTCTACCAAGGCAAAAGGCAAGGGTAAGGAGAAAGAAAAGGGCAAGGCCCTTGTAGCTACAACAACTTCTACATCTTCATGGGTCATTGACTTGGGTGATTCTCACCACATGGACTCTTCCCTAGTTGAGTTTTCATCTTTAGAGCCTTGTAGCATGACTTCAATTAGTTTGGGTGATGACACATTAGTTTCTGTTGCAGGGAGAGGGTCAGTTGAAATGGAAGGAAAAACATTCAATAATGTTCTAAGTGTTCCTTCTCTTTCAACCAATCTCCTATCAGTGTACCAAATCACTCACATTGGTCAGGGCATGAGAGTTGAATTTTCACCAGATTCAGTGGCTATTAGGGAGTTGCATAGTGATACTATAGTGGCAATGGGTAGGGCAGATCACCAAGCAAGGTTATACACCTTCTCACATTTTGCATCAGATTCTTCTCCTATAGCATTACTGACTCATTCAGATGGAGTTAGCAAATTGTGGCATAAGCAGTTTGGCCACCTTAACTACCACTACCTTGAGTAGCTTTGCAAACATGACATGGTCATTGGCTTGCCTCGTGTCATTCTCAAAAGGACTTTATGAGGGGTGCTCCCTTGGGAAGCATCCCGAAGCAAAATTTGACAAAGGCAAAGCTTGGAGGGCTTCACAACCTTTGGAGTTATTCCACAGTGATGTATTAGGACCCTTTCCCAAACCATCTTTCACAAGGGCCAAGTACATCCTCACTTTCATTGATGATTTCTCTAGGTACACTTGGATATATTTTCTCAAACAAAAGTCTGAAGTGTTTGATAATTTTATAGACTTCAAGGCTCTTGTCGAGAAATAGAGTGAGAAATCCATCAAGGTTCTTTGAACTGATAATGGAGGAGAGTATGTCAGCATCAGGTTTGAGCAATTTTGCACCACAGAGGGGATTGATTTATAGCGCACAGTCACTTACAGTCCTTCATAGAATGGGGTTGCAAAATGCAAGAATAGGTTCTTGAAAGAGATTGTGTAGTTGTATGATTCAGTCCAAATCCTTAGAACCATAGTATTGGGCTGAAGCCATCAATTATGCTTGCTACATTTAAAATAGGGTTCCTCACAAAGCTTTGAAAGGGATAACACCCTTTGAAGCTTGGCATAAAAGGAAACCTGATGTTGAGCACCTTAGAGTTTTGGATCCCCAGCCATGGCCCGCATTTTAAAGAAGAAACACAAAGCTATGGAACGTCAGTCCAAGCCTTGCATCTTTGTAGGATATTTAGAAGGTGTCAAGGGATATCGCCTTCTAAATCTAGTCACTCATGAGTTGTTCATCGAGATAAGTGTCCATTTTCAAGAGAGTCCTAGAGACTCAACACTTGACACTCTTCTCCCTCATCAAATCTACTTCTTCATGATGATTCCTCATCAGATTCAAATCAACCACAGTAGGTTCTTGAGCTAGAGACATCTTATTCGAGTTCAAATAGCAAGGACAGTGATGCATAGTCATCCACCTCTAGTCAATCAAAGGATGAGGAGATAACACCTGACTCACCCACTTCTAGGCCACTTTGGGCTAGACAGACACTTGAGAGTGCTGACACTTGGGCAGGAGATCCTATAGATGACAGATGTACTAGGGGGAATTTTTACAGAGATCTACATGCCTTCCTTACTTTAGTTTCAAATCCATAAGCTTTTTGAGAGGCATTAGGGGTACCTGAGTGGGATATTGCTATGGAGGAAGAATATTCTTCCTTAATCAAAAATCACACTTGGGATTTGACTTCACTTCCTAAGGGAAGAAAGATGGTTCGATGTAGGTGGATATATCAGACCAAGTTTACAGTAGATGGGTCATTTGATAAGTATAAGGCACGATTGGTCGCCAAGGGTTTCTCACAAGTGGCAGGCATTGACTACTCAAAAATCTTTGCACCCATTGCAAAGATGGCTTCTATCTGACTGACCTTGGCTATTGCCACAACACATGGTTAGGATGTGCATCAGATGGATGTGAAGAGTGCCTTTCTTCATGGAGACCTAGATGAGGAGATCTACATGGAGCAACCGCTAGAATTTGTTCAGGATTCTTCCTTAGTATGCAGACTTAGGAAATCTATTTATGGCCTCAAACAGGCCCTTCGGGCTTGGTATGCCATTATGGATTCCTTCCTTCTCACAATAGGTTTCACTAGGTGCCATTCTGATCCCAATGTCTACTTCTTGTGGCAGGATGATTTGCTCTTGATTTTGGTTCTATATGTTGATGACCTTTTGATCACCGAGAGTTCTTCATCAACTATTGCAGTGGTGAAGGCATCTCTTTAGAATATATTTGACATGACGGACTTAGGTTTGTTACACTACTTCCTTGGCATCGAGATCTCATAGTTAGATTTAGGAATTTCTCTTGCATAGCCTAATTATGCTCTTGACTTATTGGCTTGGTTTCACATGGCTGATTGCAAGCCATCTCCGACTCCCTTTCTATCAGGAGTCAAGCTTGAGGCTAATTGTTCCTCACCATTAGTTGATGCCACTTAGTATTGACAACTTGTTGGTATCTCATCTACTTGACTCACACCAGGCCTGACATATCATATACAGTGGGACTTGTCTCCAGATTCATGCAGGAACCTCATGAGCTGCATTGGAAAGCAACTAAGAGGATCTTGCATTACATACAAGGTTCATATAGATATGGGATTCATTACAAATTTGGCATAGAGGTTGACTTGGTTGGATATATAGATTCAGACTGGGCTGGTGATTCACAGACTCGCAAGTCCACTTCTGGTTACAGTTTCTCTCTAGGTTCAGGTCCTATCAGTTGGTCTAGTAAGAAGCATAATGCTATTGCTATATCATCCACAGAGGCAGAGTACAGGGGAGTTGTTAATGCAGCTACTGAGGCTATTTGGCTTTAGGGGATACTTTTTGAGTTTGGCATTCCTATTAGGCAGCCCACCATCATTTATTATGACAACCAGAGTACCATTTAGATTTATAGGAATCTAGTTCAGCACTAGTGGACCAAGCACATAAAGATTCACATGCATTTCATTTGGGAGCTTATTCATAGTCAGGTCATTGACTTGATATTTGGCCAGTCTTGATCCAAAACTCATGGGAAGGATGTGGAAGGTCACCAATCTCGAGGGAGATGAAGTGGTATGACTTCCAATATTTAAAACAATACATAATTTGAGGAATTACTATTTTTAGCAACTTACTATTTTTAGACAGCACTATTAAAATTGAAAATTGAGGCACTTTCGTTGGGTTTTCGGGGGTCAAACTTCATTGAGCAGAGCTCAATGCCATTTCACGATGTTCCCCTCATTCTTAGCTTTCCAACGGTTCAAACGGCAAGTCAATTGGAGCTACGGTGCAACAGTTATGGCTCCCGAAAGTTCCGTC
This sequence comes from Torreya grandis, assembly GCA_037957365.1. Classification (NCBI taxonomy): domain Eukaryota; kingdom Viridiplantae; phylum Streptophyta; class Pinopsida; order Cupressales; family Taxaceae; genus Torreya; species Torreya grandis. The sequence goes on from JARHVA010004382.1 coordinate 680,837, forward strand.
ATCAATTGGGGTGGAACTGTCACCCGAATTGTTGCCTAAATTGATGCCTGGATCATTCCTCCCTCCTTGAAAAGCAATGGTCCCCATTGCGTCAATGCTCCCCATCAGGTGTGGTAGTTGTTTCTTGATTTGATTCTCTGTGAGCCACTCACCTTGGTGGCTAAGCTGGCCCCTTTTGACCACTCGATAAAGCGGAATAGAACGTCCTCTGGTTGTCTTCATCCAGGTATCCACAATCTGATCCTCTTCCACTGGAGCAAAACTCTATGGATCAAGTTCATCAATGTCAAGTTGTTCTGCTACAACTGAAGTGTCCAAGAGAGGTGGATGATATGGCTTGAGGAGCTCCACATTGAATATTGGGTGCAGACCAAGGTAGGCTGGGAGGTTCAACTCGAAAGCATTTTCTCCAACTCTTCTGGTGATGGTGTATGGACCATATCGCAGAGGCCGAATCTTTCTATGTGGGCCTGCAAGTCATTCCTTCTGGAGTCATAACCAGACCTTGTCACCCACAGCAAAATGGTGTGCAATCCTGTGTTTATCATGGCGTTGCTTGTACTTTTGATTCATCTTCTCCAAGATGTCATGAACTTGTTGCTGGAGGTGTTGCATTTGTTCAATAAACTTTGTAGCTTTTGCTGCCTCAGATCTTCCATGAGGTGTGTATTCCATGGTGGAAAATGGAACTACTATATAAACTGGTGCCATGGGTTGGAACCCAAAACATACTTGGAATGGACTGTGCTTGGTCGAGCTGTGCAGTGCCCGATTGTATCCATGTTGTATGAAAAGAAGTCCCTCATCCCATGTGCATGGATGTTTAGAGTGGTACATACGAATCATGTGAACAATCAAGCGGTTTACCACCTCTGTTTGACCATCAGTTTGTGGATGGAAGGCTGTGGACTTCATCAGCTTAGTATCCATCATCTTCCATAGAGTGGACCAGAAGATGCTCAAGAACCTGCTATCTCGATCTGAGACAATGGACTTGGGAAGACCAAAATGGAGCCATACATGACTAAAATATAGTTGAGCAGTTTCCTCAGCAGATACATTTTTTTTACAAGCAATCATGATAGCCATTTTTGAAAAACGATCAACTACCACAAAAATACAGTCCTTACCATGTTTTGAAGTGGGCAAACCTGATAGAAAGTCCATTGAGACAGATTCCCAAGGCCTGGTTGGTTCTGGCAATGGCGTGTACAATCCTTGCTTCTTATTAGTCGGCTTGGCTATCGCACATGGGGTGCAAGATTTGAGATATCTTTCCACATCCTTTCGCATATGGGGCCAGTAGAAGTGTTTTTGAAGAACTGCCAATGTTTTCTCAACACCAAAGTGTCCAGCTGTCCTACTGAAGTGTGCTTCCCATATCATCTTTTGTTGCTCTGCAACTGGAACACAGATGTGTCCCATATGACAGAGGACATTATCTTGCAAATAGAAATCAGAAACATGTGTACCTTTTTGAAGTGCTTGATATGTAGCAGCAAAGGTAGGATCTGCTTCATACAGGGTACCCCAAGTGGCAGTCTCATGTCCGCACAGATCCAAAACTGTTGTGAGTGCAGTAATTGGTGGGCGGCTCAGACAATCTGCAGCTGTATTTGAGCTCTCCTTTTTGTGTTTGATTATCAGGTGAAATTGCTGAAGATATGTGGCCCACTTCTGATGCCTCTCATTTCGGAGCTTGCTTTGTGTCTGGATGAATTCCAATGGTCTGTGGTCAGTGTGGATGACCGTTTCTTTCCCCAAGATGTAGTGTTTCCATTGTTTGCAAGCTTGCACAATGGCATAGAGCTCCTTATCATATGTTGGATATTTCCTGACTGTATCAGTGAAAGTTTCACTGTGATATGCAACAGGATGGCCATGTTGCATGATGACAGCTCCCATGGCATATTCAGATGCATCTGTCATCAACTCAAAAGGTTGATGCAAATCTGGCAAGGCAAGAACAGGGGCTGAGCAGAGTCTGTTCTTCAAATTTTCAAATGCCTTTTGCTGTATTTCACCCCATTGAAATGTAGCTTTTGCTCCTCCTTTAGTCACTTGGGTTAGTGACCAAGCAATATGTGAAAATCCAAGAACAAACCTGCGGTAGAAATTTGCAAGACCCAAAAAGCTACGAAGCTCTGTGAGGGTCCTTGGTGTCGGCCATTCTCGAATAACCTGAATCTTTTCTGGATCAACATGGACCCCTTCTGCATTCACAACATACCCGAGGTACTGAATTGTTGTCATCCCGAATGTGCATTTGTCAAGATTTGCATACAACTTGTGCTGCCGAAGAGTTTGAAGCACCTTACGAACATGTTGCAAATGTTCTTCCCATGTTCTACTATAGATGAGTATGTCATCTAAGTAGACAACCACAAAAGAGTTGGTGAAGGGTCGTAGGATGTCATCCATCATCCTCATGAAGGTTGCAGGTGCATTAGTTAAGCCAAAAGGCATAACCAACCATTCAAAGAGCCCCTCCTTAGATTTGAATGCAGTCTTCCAGACATCAGTGGGATCGATGGGAATTTGGTGATAACCAGATTTGAGATCAATTTTGGTGAAGAACTTTGCACCACGGAGCTGGTCCAGCAAATCATCAATCCTGGGGAGAGGATAGCGATTCTTCACATAGATTTTATTCAGGGCTCGATAGTCAATACAAAGCCTCCATGTTCCATCTTTCTTTGGTGCCAAGACAATTGGGCTACCACAAGGTGAAGAGCTTGGCCTGATGTGACCCTTTTGGATCAATTCTTGAATTTGTCTTTTTATCTCATCATTCTCCAAAACTGATTTGCGATACACAGGACTGTTAGGCAAAGGTGATCCTGGGATCAAATCGATAGAATGTTTTACCTGACAATGTAGTGGAACTCCTGTGGGTGACTTGAATAAGTCATCATATTCTTCTGTGATGTGTCCTATCTGCTTCTGTTGTTGTGTTGATTGCGTAGTCAGGACTGCAACCTCGGCCTTCGTGGATTTCTGTGGCTTGACCACCATGAGGACAAATTGCTTTGTTTTCTCCACCAATCTCTTACATTACTTTGCACTGATCAGGGAGACAGATGTGGGAGGTGGTACCTCTGGTACCCTATAGCGCCATTTTCCAAGGGTGAGGGTAATCCTTCGGGTTCGTGATTCATAGATGCCATGTCGCTCATACATGAATGGCTGACCAAGGAGTACATCACAAACATCCAGATTGACTACATCACACAAGACTTCATCTTGGAATGGTTTTATGGTATATGAAAGAAGACACTGATGGGTGACACGGAGGTCTCTCCCCAGGCTTAACCATCCAATACTATAGGGCTTTGGATGAGGCTTCACAGATAGATTTAGACTTTTCACAACTTTAGCAGAGATCAAATTCTTTTGACTCCCACTATCAAGAATGAAATGTAAAGGCGTACCTTTTACCCATAGTTTGGAGTGGAACAATCTTTCCTTGTCATCTGGTCTTTCCCCACGATTCTGTGATGAAGCAACAATGGTGTCAGGCTCAGCATCTACAATTTCTTCTTCATCCTCTTCGACTGTGGGTTGTGTATGAGGCAGAGTAGTGGACGTCGAGTATTGTGACTCATAAAGCAATGACTTGATGGCTCGACATTCTTCTTTGGAGTGAGTCCCAGTTTTGTGGTAATCACACCATTTTCCAGCCTTCCCTTTCTGGGATTTCTTATCCTGAGACTCCTTTTGCTTCCAATTTGGGCCTCGAGTTTGACCTTCCTTATCACTTTTACATTTTGAGGGTTGACTCTTCGTATTCTTTCTGCCATTCTTCTGTTCAATCTTCACTGCAAATTTGTATGCCTCACCGAGGGTTTCCAAATTGAAGAGTTCCATTTCCCCCCGTATGTACCATTGTAGTCCACCACGATATTTGAGAGTCTTATGTTTTTCACTTTCTTGAATGCCCAACCTTGCAGACAAAGAATGAAAAGTGTCTGTGTAATCTTGAACAGATTGGTCCTTACCTTGGCGAAGTTGTTGCCACTGTATGTAGAGATCATCATATGCTCCGATGGGATAGTATTCTTCTTTCACTGCTTCTACAAAATCATCCCAGGTAGGTTCTGCCTCAAGACCAATGTCATCTGTGCTGAACCTCTTTTTGCACACTTCCCACCAGTTTTTCACAGGCAATGTTGATTTCAAAAGAGCAAAAGTAATCTTTTCTCCATCGGTGAACTTATTTACAGAGAAGTAGGAAGACAGTTGATCTAACCAATTTTCTACTGCATCAGCATTGATTTTACCTTCAAATGTAGGAATATCAAAATTTACCTGGACCTTGAAGGGTGTTGGGGCACTGAAAGGTCGTTCCCTGGATGAGGAGCTAGGAAGTGGAGCCGCGGAGCTAGGATTTCCCATCGGAAGTGTTTGAAGAATTTGGGAAAATTGTTGCAGCATCTGTGCTTGTTGTCGTTGGAGGGCCTCATTCACCATTTCCTTAAAAGGATCGGATGTCTCGGTGTCGTCCGCCATTTGAGGTCGTTTGGAGCGAACAGGTGGAAAATTTGGAAGCTCTGTTGTTTCCCACCCAAGCTTCTTATAGCCTGACCTCGTCCTCAGGATCATACACTCTCAAGACAAACCGCTCTGATACCACTGATCCAAAACTCAGAAGTCTTGGTTGATAAATATCACAATAACATAGAAATAACACAGTAACAATGAATTCTCTGAGAAGAGATGTAGTATTACTTAAATTCGCAATACAAATATATGCTTATCTCTGGGAAGAGATGTCTCCTTTACATTTCTGGTTACCTCTTCTTTTATACGCAATTTGAAGGCATGGGAAGGATGTGGAAGGTCACCAATCTCGAGGGAGATGAAGTGGTACGACTTCCAATATTTAAAACAATACATAATTCGAGGAATTACTATTTTTAGCAACTTACTATTTTTAGACAGCACTATTAAAATTGAAAATTGAGGCACTTCCGTTGGGTTTTCGGGGGTCAAACTTCATTGAGCAAAGCTCAATGCCATTTCACAATGTTCCCCTCGTTCTTAGCTTTCCAACGGTTCAAACGGCGAGTCAATTGGAGCTACGGTGCAACAGTTATGGCTCCCGGAAGTTCTGTCATCAATTGGGGTGGAACTGTCACCCGAATTGTTGCCTAAATTGATGCCTGGATCAAGTCTTCAAAGCAAGTTACAGACATCTTCACCAAACCTTTCACTGAGAGTAAGTTCATTCATCTATGAGCTCTTCTTGGGGTGCGGTCCACATCTACAACAACATCATCTTTAGGGGGGGCCTTCTAGCCTCTTCATTTCTTTTATGTCTCTCTTTTGGGGGGGAGTTTTTTCCTATGGGTTTTCTCCTTTTCTCTATCTTATGGGAGATTGCATTTGTACATGGGTACCTCATCAGGCCTAATTTCCGGGACCCATTTTATATTTCCACACTGCCCACCTAAGCTGTTATGGGGGGTATTAGTGTAGGTTTTTATTTTTCCCTATTTGTTAATTAGGGAAATTATATTTCTTATGCATACATGGAGTTTTCCTAAATTTGTGGGATATGCTAGCTTATGTGGAGGTGTGTGTCATAGATGTGTCATAGGTGTCATAAGAATGTCATAAGTAACTCCTTTGATGGGAGTTACTTCTCTATTCTTAACACCTTGTCACCACCTTTCATGGAGGAGTTACTGTCTATTCTTGGGGTGCCTTGTCCACCTTTTGTGGAGGAGTTACTTACGTACTCTCCTATATGTATTCCTCACTTTGGCCATCTCATGCTAATTAGATTTTGGTTTTCTCCATTTTATCTTGTGCAAGTTATCTTCTTGTGTTATTTTCAAATTGCTTTAGCATTTATGTGGTGTGCACTTGCTTCATCTTGTGTGATCACTTCTCCATTGCACTTGTGTTATCCAGATTCTGGCAACAACTCCGATAGTTGCTGGCTAGATTAATGCTATTATTATTATTGCTTCTACTTTTTATCAACTTCTTCTTTAGTTCATATCTATACACATGCTTGATAATCTTGATTTATTTGATCAATGTCCAGGATCATGGGCCTAAACAAGTTAGGTATCTCTTAGATGAGCCTATCATGATTTGTAAGTATTGGTCTCAGTACTTCTTCAATTGCATTCACCTTTTCCAATATTTGATTAGAAAATGAAATGATGCCCATTACTTATATATCAATCTTTAAACTAGTTACATCTTGCTAGAATTTGGCCATGAACACCTTCATCTAGATCTAAAATTTTTGATCATTCATGAAGGAGCCATCAGGTTTGGTTACCTTGATAACCATGGCATCCTTTAATAATAAAGCTATCTTGAACTCAATTTTTTATAAGGATGTATGCTCATCCTTGAGTTGGTCTAGCCATCATTTTAGGATCATCCTTCTATTCATTAAGATGGTTTGTGTAGGAATAATGCCTCTAAGTGGAAAAACTTTGAGGTCAGGGAATTTTTTACTTCTTGCCACTTTGGCCAAGTTTGCCACCTTGGTGTCATAGAGTGTAATATTTTGGTCAAGTTTAATGACCACCTTGGATTTCTAAATCCCATCTTACTACCTCTTATTCATCACCTTATAAAGGTTGAAAAAATTGATGACAATATTTATTATTGAAATTATAGTGTTGGCATTGTTGGTAATGTTTGCTCTTTCAACCTTTGTAATTCTTGCTACATCCCCTTCATTAAGGCAATAGTAGATTTTGCTTGGGCTTGAATTAGGGATATAGGGTCTTCTAAATATTCTTTCACATCTCTAGGGATAAATTTACTCTTTCTATTCAAGGTGAAGAGGGACTCTTCACTCTCATGGATCACAACCAAGCTTGACTATGGATGCTCCAATCATCTTCAAACTATCCTCTTCATAGTGATTGTAGTAGGGTCAAACCTCATCCTAATTTGAGGTGCCAAGAAGCCACTTGAGGTCCTTCTTACCTTATTATCTGTATGATATCCCTCACCCAATTTGGGATAGATGTAGATAGTGTCTATGTGGGAGGTGGCTGTAATGAGAGTACCTAGGGTAAGGATGAACCCAAGGTTGTAGTAGGGATGTATAGGTTTATTGGGTCTAATTGCCTAAGTGTATAAAATAATGATTTATAAAGTCCCATGTTAATAATGAATGAAGGAAATTTAGGGGTCACACTCACTTTGGTATCTATAGTGATGTTGAGTGGCCTTTGCTAGGTGAATAGATTTTGAATGGGATTTAATGGCTTAGTGGATGTAGGGAAGCTAAAAGAGAGTGATGCATTAGTAGTGGCTACCTAGGGAGGAGTATAACCCATAGCCTAGTTAACACTAGTGATTTGGGAGCTTGATGGAGGTGGAATGTTGGTAGTGGCATGGGAGATGAAGTGGGGAATGGTGCCCCCAAAGGAAGCAATGGTAGGGGATGAAAACATAGGAGTGGGAAAAACAACAAAAGTAGGAGTAGTTATAAATGTAATAATAACTTAGAAGGAAGGTAGTGGTGTAGTAATTATAGTGAGAATTTGAGGAGCTGCTACTTGAGATATTGAGGGAGGAGATACTTCCCCCCTCATAATGGTTCTAAGTTCCCTCTTGTGTAAACTTTCTCTATATTCTTACCATCTAAGGTGTGTAACTCTTCCATTGATAACTCAATGCCCTATTGTAATTATTCAACATCGATGACATCAGGGTTCGGCTAGCTTATGATCTCTATAACATCCCACATAGCAAATTTAGAGATGAATGCAGGTCCTTTAGAGGGACCTAGTCGGCTAATTGATTCTCCTTGCTCAAAGATAAGAGGTATATTATGGCTACCTAAAATGGTAATAAGTGGAGGTCTATAGGGCCTATTCCTAATGAGAGGAACACTATCATCTTGTTCATCCTCTTTTCTATCCTTATAGTCTACATCAAACATGCTCCCATGATTTTGAGGGAGTGGAGGTCTTATGATGTGTTCATTCTTCCTCTCCCTATCAAGCTTCATTTCAATCTCTATGTTATTTCTTGAAATGTTTCTGAGGACTACTTAATCATTCATTGCATCCTTGTAAACCCATTCATGTACCTCCTCTTAGTGCTTATATTTCATGGACACATCTTTTTTAAACTTGAGCATGTGATTTGGAATGAAATTGTTGGGGTCCCATGCTCGAAAGTCATCTTTGGGTAATAGGTAGGAGTCCTTATGCCTTGCAGCTACTACAATGTCCTACTACTTTGTGATTTTAGTTTTTCCTAGCTTGTAGGAAGTTTTGTGGGGAATAGTCTTCTTTTTGTTTCTAAAGACACCATCAATTCCATGGAGTAGTTGATAGGCCATTTCTTCCTTGACTAACTTCATGGGTAGATACCTTGGTAGCTTGAGGGGAGCTACCATTACTCCCTCCACTCAGATGACCATATAATCAGGGTAGATCCATAAGCTACCCATTTTTTTCAACATATATTTGATTTCTAGGGGATCTCTTGGCATTTCACATTCAGTGATGTAATTATAAATAGGTGCGTAGAATTCCTCTACAATCACCTTCATATTGTTCTTGATGTAGTGGTAATGTGTAATTTAGAGAATAATTGGGGCACAAATTCATCTCGAGTAGGAGACCATGAGTTTGGTCCTAATTATGTAGTTGCATATATAATATCCAAAAAATAACTCATCATGTAGAATGGATCCCATTCTAGCAAGTGTCATGCATAACAGAGACCATTTTATTGCTAATGATGTCCCCACATGATAGAATTTGCTGATCTTTTAAGATTATCTGTACTAATGGAATGCTTATTATATCTACATAATCAATGTGTGTATTTCTAAAAAATCTATCGAGGAGGGTAAGGCCATTCCTAACCCACTTTATAAACTAATTAATGGGTATGTTCCCTATGTCATCCAGGAAGACAACCCAGATTAGGTTAGTCACCCATGATTCCAAGACTATTTCTGGTTTGTGTGTCTCATACCAGTTATCGATGATGCTTTAGTTATATGTTAAGTTGTGGCAAAGGTAGGTCATATTATTTTTTAGATCTAGGATCCAATATGAATCAATTGAGAGCCCTTGGTTCATGGATTTTAACAACCCATCCTCTCATCTCATCTTGTCGAAGATGCCATATACTAGGTTAGCATATGGCATGACCTCTAGTTTTGCTATGGCTTTGTAGAGATAGATAACTTAGATTGATAGGATGTTTGAAGCTAGTTGAATAACATGGAGCATAATGTTAGTCTCATCAATATCCTTATCCCCTTAAATATTGTAATATATGCTACTTAATGCATATCCCCCAAGTTTATGGCCTTGGGTATGAAATCTGTATCCTTGAACATATCTAAATTACTGTATTGAAATATAAAATCATCATTTCCAAATGCAACACTCTTACCTAAAGTGGAGGTTCTTGCATGTGCCATTTCTATAATGTTTTGAGTAGTAACTGATATCTTCTTGTACATATCTATAACTTTCAAGCTTCAATAATGGTGATCAAGTGCAATCTATGAAGAGCTAGAGCTTGGTTGAATTGAGAATGTAGATAGTAGAGAGAGCAAATATTTGGGGATTTGAATGTAAATTTAGGTAATAATAGCTGAGTTGAGTAGCCTTTTGAAGATTAATTTGATTAATGCAAGGCTTGATAATGATTTCGGTTCATGTCGTATTAATGGTAAGCTCATCACCTTTGCATTCAAAACACTATGTACTATTATTTTTAGTATTTAATTATTTTAACACTCAAATTTAACATTTATTTGCCTTTGATTCACCATCAATTTCAGATTTAAAGCTAAATATTTACACCTTCTAACATGTGGCATGCCACCTCAGATCCAACTAGGCACTCATAAGGCCTGAAGCTGATTAAGCTATTTAGTTGGCTTAAATCTGGATACATGACACCTTCTAATTACTCTTGGGCTCTAAAAATGTAGTTTAGTGTGATGATTCATTTATACCATGCCACATGACAACCTTCTATTCATGATGAGCTCTTAGGTGGAGCCCTCTAATTTTGGTTGATTGTAGGAGTGCCATTGCTCTTAGAGGTAATCGAAGCTTTCTCTTTACCAAGTGGCTCTTTCATAGGCAATCATGGATTTGATTTTATAGGTGGCTCTCTTAAAAGGCTCTCAGGGCTTTGCTTTTCTAGGTGTCACCTTCAAAAGGCTTTTATATAACTATTATAAACTTGTCATTAATCATGTGGTTTAGGTGCTTCCACAAATCACTCTTAGAGGAAATCTTGCTGGTCTTGGATCACAACTTCATGAGAATGATAAGTTACATCATCACATGGGTCCTTAGTGGACATGCATCACTTTAATGGGCCTTCAAAGGTGTTCTAGTGGATCTTTAGATAGAATCAGTATAGGTATGACATGTGTCATCATTACATGGGTTCAAAGGGGATGCATGTCATTCTTGTGATATTATCTTCATTCTTTTGCCACTTATCATTCTCAAAGGGAACTTTGGATAGTTGTATGCCATTGAACCTTGATTGGATAACTCAAGTGCATCCACATGTTCACCTTATGATCTCTCACGAGTTTTAGATTAGATGTGATGTGGTGTGGATGTGCATTGATCTCAAATGAATCTAAGGGGAACACATGTCATTTTGAAATACTTCTTAGGTCTAGTTGGTTACCGTAAGGACATGTGGTGGTATCTTATGGGATTATTTATTATAATAGGATGCATGGATGATGCATGGTGGTTTAGATTGAAAGGGATTACTTGGAGGAGCTGAGATATTGACATATAGCCTTTGGATTTGAATTCTAATGGTTAACTTCTTCTTATACTTCCCATATGATGTCATATGGTTTGTGAGGTTCATAGATTTACTCCAAGTGTCTTACACAGAGTGTGATGAATCATTGAGGCATCATGAAGGCTGATGGAGTGGATGCCTATCTTCTTTAGGTTACAGCCTTTAATTTGACACTTCTTGATGCATCACAAATTGTTATTTTAACTTTGATGTCCTGTGAGGCCAAGTGATAAGTTAAGTTAGACTCATGAAAATGTTGAATGCCCATCATAAGCAATTTAAACAAGCTTATAACAAAATTTTTCAAGTACTTTAAATGAAATATAAGGTTAGTTTCAATGAGATTAGGTGAAGCTTATTATGTTCATGCTGATTGGAAAACTAGGTAGAACATCCTTAATGAAGGCCTGTCTACACATTTTTAAAGTATTCATGGTTAATAATCCATTTTTTAAATAAAACTTATAGCATCCTAAATATTTCTAAGTATTAGTCCTTACTAAAAAATAGATGATTGACCAAAGATTGGTAGGAAGTATTAAATCAATTATCTTATGCAGTTAAATGATTTTGCAAGATTGGACTTTTAGGCATTTTGAAAAAATTAAGGAGGGTCTCCATTATAGAAATATGGGGTAGTTGGGCATCAAAAAGCATATGATATAACCAGAAGAGTGAATCATTGAATTTACTAGCCCATACCCATCTGAATAGCTGCTCTATTAAGAACCTACTGCTGATTTAGATTCCAATAATGCTATTATGATCTTTATTGGTCATTGATTATATTTCCTCTGACCTGATAATTTTGGTTGTGGTAGGGCCAACGAATTTTTCACATGTTCTCAATAAGACCATAATATTTTTTAATTTTTTGGTCTTGAGAGTAATTATCATCTGATTATGATATAAATTGGAATTTGTGCTAATGCTATCTACAATATTTTTTTCATTAATTAGTGAAGAACCATTGTGCTAAGGTATTGGCACCTCTAAGAGGTTTTTAACAATAAATTTATCTTGATTGTCCCATATCACCTCTGAGAAGGGTTCACTAAAAAACATTAAATTTTGACTTTCATTGTCTTCTAGAACCTTAAACAAGGTTTCACTAGAAGATGCTGAGTTTATAATTTGATTATCCCTTAGAACCTCTGAAAAGGTTTCACTAGAATTTTATTCTTTTTATGTATGAATGTGGTCTTGGTCCCCCTACTATTATGCACTTGATATGCTGTCATGGATGTAGTTTAATAAAGTGTGATTATGTCAGTCCTAATTGATGCTTGTGGGAGGTGGAACACCAACATAATGGCTATGTTAGTTGGTGGTAATGGTATGTGGAGTAGTAATCGAATGATGAAAGGTATAAAAATACTCTTAGAAGATAATAGGAGAACTTGTATTGATGTTGAAGTAATCATCCTAAAAAACTATAAAAGGATCACAAAAGTATTCAATTATATTTACAAAGCAAGTGTAACCAATGTTATAACAACCATGACTATATTATGATTCTGAAGATGATTCTAAATCAAAGGACTCTAAATCCAATTTTGAGATTGACATTGATTCTAATTCAACTATTAAATATGATACTGATTCAATAATAGAACCAGACTCTATTTTTGATTCTTCTTTGATTATGGGTATTACTATAATGATGTATTGTTGAGTGTGTGGTATTAGATAAGTAATGACCTTTGATGGAACAATGGGCTCTTCAAAAATAGATTCATCTTAGAAAGGTTCAACATAGACTGGATCATCTAGGTGGAGCCCCTCAAAGAGAGGAAACAACTTGTGGGATGACTCCATAGAGACTGGATTGTCAAAGTGAGACTCCTCAATGAGGGGAAAAAGGTCTAGAGACAAATGTTAGGGTGTGGAGCTAAAAGCTTCACCTAAGGCAAACAAGAGGTTTTCGGAGCTTGATAGTCACCGGCGTTGGAAGGCCAAAACCGATGTCAGTCAGGGGACAGTGCAAGGGAAACTGGCATCAGCTGCACCTGTACCCATACTAGTACTCTGTCTAATCTACATCTTGGCTTGTATTCATCTTCAAGCTCCCACTTGAAGACAACCCACCACACTCCTTGTGGTGTTAATCCTGTGCCTAAATTTTTTCATCCTTAGCTTACCTTTTTCTGTCGTTGCTATACTCCCACTCAATCAGAAACCCTGTGAATGACCTGTAATCAACAAACCACTAACAAGATCTAGGCATCTATTAGTCAAACTCACTCTGAGAACATCCAACCTGGCTCTGATACCAACTGTTAGGAACCCCTTATCCAATGGTAGCACAATTGATTACTTTCTTATAAGCAATTAAACACAAAATTATACCAGAATGATTAAGTAGAAACTTGAGACAACAAAGAATTTGAGAGACAATACACACTCTTGTATTAAATACTACTAGAAGAAAATACAATAAAGAAGATGCCACTTCTTCCTCCACCTCAAAGGCTTGCCACACCTCAAGACCTTCTTCCCTCTCTCTCTTGCTCAACACAACCAACTCAACAACCCGAGTTGTTATCCCCTCTTGAATACTTCAACTGATCTCCTTGACCTTACACCTGTAGATCTCCTTGACCTTGCTTCAATGCTTTAATACTTTACTTGCTTGATTTACAATACATGCCTCATGGGTCTTTAAATAGAATCCCATGCATACAAGAATAGAACTCTAATTACAATAATTAGACATGCAGCTCATGACTATAATTAGTCATTTAACATGCAAACACTCGCTTCACTTAATTGACTGTTTGTCAACAACAGTTCTGGAACACACAGGTGACCGACATCGGTCCCTACTTGCTTGGTGCTGCCAACATTGGCCAACTTCCTGCTGATGCCGGTTGCCTTCTGCATTGGTCATGATCGACGTTGGTCATGCTGCCGACACCGGTACTTTTGGATCTTCAACAACCTCTTGTTTCTTTATGTCTGTAATAGTTGAAGCTTTTAGCTCCACACCCTAACAATCTCCCACTTGGAGATAAATAGCTGCAATTGTACCTATACCTGTACACCATCTACTTTGTTCCCTTGGCTCTGTATCCCTCTTCAAAGTCACTCTTGAAGACCAACCACCACAAAACCTATGATGCTATACCTGTCACTTATGCTAAAAGAATTTTGCTGCTCCCAAATTCTTCATGACATACTTCTGAACCAACTTTACCCTTAGCTCAGAAAACTCCTTGTTTATGAAACCCTACAACAAGCAACACAATACAGTAACAGGATAATGTAGCTAATATTATCCAACCTGGTAAAGATAAATACAATGGTCAAACCTCCATTGTCCTGTAGCCTAATCAAGACCATATACCATAGCCTTCTGTCTCACGTGTCCATCCACTCCCTTCTCTAACTTGGGAATCCATCCATCCAGTGCTTCCTTCCAGCTGACAACTCCACCAACAAATTCCTATTTGGTTCTTCTCCAAGGACTCACACTCCTCATCCATGCCAAGCTCCCACTGTTTCTGGATTCTACCTGCATTGCTTCTTCACATCTTCCTAGTTTTTGACCATCAGTAAGCAATATAAAGAAGGTGAACAATGAATATGAGGTTCACTTACCCTTTCTGACCTCCATATGGGATGTATTGTTAAGTGAAGAACTATGTTAGTTCAACTTGTGTAAGTTGTTAGTTGTGACCTATGAGAGAAGATTACTCAGGTGGGAAGATTACTTGGAGCCCTTGAGGAGGAAGCCTCACAGAGGTGGAAGAAGAGTGTGATCTCTTTATTTTAATTTCCTTTGTAATGAGTTGAATACAATTGTGTGTTGCCTCTCATATTCTGTGTGTTTTCTCATTGATAGTTATTTGTTCTTCTGGTTATTTTCGCAATCCTAAGTTGCTTATACAATGGTAATCATGTGTGCTCTTAATTCTAACAAGTTGTGTCAGAGCTTTAGGGAACTTAGGTCCTATCAACAAATCCATAAAGACTGGCTTGTCACAGTGAAGTGTTTAAAAAAAAGACAAGGGTTGAAATGCAACTCCACCAAGACTATCTTGTAAAATCAAGGTTCCTAAATAACATGAAAAAATCAAAAGGTGATTCATCACTGGTTGACTCATCATGAATGAGTGTTTCAAAAATAACATCTAGAATTAATTAATTATTTTAGCCTTGGTACACACTTGTTTGAAAAATCTTAGATTTGAACACACTTGGGTATTTAATAGATAATGGCTCTTGGATGAACAATGATCAACTATTTGGCACGAAGACCTTTGGGTGGGATTTTATAAATTGTGGAATAGTTGGTATTAGATGAGTAAGGGCTTGTGGTTCAATATTGGGATTTTTGGAAATTATATTAATGAAGAAGGGACCAATAAAGACTAGCTTGTCAGATTCAAAGTTCCTCCACAATGGGTTCAACAAATACTGGTGATGGGCCTAGGATAGTAACTTTAACATGCCTAGTCATGATCACATGACCTTATTCAGGTAATGAGCTAGTAAAATTGGAAGGAAAGGGAGGAGAGCCTATAATGATAATCCTTTGGTGCTATAGATCTTGGTTTCTAATTCAAACCAAAGGGGCAGGGTCTAAAATTGTAACCTTTAAGCACTGCAAATCTTGGTTGTCAATGAAGGCTAAAGAAAGAGGGCCTAGAATGGTAACCCTTAGGTGCTACAGAGTTTGGTTGCTAATGCAAGAAAAAGGAAGAGGACCAGGTCAATGTATGATAATTGGCATGGTTTGGTTAGGTAATTACAAATTATCCCCAAAGAGGGTGATATCAATTCAAAAAATATGCCCCCATAAAGGGCGATATTGGTCCAAAAAGATGCCATAGTTTGAAGATGGTTTTCTATGTTTGTGAAGTGTTTTAAATTTTAGTTTACAAACATTTAAAAGGTGCTTTTTGACTCTTCAATAAAATAAACACAAGTTAACATGAGACTATAATAAAAATGAAATGGTGTGATGCCACACAATTAGAAGAAAGAGGTTACAAAATTGCTCAAACTTGGTTGGTTGAAATTATCAAATTAGAAGAGGGTAAAACAATATTGGAACCTAGGGTGCAGGTCAACAAACAAAAATATAGGTTCAAAGTATGTCATTATCATAAAAATATAAGCATAAATATGGTGAGTCATGGCTAGAGAATACAGAAGAAGACCTTTTAGATCAATAAGAATAAGACATGAACTAAGAAGCTCAAGAGATGTGAATTAATACAAGAACTACTAAGCAGTAAAAAACAAATGAATAACACATTAAATCCACATGGAAAATAAGTTAGAATGGTCCAGGAACTTAGAATGTGAGTGAATTCAAGATAATCTAAGTCAAAATTAATAATAGAATGGGAAAGAGTCTAGGTAATGACCTTCAATCCAAATGAAAAATCTCACCCAAGTTACTCAAATTAAGTGCAAAAGGTAAACCATTAGCATTTTGGATTAGAAATTAGAAAGACAATATTTTGAATTTGGATTAAAAAAGAAGGAATTTAGATTTTCCAAGTGATGAATAGTTCTAGACTCATAAAAATAGTGTATCAACTCTTTTTAGAAATACAAACATAATGATTTGATTGAATTTTGAATAAGGAACAAGTGATTTAGATTTGACTAGCGTAGTGCCTATTTGTTCAAAAGAAATGGCGTATAAAAAGTGTTTTGTTTTTGACATATTTTGGTTTCACACAAATAGTTTTTAGATTCAAAAGATAATATAAGTAAACAAGAACAAGAAAAATACCAAAGTGTATATCCTATCCTAGAAAAATGACAAGGTGGATTCATACTCTTGGATTCCATCTATATACTCCTTCTTGAGAGGAAATAAGTTGTAAATCTAATAAATTTCGATGAACATGAGAAGTAGGGTTTTCAAGCCCCCTCTTCTCTCAAGAGATCGTACTACAACATGGAATTTTAGGCTACTCACCCTCCACCAATAGTATTCCATGACAAGTTGGTTTTTTTTCAAATATCAAGTATCACACATTCTAAATGGTCCCATAAGTGTGATTAAAACTAGGGTGTAACATGTCATTTAGATCCAAGTTAACTTGCTTGTTATGAAAAGGTCTTGTCCTTTTCACAACCACTACATATTTCAATTACTTAGTATGGTGTGATGTCCAATTTAAACATTCATTCCAAAGTAGTTTCATACTAACATATCTTTTTTAACCACTCAAATAAGCATTCCAAAAAGTCAACCTCAATTTGTATACCCCTCCCATGGAGTGGTGTTGAAATGATAATGAGATATGAATTTTTGGGTCAATGCTTCCCTAAAGAACTCATGGGGAGGTTATGAACTTCCACCCACAAGCCAAGATGCAAGAAAATAAAAAATTCTAGGACTTTATGGTCATTTTGGGGATCACTCAAATCACTTAAATTTTGGGGAGTGCCTTAATGAATTTCTTTCTATGCTTGGACAAACTGAAAAAAGAAATAAGTGAGGAATTTTTGGATCACCCAAATTCCCTAAAGGGGATGGGGGGAGAACATACATGCTATATTTAGTTTGCAAAACAAATAAACAATAAAAAATAATTAAAAAACAAAAGCTCTTAAGAGCACATATCTAAATTTTAAATTTAGTTTAGAACATCAAATGAAATATGAAATGAAATTTGCCTTTGGTTTTTGTGAAATAGAAACTAAGTGTCTTAAAACCTATAAAACAAAGTATTGGAAGTCAAAACAAGGGTGTAGGATGTTCAAATAAACTTTTAACTTGTTGTTTTAACTATTTATTTTTGAGATAGGGTGTTCCCACCATTTTT
Source organism: Torreya grandis (assembly GCA_037957365.1). NCBI lineage: Eukaryota > Viridiplantae > Streptophyta > Pinopsida > Cupressales > Taxaceae > Torreya > Torreya grandis. Next base: position 698,416 of record JARHVA010004382.1, read on the forward strand.
TAGAGAATTTTTGTTGTTTAATAAGATGATTCAGCCATTTCTTAGTAAAAACCCATTATTACAGAAAGACACAAAGACACTATCTGGTGATCCCACTGATTAGTGGGGCAATATCACCGACTAGCATGGCTATTCCACTAATAAATAGGGCAAACTCACCAAAATGATAAAAATGATAGAAATTAAAAACACAATAGTTACCTATAGGTTTTGGTCTAGGACGATCTTATTGATCCTTTGACAAACCCACCGTTCCATAGGTTGAACCTACCAATATTTAGGTTGATTTTGCCATTTCTATAAAAACACATAGATAGATATAAAAGAAGATAAAAGTCAATTTATATATTTGCATGGGTGATCTCACTATTACTTAGGGAAATTATACCATTCCATAGGGCTTTCTTGCTGATGTTTAGGTCTAAATCACTGATTCACAGTTTGATTATACCATTTAGTCTAGAAGACAAAACATGGAAATTAGAGAAAAAGATGAAAAAACAACTTCAAAATAGGGTCTGAGTGCTTAATTAAAAGGGATAAAATGATGTGTGAGATGCATAGTCCCACTGGGCCTGCCAAAATGGAGAATAGTATTATGAAATAAGTTTGATCATGTGTTAGTCTAGAAATATCCAAAATAAGCATAAAGAACTAACTTATTAAGATGACTCCTTCAATGGGCAGTGTTAATGAATTCAAAGAGAGAATTATGAAAGCAAGATGATACTATACCTTCCAAGTAGCTATTCTCCCTCAAAAGTGATCAATAAGCATGATTTTCCCTAGATTTGGTGTTCTAAGTCTTTATCAATGAGGTGTAGCATGAGCCTCCATCATCTCTTAGTTCACCAATGGCTTAGGTTCTTCAATTTGGTCTAATTAAGTGAATAAATAAAGTTTATATACAATAATTTTTGCATAATAAGTTTTCACATCTAAAGCTTAAAAATGATGGTCTTGGCCCACTTATTTATAGCTTTTTGAAATGTTTAGTATCAACAATGACCATCCATATTGAGATAAAAATGTGTGGCCATAGATTGATTCAATCTTAGAGAGATAAACAATAAATAATGTCATCTATATTTGGAAGAATGGGGCATTGATGAGGCATGTGAGAGCTTAATCTTGATATTTAACCTATTAATGTCTTATGGATGACAACCATGTGATGATGCAAAATTGAACAATGAATTTCTATAAATAGATATTCAACAAATTTCATGGAATTTCTACTTAAGCTCCTAATTTAGTTTTGATTTACTTAATTGACTTTAATTAGTTTTTTACAATTATTTGAAAGTTTACTGCATGTTTAATTAACCTAGTTAGAAATCTCATTTTACTAAGTCATAATTTAAATAGAGTATAATTAGAAGAAGATGTCAATTGTGTACAGGATAATACCCCAGTTAGGGTATTATAAATGCCAATTGACACATGTACATGATGTGTGCAACTGAATTGGAAGATTTCAATGATCTAGGATGTCATTTTGTATGGTCATAATTTGAGTCAAATTGATTTAAAAAAGATAATAATCACTTAAAATGCATTTCCCCATTTAGGGATGCATGAGCTCAAATTGTCTCTTGTATGTGACAAGTTTGAATGATTTAGAACATTTTAATGATTTTGGTCTAGATTGTGTATTATCGTAGAATATTATTTGGATTGACAATTTTAGCACAATAGTGATAGGAATTAGATGTATATACAAACCACCCAAAAGGACTCATAGAAACCAACATTAACATCCAATAGTGTTTCCCCCCAAAAGGGTTCTTTATGTACCATCAATAATTCCCTCTTCAATTTCTAGTTCTAGTTTTCTACAAGATGATGGTATTCCCCTTTTCTTATTAGAATTTCTATAATTAATCTCTCCTTTTCTAGGATTTAAATTTTTATGATGAAACCATGATCTTGAATATCAAGAATAGTGCCCCCATTCATCTTTTTCAATAGACCCTATTTGTTTAAGAGTTGAAAATATGTGATGGAATTTTTGGTACACCAGTTTATCCTCAAGTAATTATTTAAGAGAAATGAATGAGTTCAAATTCTCCGTAGGAGAGGGGTTGGAACTTGGAATAGTCTATCTTATAAGGCTAAAAGTCTCTCCCCCCAATGAGGGTTGAGTTGAGTCATAAGTCACAGACATAGACATGATCTTCGATACTAGATTGATATCCAAATTAGTAGGAATATCAATGATCTTATCCAAAGGAAAATTTATAGTAGTCCCTCATGAGTCATTAGATATATCCTTATAGCATTATAGGTCAATCTTATTTAATGGGTTTAAAAAGGGCTTTTGAATTCCTTCAGAACCTAAGCCCTTCTAGTCCTCACTTCCCTTAATGTGATGTGGCTACCTTAGAAGGATAGGTTCCCTATTACCATTAATAGAAGCCATATAAATAGGGCAAGAAATTCTAAGGATATGAAGACAAGAACATAAATTATAAAGACCTGATAAACCATCAATTTGAATCTTTATCTCCACAACTGCACTTATTTCTAAGTAGGATGGACTTTAGAAGAGGTTTAGAAGGAGAAATAAAAACCTTCACCCTAGCCTCCAATAGTCTTATCCTTCCACAAGTGGCTGGGTCAATTAGTAAGGAACCTCAAAATTCTAAAAAATATTGAGGATAACATCTTCACGCAAAAAATCTAACGAGAGTTCTAAAAGGGAAATCCATGCTAGAAAGTCCTGGCAATAGCTTAAATTATTGGAAAACCATAGCTTTCATTTTTAAAGGGGGCAATTTTTTTTCCCATAAGTCTAAAACCATCTTGGAATGTTTTACACAAATATTCACTACTAGAAAAGGAGATAAAAAAGAAATCCTTGGCCAAAGGAATAATATCTATAGGCTACCTAAGCCTCCAACTCTTATTGGCTCACATCCCAAACTAATATGTGCCTGGATAAAATCCATGATATTTGGATAAAATAGATAAGTCCTACTATTCCTCCACATTTGCCACCATAGAATCTAAAATTGATAAATAAATTCCATCATCCAAAACTAAAGGTAACAACATGTTCCTCAAGAATTGTTTTCTGTTACCAAACTGTACACAACACATAGCTTATGAGGTATTTTGATAATAAATTAGTTACAAGTAAACCCTTTGTAAATTGTATTTAATTTTTATTAATATATTATTGTTTCAAAAATACCCTGCAAATTTATTATCACACAATTGATCATGGTTCATTGAAGCTCCATGATTGAAGTTTCAAAATTAAACAAATCCATTCCAAACTAAACTAACATGTAGAAAAAATATTGAATATAATTTTATCTATCCATCTCATTATGTTTCTATTATACTCAAGTTCTTCTCCAACTATAGAATCATTGTATTTTCAAGACTCAACACATAATTTTTTTTAAACCCAACACATAGGTGTCACCTCATTCCAAATAGAATCCTCTAGTCAATCGACATTCAAACATGCTAATTTTTTAAGAATTTTATACAAGGATCATAAAAAAATTAAATCCTAATTTTGAGTCATAGTTATTCAAGGATGCATTCAATAGTTCTCAAGTTCTAGTTCAAGTTAATCTAAATGAGTTGAACAAATTGAATATAATGAATTAAATTATTAATAGTTATCTAACCTTAAGAAGTTAAAATTATATTATCTTTCCAAAAATATTTAACAATTAGTTCAAAAAAAAATGACACTTGTAGAGGATGGTAGAATAATAGTTGCAATAATTGCACTCCCCTTTTATACATCTTTATTATGTTTATTTTTGTAACTAAAAATCCTATTTTATGCAATTATTATCATCAAGGTTTTGTGAGCTATCAATATTTTGAGTTTCCAATTTTGTTTTTTTGTTTTATGTCATGGACTAGTATATTTTATGCATTTTTTGATTTTAAGTTTTTATAAGAAACATTTTTCAAAACAAAACTTTCATCATGTTGTCTTATGTCATCAACACACTTAGTTTATACATTTTTTGTCATCAACTTTATGCAAGAAAGAATTTCATAAAAACATATTTGATAATCACTTATTTTCACTACATTTTTCATCCCCCTTCCAATACATCTTTATTATATTGATTATTTCTCATTGACAAACCTATTGTACTTATTATTTTATTAAGATTATGCGGTTCATAATTATTTTAAACAACCAATTTTTCCCATCACTAGAAAATAAAGTGCTAATATTAATTTGGGTACAAAAAAAGTGCAAGGAATCTATTATATTTAGGGATATTATAATCACCTAAAAATATTAAATGCAAAATTCAATCTCTTTTAAATAAATTATGCAACACGTTGAAAAATACCATATGCATGTAAGATTTGATTGTGCTATGAATACAAAATGTAGGAAATGATGAAACTGACATAAAAATCAATTTATTATTCAAATATTTGTCAATTATTTATAATACGTGGCACCCACTCTAAATGTGAATCATTATAGACACATTAAAAAAAATGTGTCAATAGTAGTGGATGATGGATGTAAATGTTTTGAGGATTGATACTAATTTTCACTTACTTGAAATGGTTCATATTTAGAGTGGGTGACCACCCACTATAAACTTAATGACTATTATTTATCTATACATACAATGGTTCACGTGGATTTTTAAATTTATTGTTAGAAAACATAACCTTCACATTCGAAAAGAGTGTAAACTACTTTTTCAGTATACCTAAGCTTCTAATTTAGAGTGGGTAGTCACCCACTCTAAACATATTGACACATATATTCACAATACTTGCAATGGTTCACATGTATTTTTATATTTATTATTAGTAGACATAAGCTTTACATTCAAAATGTATCTCACTCTAAATAGGAACCATTGCATGCATAGTGTAAATAATTTTCAATCATAATGCTTCACATTTAAAGTGGAATTAAATTTGAGAGTGAATCTTATGTCTACCAATAATAAATTTAAAAGTGCATGCAAAACAATAAAATTACTATGAAAATATGTGTCAATATGTTTATAGTGGGTGGTAACCCACTTTAAATGAGAAGATTAGCTCTATTGACAAAGTAGGTTGGATTCTTTTATTGTAACCCCATAGTGGATACACCTTAGTTATTGACTGAGGATTGTGACCCTATGATTTTTGGATTATGTTTGACACTTGACTAGTGCTAAAGGTGATTTATTATGATAGGTATTATGTTTTGGTGTTATGTTCTTTGGTCATGATCTGTTGGCATGGTTATCGTCTATGATTCTAATTTATTATTATAGTATCAATTATGATTTAGATGATTTTGCTTTATTACACGTCATATTATGGTGATTTATTTATATCATGTTTAGTTCATAATTATATTATTATTTAGTTATTGATACTTATTCAAATGTTGTTGATGTACCTTTTGATGACTACAAGGATAGGTCAATGAGCTAGGCTTAGCGATGGGCTTCGATAGGTCAGGGAATAATAGAGAGGATAACGAGTAGTTAGATATGACTCCAACCAGTATAATGAGTTATAAATAAGATTCTAAATCTAGTTATCATACTTGAGTCTTTTCCCATCATTGATAGTTTAACTTTGTGATTGTTACTTTAGTCTTGTTATTTCCTATCTTTGCTAAGTTGATTTTAGTGTTGTGAAGGATTTGGCTTGTTGATAATGTGTATGTGACAATTTTACATTTTGTCCCTTGATTGAGTTAATGACTTTATCCTTGTGGTTTGTTATTCTAGTGATTTTGGGTGATTGTCTTGGGTTGTTAATTCTAGTCTTTGTATGCATGAATGCTCAGTTTACCCTAATAAAGTCATTATGGGGATTTGTTGAGTCTTGTGTTTGACATTGTACAAACCATTCTTGTTTTTAATCCTTATAAATGGATGTCTACTCCACTCCATAGATTGAACCTTGGGTGCTTAACCTTCTTGAAGCCTGGGATCACAATGTGGTAAGGTGGTTTGAATTCATTATGATGTCATGGGATTTAGCTTAGACTAACCGATATTCTTCATGGGGTTTCTTTAGCTTCAAGGGACATATTTTAGTCGTCATTGAGTAAGGGTTGAAATTATCTTATTATTTTCCCATGATGGCCTTATATTTCAACATGGGCATTGACTAGGATGCCATATAGGCTTTTGACTTGTATCGACTACCATGCATTATAGGTTGTAATTATGTAATGGAAATATTGGGAGCTCACATTAGTTTATTATTTTTTCCATAATGGCTCTAATATTGAAGCTTTACCACTTGAACTAACCTGTTTAGAAAACTACTCATTATTTGGGGGATTATAATTTTGACCCATCCCTAAGTCAATGCTAGAAATCTAAATGAAGAAATCGTAGGCCTGTCAATATAGTCAATGAAAATCAAGTTTTAGGGACTATATCCCCAATGTATTTAGATTATGCATTATGGAGTTATGGAAAGAGGCTAGAATTGCAAAAAGGTGGCCAAAGTCTTGAGTCCTCTACAATGTGGATGTAGACTTTGGTGGGAAAAGGAGAAAGGGATTTGGGTTATTTTTTTGCATAATAAAATGAGGAAGATGAGAGACAAATGGAAGCACAAGTTATTTAACTTCCATGGCCACTTGAAATCTTCCAAGTAAGTGCTATCTCATTTTCTAGGCAATTTATTTTGGGTTTCATTTGATAGTTTTATAATATTCCATTTTGGGTTATGGGTTTCATTGGAATTTCTACTTTTTGCATTACATTCAAATGGACTCTTAGGAGATAAGTTTTTAAAAATAATGGGTGATTTACATAAAGTATTAGGAGTAGGATCTGAGCCTAACTCTTAATTAAGGAAATAGTACATCACATGAGAGGGATGTGGTGCTTATTTTGTATAAGATTATTGTATTTTTGTATATTATTATAGTTGAGATTTTTGGGGATTTTTGCTTGGAGATGATTTCATCTATATTTTTTTCTTTGTGAATGAAATGATTCTAGGGTTTGACTTAAAACAAAGATCGTTAGAGGTCATTTCAAAAAAAACCCAAGCTAGGTAAAGACAAAACCATTATTGGCATGATTTTTCACCTTCAGTCTTAAAATTGGGTTTTATTCTAGTAGTTTTTCCTGTAACCTTGTATTATATCTATGTAATTAGTGAGCCATGTTTCACCAAGCATAAATAGATGTTTTCATGTTAGAAGACCCTCATCATGTGATCTAATTCATTTCATTAACTAGATTTTAATTAAGCCCCACCTATTTTTGTTAGGGATTATATGTGTTGGGTTTAAACCTACCTTTACTTATTATTAATGGCAATGGTTGTGAGAATTCTTGTTCACTCTTTATACCCTATATTGTAACATTATGTGAATCGATGGTGGCTCAATTAAGTCCTCCTAGAGTCTTATTGGTCTCAAACTTTTTGTGGGTATACAAAGTTAGTGGGATAGTTTGAATCCTTGGTTTCAATATGTGATGGGCTGAGTGAGGTCAACTTAAGTTTATTAAGCTATGTTTTATTGGAATAAACACCATTGTGGGATATGAATAAGTTATTTAAAGGCACTAGGTTATATGTTTTTAATTGGAAGGTTATCTTGACTTAAAGGTATTCTATTATTGATTTGGAGGATTATACATGGCTATGTGGTCATTTAGATTTTGGGACTATGTCTCTTCCTTATTTTCTTAGTCTATGTGAGATTTTATTCACTTTTTGTTATTTGATGGTGTTCATTTTGCTACTTTTCAAAATTGAGTTCCCCTTTTTATATTGGCTTGGAAGCCCATATGAGTGTTAGAAGACCTTGAGTTGATCTCAAATCCTGAATGGAATCAATTTTGATTTGATGTTGATCAATTCTTGATTTTGAATTGAATGCTAATGGCCTACTCAAAATTTGATATGATTTATTGTCAGGAATATTTTCTCCTTGGATCGATTGTATAATTTTGGTTTGTATATAGTTTCCTTCTTAGTGATTGGCTATAAATTGTTATATTTTTCTCCTTATTGATATATGTCATTATCTTATTTATTTTCTAACTATTGGGAGTCATTTTGGTGGCTTATAATCATTGTTGTATTCTCAAAACCTCTCATAAGTACTCGATTGCCTAATTCCACCTTCCAATTAATGGGTGGGTTAGTTAGGGCCACCTTATGGATGGTCTCATGGGACTAGTGATGCAGGATTTACTTCTTGATGGTTCATGTGATGATTTTTAATTCTAGGTATTATTATTGATGACAATTAAATGATGGTAACTGCTGTAACATATCTTACTATAGGATGCTCTCCTTTTAATTGATTGTAATGGTTATATTATGCATATGATTCACATGATAAGCATGTTGGTATTTTAGAAGCTATTAATATGCTTATGATTAATATCCTATTGCACTTCTTGTTAATATTACAAATGTTATGGTGTAAGTTGAACTTGATGTAGGTATTATAATATTATTCTGTCAAATTATATTCTCTCTTATATATTGATAAGGTCTTGAAAATTAATTAAAAGTGGATGTTGCTAATGGCTTGACTTGATATGAAATTGATATATACTCACCCTTATTATGAGATTGTAATGGTGATGGTAATTCAATGATAATTATATGACCTTGCATATGTACATAACAAAAAGAAGAAGTTGGGTACAACTAGATAAATTATTGTTTTCCAATATCTATGAGTATTGATATTACTTCTTATGATAAGTTGTTGACTTCCATTTTATCCTTTAGAGGATGACTATTATAATTTGCTTATTCTTATAAATGTTAATTAGTTTTTTGCATTAATCAATTAGTGAGTATATTATTTCACCAAATTATGTGTAGGTTGGCCCACTCATTATTGACACCGTCAAGGAAAGAATTGATTATAATTTGATATATTTTTATGGTTTAAACTCTTGCATATATTATCATTATTTAAACAATTATTTTTTTAGTAAATCAATTTATGGTTAATCATTGGTTATCACAATTTTACTAAATAAGATTAAATTAATCAATGCCATTATATATATAATTAAATTGGTAGAAGTTAAGGGTCATACTATATTGAATTGTGTAAATTTATATGTATATCTAATTGGTTATGGCTACACTTAGGTGTATTAATTTTGAGAAAATATAATATTCTAAACCTTCATCATATTATTAGATAAATGCTGGGTTTTCAATATAGCATGTATCCTTCCTACATGAGGAAGGGTATGAGAAGTGGGACTTTGTTTTGAAATGCTAGTTTGTTCCAAAAAACTAGAAAAGGGTTGGAAATGAAAACTAATGCATGAAGTCTAAACTTAGAGAAAAAAGCTTCAAGTACATGGCATTTGCACATGTTGACAATTTATTTATATCTTTATATATACATAATGATCATGCTATATTGTTATTTCTTTCAGAAGGTTACTATTAGAATCTTGTCCCGTTTAGTAAGGACTCATCATGAAAGTTTATTGGTTCATGCTTACTACTAACAAAGTTCCTAGGTTATTATCAAGTTACCCATTTAATGATTTAATATTGATTGATTTGTTGGAGGAATATAACTTGGTTATGATTATCCTTATTAAATAATTGAACTAAACCAAGTCTTTATTAGAGATATTGAGACCAAGTAAATTAATCATTTCATTTGATGGTTAGTTGAAATATAGGAATGAATTTCCAACTAGTCATGTGTCATGGGAATATATATCGTTGTATCTAGAAATCAAAATATGTTAATAGATGTGGATGTATCCTTTACCCTATAATTAACAAGTGGGTAAACTTGAAGTTCTCACTTTGAATAATCCATATGGTGCAAGAACTTTAGGGCTAAACGTTCAACCATTTAATCATAACAAGCAACACAAATATAAAATCCCACAAGTCCTTGATTCTAAATCAAAGAATGGGAATATATTCTTATGTGTTTAGCAATTAATTATTATATGGTGATTGACGTGAATGTGGCAAGTGAATTATATGTTATGATTTCTATGCATTACTTCATATTAATTATGGTGATCATTGGTTTAAACTACCAAACTAATGATTTCCCTTGGTCGATGGGTAACCATTCCTATATTGATAAATATGGGTATGATTCATGGTCAATGTTGGGTTATAAAGTGGCCTAATCTAATAATCATGATTACTTTTTGAGAGGTGGTCTTATGCCTCTATTAATAAGGACTTAATTACCCCTTGTATCATCCAACTAGACTATATTAGGATGACCTGGGCACTTAAGTAAGGTTAAAGGATTATTAAATGGTCTTAATAGGGAGGCACATGCCACATATAGGTTTCAAAGTTTATTAGTGTGTAATTACACATTGATAAACCCTAACCATATACTGCTTTAACTACAACCTACTCTCTAATAAAATCCTTTAAAGGTAAATTAACATTGATTAAGTGTTTTTAGTCCATCTAATATGGGTTTGTTTGTAATTATATCATCATACACTCAAGGAAGATGCCAACATGCATTATTAAGAATGTGTAAATGGGTATTATATATAACTATGCTCATAATCTATAAAGTAATTTAAATTTTTTTTGGAGGTTGTTTCATTTGGTATCAAATCCTATGATCTATCTCTTTTTGGGTGAACATATTCATATTTCACTCTTATAAAGTAAGATAAGCATTGGTTATTTAATAACTGAACTATTTTATACTAAACAATGGCTTTTTCCAAATTGAAACTCTAAGAGTCTTGTGATAAGAATTTTTTCTAACATAGAAATAATGAGCTATTTCATTTAAATAGGGATATAATATGATTTTTATAAAGGCACTTAGCCTCTTGAACTGAAAAAGATAATGCCTTATTTTGTAATATTGAGGTGTTAGAAATACATATATTTCTTGGAATTAATGGATGTGTGTAAATCTGTAAGTTTTTGCAGTAACACTATGATACCTACCCATAACATTAGTAGGGTCAACCCTTCCAAGAACTAATGTTGGAGATTATTGCATCCAATATTCTTGGTGTCTAATGTAGGCAAAAATCTGGTGATTCCTTAGCAGGTTATGTTGAGGCTTGGTGATGTTATCATTTTTTTTATGATAATGAAAAAGACATGTTGGTAGGTTAATAGGTTTGATAATACCTAATATTATAGTATTTTCACATGCTATGCTTAATTAGTTCTTAAAACCATGATAGAATGTGCCTAAATGTTTTTATCATTGGAAGCCATGTTGTAGTCACAAAACTTAGGCTGACATAATTACTGTTAAGAATATTAGCAAAAAGGAAGTTGCCACAATTGATGTTTTTAATTGGGTTTAGTTGGGACACCATTGTGGTGTTCATCAATTACATATTGGGAAGGTTAAAGAGTGTGATAAATGCAACACTAAAATGATATTCTAATTTTATGAAGTGAATATTCTAATCTTATGTGTAAATAGCTCTTGATAAAAAGCTCAAATGTCAAAATTTTGAGCTAATATGACACTCTTGTGATGAGTGGTAATAATCTAAGTAAAATATATCAGCAAGAATATGTTTCTCATGATTGGGCAAGGCTATTTACAAGTCAAATTTGCCTTGGGTAGCAAATGAGCCTTAGGGGGATAGTAGTTGGATTTTGTATGTAAACAATTATGATTGGCTTTAGATGCCATATTGGTAAATTGGTTATAATAGGGGTATGATTTGAAATTAAAATGGGTGCTTATGAAGCACTACTTGGTCCTATGAGCTGGACTTGATGTATAATTAACAAGTTTATACTTTCTAAAACTTAGGCATGTGTTGGCCTATAAGTACAAACATGTTGTGAAAAATGTATTATTTTATGTCTAACTCAAAGTAGTATTATTGAATGAATATTTGTAATTTGTTTAAAAGTATTACTAGAATATATGATAATTTTATGCTCTAAAAAAGCAACTTAAAGTCTTGATTAGGTAGTGTTAAAAATCCTAGGTACCCACTTAACTCTTTGAAATAGTGATAGAAGTTGGGTTAATTTCCTTAGATGGTTGATTAAAGGATGGTGGGATTAATATCCCTAGACCATTGTGAGCTCACAAATAGTGGAGAACATACTATAAGCCTTAGGGGCTACATGTGAATTCTTGTAATGGCTTCTTTGATGTTCAATGTGGTTGGTGCAGGATGTTGAACCAATCCATGAATAATACATACTGAATGAAAAGTAACCATAAAATCATGGGATACTATATTTGGCTAACATTATATGATGAATGTTTAGGAGTTTGTGAATAAGGCATGACTTGCATTGGTGGAAAACACCCTTCAAATCCTATAAATTGTAATGGAATCTAGTTGGATGAGAATGTTGCAACTTTTGTTACTAAAAGTTATGGATTTCTATGATGGCATATCCTTACAATGAAAGGAATGGTTAAGCCCACAAATGTTAGGTTGTGGAGCTAAAAGCTTCACTGATGCAAATAGAGGAGGAGGTTTCAGGAAGGTTGCTGAGTGTTACAGACACCGACGTTGGTCAGGCCAACTGACGTCGGTAGGGAAGAGACAGAAGGCAACTGACGTCGATCAGAAGTCAGCCGGCGTCGGCACCCCCCAGGCAGACAGGGACCGACGTCGGTCACCTGTACAGTTCAAGCTACGTGTGTTATGGGTAGTTAGCTAATGAACGAATTGTTTGCATGTCAAGAGCCAAATTTAGACTAGAAGCTGTGGATCTAATTATTGTAATTAGGTGTCTAATTATTGTTTGCATGAGATCTATTTAAGAGACTCATTGGTTATATTGTAAAGTTGTGCTAGAGAGTAAGAGAGCAAAAATATAAGCTCCTTCAGAGAGAAGAGAGCATGGTGTGTTCCTCCTAGTGCCACAATACCAAGTGTGGGTGTTGGATTGGAGAATCAGTAGGGTTCTTCATGTATGTATGATCTTGGTCATCAGGTGAGCATGGCTACTTTAGGAGATCTACATGGTAAGTAAGATCATTGATTTATAGGTGTATGTGTGTGCAAGGTCTAAGGTTCACAGGTGTGTAGAACCAGATTGATTTGTAGGTGTGCAAGATCAGATAGGACAGTAAGGCAACAAGGAGCAGGATCAGGTGGGATCTACTTGGAGTACAGTGTGTACTCAAAAAGAGAGCAAAGAGGAAGGCAAGGAAGATCCCTCCATAAGTAAGGTCTATTGAGTTGCAGGTTCAAGGGAGATCTACTTGAAGTACATTTATGTACTTGTGGAGTGCGTGGAGCACTTGTGGAGTGTGTGGAGCACTTGTGGAGTGCGTGGAGCACAAGAGTACTGGCAGTAGTGGATACTGGCTAGTTGGAGGTGAACACCAACTCTGTGTTGAAGTTGTGTGTTAGGACCTAAGAGAGAGAGCTTTGAGGGAAGATCTACTGTTTATGCCCTAGAGGTGTGGGAGCCATAGAGGTGTGTAAGGAAGAAGAACTGTGGCAGCCTTCTTTGTTGTATTTTCTTCTGGAAGAGTTTTAATACAAGTTGTGTATTGTCTCTCATATTCTGTGTTATTTTTGAATTCTAGTTACTTGTGTATTTTGGTTAATTTTTGCATGTTAAGTTGCTTGTATTTGGTAATCAATTATGTGCTTTTGTTAGTTTCTCAACAAAGTGGTATCAGAGCTAAGGTTGTAGGGAGCAGGTTTTGTGTTTGGTTACAGGTCACTCTCAGGGGTTTCTGATTGAGTGGGAGTAGAGCAATGGTAGAAGAAAGTAAGCTAAGAATGGAGGAGTTGAAAAACACAGATGGTCACTTACGGTCCTATGGAAAGAAAGAGTAGGGAAAAGAATATTGTTGGTTGGTAGTAGATCAACATGAAGGAACTGAAGATGCAGATGTTGCAGGTGTTGTTGCACATGATGCTTTGGGATGTTTCTTGGATAAAGTTGAATCTTGGTTAATAGATTATGTTGCCTCTTTCCATGCAGCCCCAAGGAGAGGAGTTGGTGAGCCTTGTCAGATTATTGGCAAAGGGGAAGTGAAGCTAAAATTGCAGGTGGCCAACACATGGGTGTTGAGGGAGGTCATGCAGGTCCCAGGCTTGGAGATGTGGGTAATTTCTTCAAGAAAGTTAGGTGATGAGAGATGCATAAGAACTCTCTCAGCGGATGCACTTGAATTAGCTGGTGGTAAGAAAGAAGGTACTCTTTATCTACTTGCTTATATTACTGATTCTTCTTCTATTGTGGAGACGTGGCTTTATAGGCTTGGTTACATGAGCAAGAAGGAGATGCATGTTCTTAAGAGGAAGACTGATATATTTGACAGGCTTAAGAATTGGAAAGCCTTGGTGTTCTTGGAGGAGATGACGGACAGAGTTCAGTGGATGGGGCTGGATACTTCTGAGCAGGGTAGTTTGGACATGGGTTTTGATTTAAAGGAGCTCACGGGTAAAAAGTCATCACTCACAGGCAAACACAGGTACTGGTGTTGGTCAAGAGGAACCAGGATTAAACAAACAGACACCGATGTTAGTCATGTGTAGACCAGAGCTGGTAATGTCAGGCAAGGTAAGACCGACATCGGTCAGAAGGATCAACGTCGGTAATAAATAAGACTGACGTCGGTCAAGAGGTCCGATGCCAACAATAGGAGACACCAATGTCGATAGGGTTGGTATTCAGGATAGGTGCATGGAACTGACATCAGTTGGATGCAGACTGTGTGGTGATCGAGGTCGGTCACTTTAATGAATTTTGGGTGGATAACAAGCTGTCAAGGAGTCTCAAACACCCATATGAAGGACTGAAGGTGGTAAGTAAGCCTCAAATTCGTTGTTCCTCTTCTTTATACTAGTTGTTTACTGTAGAGCAAGAAGGATCCAAGAAACAATGAGAGCATGGCATGGAGAGAATGCAAAACCAAGTGGGAGATTTGTTAGGGTTGCCAGTTGGTATGAAAGCACAGAGATGAACGGATTCCTTAGTTAAAGAATAGAGTGAATGGACATGTGAGACATAAGACTAGGGCATATGGTCTTGAGGAAGCTGCAGGACAGTGGTACAGGTTTTTGACAAGTGGATGACAAAGCAGGGCTTTAGTCAATGTCAGGGTAACTACTATGGTTTGTCTTACCAGGGGGATAATGGTCATGACATTATCCTGTTACTGTATGTGGATGGTTTGCTAGCAGGGTTGTACATATAGGGTTTTGCTGAGCTAAGGTTAAGGTTAGTTTAGTGGCATGTCATGAAGAATTTGGAGTAGCAAAATTATTTGGCATGGGAGACATGGAGATCACAAGTTGATTTTGTCTCTAGTGGGAGCTGATGTGAATCAAGTGTTGGCAAGGTTTAGGATGTAGAGCAGGAGCACACTAAGGGCTGGACAGTTTAGTGTCTGAAATCACATGAGGTCTGGTATAGACCTGAGTTTGCCCAAGCAGTGGGTGTTATCAGAGAGTTAGGAGCCAATTCAGGGAAGTGGGTTCTCAAGTATTTGAGAGGGACCAGTAGTAGGGATTCATGTTATGTAGGGTCAGGACTTCACTACATGGGATTGTAGGTTTGGATGTGGTAGGGTACTCGGATGACAGGAGGTGCACCACAGGTTGTGTGGTGGGTGGTCTTCAGGATTGAGCTTGAAGAGGGATACAAGCCAGGAAATAGATTAGATGGGGTATAGGTACATGTACAATGCAACTATTTATCTCCAAGTGGGAGATTGTTAGGTTATGGAGCTAAAATCTTCACTGATGTAAATAGAGGAGGAGGTTTCAAGAAGGTTGCTGAGTGTTATAGACACTGGCGTCGGTCAGGCAAATCGACGTCAACAGGGAAGAGACAGAAGGCAACTGACGTCAGTCAGAAGTCGACCGACGTTGCCACGCCCTAGGCAGACAGGGACTGACATCGGTCACCTGTGCGGTTTGAGCTACGTGTGTTATGGGTAGTTAGCTAATGAACCAAGTGTTTGCATGTCAAGAGCCAAATTTAGACTAGAAGCTGCGGATCTAATTATTGTAATTAGGTGTCTAATTATTGTTTGCATGAGATATATTTAAGAGACTCATTGGTTGTATTGTAAAGTTGTGCTAGAGAGTAAGAGAGAAAAAATATAAGCTCCTTCAGAGAGAAGAGAGCATGGTGTGTTCCTCCTAGTGCCACTGTACCAAGTGTGGGTGCTGGATTGGAGAATCAACAGGGTTCTTCATGTATGTATGATCTTGGTCATCAGGCGAGCATGGCTACTTTAGGAGATCTACATGGTAAGTAAGATCATTGATCTGTAGGTGTATGTGTGTGTAAGGTCTAAGGTTCACAAGTGTGTAGAACCAGATTGATTTGTAGGTGTGCAAGATCAGATAGGACAACAATGCAATAGGGAGTAGGATCAGGTGGGATCTACTTGGAGTATAGTGTGTACTCAAAAAGAGAGCAAAGAGGAAGGCAAGGAAGATCCTTCCATAAGTAAGGTCTATTGAGTTGCAGGTTGTTGTAGGTTTAGGGGAGATCTACTTGAAGTACATTTGTGTACTTGTGGAGTGTGTGGAGCACTTGTGGAGTGCATGGAGCATAAGAGTACTGGCAGTAGTGGATACTGGCTGGTTGGAGGTGAACACCAACTTTATGTTTGAGTTGTGTGTTGGGACCTAAGAGAGAGACCTTTGAGGGAAGATCTACTGTTTATGCCCTAGAGGTGTGGGAGCCCTAGAGGTGTGTAAGGAAGAAGAACTGTGGCAACCTTCTTTGTTGTATTTCCTTTTGGAAGAGTTTTAATACAAGCTGTGTATTGTCTCTCATATTCTATGTTATTTTTGAATTCTAGTTACTTGTGTATTCTGGTTAATTTCCGCATGTTAAGTTGCTTGTATTTGGTAATCAATTGTGTGCTTCCGTTATTTTTCCAACAACAAATTGTTTCGTTATCAAAAATTTTGATCCTAGATTCAATATCTAAACAAAATTTATGTCTCTACCTTACATGTGTTGAAAGTATTGAGAATAATATTGTTAGCAAGAAGTCAAGGTATAATTTGATCGCCTTAGCTTGAAATGCTTGTTTTGCCAGAATAATAAAAATACACACCTACAAGGGTGTCTAGAAATTGGTAATTTCATAAGGGATATGTTAAAAAAATAGGTTATTGATGAACTCTACTAAGATGAGAGTAGGTTTGATTCTAAATTGAGTTTATATAAAAGGGTACATATAACACCCCATTATGATCATTTTGGTATCTCCTAAGAACACATGAGCTGAAATTACATCACTTTTTCCATGTCTTGAATAAAAATGTGGTTGCCTTTATGACAATGCTTGGAATATAAACAAATAAGGCTAAAAATTTCTTTGTTATATATTTTTTATATCCCATGCTATGACAAGTGGCGAGTAAGTAGTAACCTTAATTGAATCATAACTAGACTGTGTGAGTATACAACAAGCATGATACTATTTTGGTTATCATTGGTGAAAATTTCTAAGATGTTATTTAGTTGTTGGATACTTAATTATTAATATTTATGAGTTGTGGAACACTTTATGAAAATAGTGTTAGATCTTCTTTTGGGAAGCTTTACCCTTTATATATCTAGTTATCACTAGGATGTCTCATCTCTTAGAGGGGTAAGATGTCATAACCCCATAATGGATACACCTTAGTTGTTGATAGAGGATTATGACCCTATGATTGTTGGATTTTGGTTTACACTTGACTATTATTATAGGTGATTGATTATGTTCAGGTATTATGTTATTATGTTATATTTATTGGTCATGATCTATTGGCATGGTTATCATCTATGATTCTAATTTATTATTTCAATATAGATTATGATTTAGATGATTATGCTTGATTACACATGTCATGTTATGCTGATTTATTTATATCATGTTTAGTTCATAATTGTATTATTTTTTGGATATTGATACTTGTTCAAATGTTGTTGATGTACCTTTCAATGACTACATGGATAGGTCAATGAGATAGGGGGATTTAAAAGCTCAGGGAATAATAGAGAGGCCAATGATCATTTAGATGTGACTCTGATAGGTATAATGAGTTTTAACTAAGATTATAAAGCCACTAATTGTTCTCGAGTCTTTTCTCATCATTAATAGTTTGATTTTATGACCATTACTTTGATCTTTTTTATTATTTCCTATCTTTGTTGAGTCAATTTTAGTGTTGTAAAATATTTGACTTGTTGATGACATGTAATCAACAATTTTATATTTTATCTCTTACTTGAGTTAATGACTTGATCCTTATGGTTTATTGTTCTCATGATTTTAGGTGATTGTCTTGGGTTATTAGTTCCAATCTATGCATGCGTGAATGCTCAGTTTACCTTAGTGCAAGTCATTATGGGGATTTATTGAGTCTTGTGTTAGACCTTGTCAAACCCACTCTTATTTTGACTCCTTATGAATGGATGAGTATTTTACTCCATAGATTGAACCTTGGGTGCTTAGCCTTCTTGAGTCTTGGATCATAATGTGGTAAGGTGGCTTGAATTCATTATGAGGTCATGGGCTTTGACTTGGACTAACCATTATTATTATTGGGGTTTCTTTAGTTTCAATGGATATGTTTTAGTCATGATTGAGTAAGGTTTGACATTATTTTATTATTTTCCCATGATGGCCTTAGATTTCAACTTGGGCCTTGACTAGGACCCCACATAGGCTTTTGACTTGTATCGACTATCATTCATTATAGGTGGTAATTATGTAATGGAAAATGTTGGGAATTGAAATTAGTTTATTTTTTTTGCCACAATGACTCTGATCTTAAAGCTTCACCATTTGAGACACCCCCTTGGAAAACCCATTCATTTTTTTAGGGATTATAAATTTGACCAATCCCTAGGTCGACATTGGAAAATCTCAATGAAGAACTTGTGGGCATGTCAAGATGGTCAGTGGCAAGCAAGTTTTAGGGCTTGAATCCACAGTGTATTCAACTTACACATTATGGAGTTGGGGAAAGAGGCTAGAATTACAAAAGGGTGGCCAAGGTCTTGAGTCCTTCGTAATGTGGATGTAGACTATGCTGGGGAAAAGGAGCAAGGGGAATGGGTTTATTTATACATAATAAAATGAGGAAGATGAGCGCTGAATGGAAGGATAAGTGATTTACCTTTCATGGCCACCTAAAATCTTCCAAGTAAGTGTTATCTCATTTTAAAGACAATATATTTTGGGTTTTAGCTGATAATATTAGTAATGTAAACTCCTTTAGCACATTATAGGTTCATGATGAAGTTGTGAGACTGCATGATGAGCCTATAATGTAAGAAATCAATTTATTCCGTTTTGGGTTGTGGGTTTTGTTAGAATTTCTACTTTCTAAATTACATTTGAAAGTGCTCTTATGAATTGTGTTTTTTCATATAATGGGTGATTTCCTCAAAGTATTAGGAGTAGGATCTAAGCCTAACTCTTAATTGAGGAAATATTACATCATATGAGAGGGATTTAGTGCTTATTTTGTATGGGATTGTTGCATTTATGTATATTACTGTTATTGTTGAGATTTTTGGGCATTTTTGCTTCGAGATGATTTTATCTACATTTTTTCTTTGTGAATGGAATGATTCTAGGGTTTGACTTAAACAAAGATATTTGGAGGTAAGTAGTATGATGTTTGAATTTCAAAAAAACCCAAGCTTGGTAAATGCAAAATCATTATCAACATGATTTTCCACCTTCAGTCTTAAAATTAGGTTTTATTGGAGTAGTTTTTCCTATAACCTTGTCCTATAGCTTTGTAATAATGAAGTTATGTTTAACCAAGCATAACCAAACATTTTCATGTTAGAAGAACCTAATCATGTGATGCAATTCATTTTATTGAATGGATTTTAATTAAACCCCAACTATTTTCATTAGGGATTAAACATGTTGGGTTTAAACCTAACTTTATTTATTCTTAATGACAATGGCTATGAGAATTCTTGTTCACTCTTTATACCTTATTTTGGAACATTAAGTGAATTAATGGTGGTTTGATTAAGTCCTCTTAGAGTCTTGTTGGTCTCAAACTTTGTATGGGTATGTGAAGTTAGTAGGATAACTTGAATCCTTGGTTTTTATCTGTGATGGGCTGAGTGAGGTTGACTTAAGCCTATCAAGCTATGTTTTATTAGAATAAATACTTTTATGGGTCATGAATAATTTGTTTAAAGGTAGTATACTATAATTTTTTAATTGGAAGGTTATCTTGATTTATGGGTATTCTATTATAGATTTGGAGCATTATGCATGGTTATATGTGGTCATTTAGATGTTGGGACTATGTCTCTTCCTTATTTTGTTGGCCTATGTGAAATTATATCCCCTTCCATTATTTAATGGTGTTTGTTTTATTGAGTTTCAATGTTGAGTTCCCTTTTTATATTGGATGGGAAGCCCATATGACTATTATAAGACCTTGAGTTGATCTCAAATCTTGAATGGAATCAATTCTGATTTGATGTTGATCGATTCTTGCTTCTGAATTGAATACTAATGGGCTCCTCAAAATTTTATATAATTCATTATTGGGAATATTTTTTCCTTGGATCAATTATATAATTTTGGTTTGAATATAGTTGCATTCTTAATGATTGGCTAGAAATTGTTATGCTTTGCTCCTTGTTGTTAGATGCCATTATTTTATTTATTTTCCAACTATTTGGAGTTGTGTCAGTGGTTTAGAATTATTGTTGTATGCTCAAAACCTCTCATAAGTACCCAATTTCCAATTTCCACATTCTAGTTGATGGGTGGGGTGGTTAGGGCCATTGTATGGTTGGGCTCATTGGACTAGTGATGTGGGGTTTGATTATTGATGGTTTATGTGATTCTTTTTAATGTTGGGTGTTATTGTTGATGATAGTTAAATTGTGGTAACTATTATAACAAATCTTTCTATGGGATGCTCTCCTTGTAATTAATTGTAATGGTTAAATTATGCATTTGATTCACATGATAGGCATGATGGTATCATAGCAACTATTAATATGCTTATGATTCATATATTATTTCACTTCTTGTTGATATTACATATATTGTGGTGTAAGTTCAAATTTAAGTATAATTATAATATTTAAAAATTGTGTTTTTAAGATACATTCTCTATTATATACTGATAAGGTCTTGTAAATTAATTAAAAGTGGATGTTGTTGATAGCTTAACTCGTTATGAAATTAATATATACTCACCCTCATTATGAGATTGTAATAATGATGGTAATTTAATGAGAATTGTATGACCTTGCACATGTAATAGTGAAAATAAGAAGTTGGGTACAAATGGATAAACTATTGTTTTGGATTATCCATGAGTGTTGATATTAGTTCTGATTATAAGTTGTTAATTTCCATTTTATCCTTTGTTAGAGGATGACTATTATGGTTGGCTTGTTATTATAAATGGTACTTAATTGGATTCTTGGACTAATCAATTGGTGATTATATTATTTCACTAAATTATGTGCAGGTTGGTTTGCCCATTATTGACATCGTTAAGGAAATAATTGATTACAATTTGATATATTTCTATGGTTTAAACTCTTGCATATATAATCATTATTTAAGCAATTAATTTTTTAGTAAATTGATTTATGATTAATCATTGGTTATCATGATTTTATTAAATGAGGCTAAATTAATTAATGTCATTATATATATAATGAAATTGGCAGAAGTTAAGGGTCACACTATATTAAATAGTGTAAGTTTATAGGTATATCAAACTGGTTATGGATGCACTTAGGTGTATTAATTTTGAGAAATTTTAATATTCTAAAACTTCATATTATTGTTAGAGAAATTTTGGGTTTTCAATCTAGCATGTATCCTTCTTGTATAAGAAAAGGGTATGAGAAGTGGGACTTTGTTTTGAAATGCTAGTTTGTTCCAAAAACTCAAAAAAGTGCTAGAAATGAAGACTAATGCATGAAATATGCATTTAAAGAAAAAATATATAAGTACATGGAATTTTCACATGTTGATAATTGATTTTTATATTTATATATGCATAATAATCATGCTAAATTGTTCTTACCAAAGGTTACTATTGGAATCTTATGCCATTTAGTAGGGACTCATCATGAAAGTTTATTAGTTCATGCTTAATATTACTAGAGGTCCTTGGTTATTATCAAGTTACCCATTTAAATATTTAATATTGATTGGTTTTTTGGAGTGATATATATATTTTTATGATTATCCTTCTTGAATGATTGAACCAAACCAAGTCCTTGTTAGAGACATTGAGACCAGTCAAATTAATCATTCCATTTGATGGTTGGCTAAAACATAGGAAGGCATTTACAGTTGGTCATGTGTTATGGTTATATATATATATATATATATATATATATATATATCAGTGTATCTATAAATCATAATATATTAATAGATGTGGATGTAATTGTTTACCCTACACTTAGCAAGTGGGTAAACCTAAAGTTTACACTTTTAAAAAGTCATATGGTGTGGGGACCTTAGGGCTAAACATCATCCATTTAATCTTGGTAGGAAACGCAAATTTAAAAGCCTACAAGTCCTTGATTCTAATTTAAAGAATGGGAATATCTTCTTATGTGTTTAATAATTAATTATTGTATGGTGATTGATATGAATGTGGTAAGTGAATTCTATGTTATGCTTTCTATTCATTACTTCATAGTAATTATGGTGATCATTGGTTTGAACTACTAAAGTAATGATTTACATTGGTAAATAGATAACCATTCCTATAGTGATAATTATGGGTATGATTTTAAGTCAACTTCAAGTTGTAGAGCGGCCTACTCTAATACTCATGATTAATTTGTGAGAGGTGGTATAATGCCTCTATTAATAAGGACTTAATTACCCCTCATACTATACATTAAGACTATAGTAGGAAGACTTGGGCACTTAATCAAGGTTAATGGATCAGGAAATGGTCCTATTAGGGAGGCACGTGCCACATATAAGTTTTTGAGTTTATCAACATGTAATTACACTAAACACCCTAACCATATATTCCTTTAATTGAGAACTACTCTCTAATAGAATAATTTAAAGGTAAATTAACACTAATTAAGTGTTTGTAGTCCATCTAATATGGTTTTTTTTATAATTATGCAATAGTACACTCAAGGAGGATACCATCACACATTATTAAGATTGTGTAAATGAATCTTATACATAGCTATGTTCACACTCTATAAAGCAATTCCAATTTTTTTTGGGGTTTTATTTTATCATTTCAGATGTGAAGCTTATGTTTTTGAATAATAAATTTAACAATAGGTGTGAACCATTGTGTTAATTGTAAATAAATGTGTCAATATTTTTATATAAGGCATGCATTTCCATTATCCATTGTCCACTACAATTATTTGGTATATGTACTAGTACTGTAATGTTTCAAATTTAAAGTCAGTGGCTATCCACTCTAAGAAAATTCATAGGTGGATTCATTTTGAATTTTAATCTTAGATCTAATAACAAAATAGGCTATATTAATTTATAATTTAAATCTTAAGTATACCAATAATGAATTTAAAAAACTTGTGAATTCATTGGAATCTTTGTAAGAATAAATAGATAAGTGTCATTTTGTTTATTGTGGACACATTCTAAGAATTTTTTAGGTTGGATTCATTTTAATTATGAATATTATCAAAATAAATATATCTAAATAATGAAATGTATAAAATCAAATAAATTGCAAAAATAGATAGAAAACAATATTTACTAAAGTAAAATAAAAAATAATTGAAAGAGAGAAAAAATAAGACAAGCAACACTTACACTAAACCTATAATAATTCAATTCAAATCTAATATATTTCTTAGGATGGACTCATTTATAATATAAATCTTATGTCTTAGGTATAACAACAAATAAATTTAACAATACATGTAAGTGGAAATATACTTTTTTTCATTATGCCTCCAATGCTTCTAATTTAGAGTTTGTGGCCACCCACTATAATAGATTTCTCATGTTGGATTCATTTAGCATATAAATATTAGTTTTTAGGTATAACAATAAATAAATTAAATAATACATATAAGTGACATATATTTACACAAATAAATGTAGGTCATTTCAAGGATATTACAAATAAGATGGGCAAGATTATTTTCACTATGCCTACAATGATTCTCATTTAGAGAGGATAGCCACCCACTCTAATATATTATCATGATGTAATCATTTATATAATAAAACTTAGGTCTTATGTCTAACAACAAATAAGTTCAAAAATACATATAAGTGAAACTACACTTATTTTCCATTTGCCTGCAATGCCTCTCATTTAGAATGGGAAGCCACCCAATTTGAGAGATTTATTAGGATGGATTAATTTAGAATATAAAAATTAATTATTAGGTGTGATAAAAAATAAATTAAATAATACATGTGGGCCATTTTAGGCATAACACATATATTGGAAAAGTGACCCCTACTTGTATTATACTTATATGTTTAGTTCTAATTTTGAGAGATTTATTAAGATGGACTCATTTATAAAATAAACATTAGGTCTTAGGTTTAACAACAAGTAAACTAATAAATACATGAAATTTACTCTTATTTTATCTAATACATGTAATTGTGAAGGTCTTATCAATAAAATTGTCATTTCTTTGAGATCTAGGTATAGTCAATTAGAGATTTGATAATTTCCTTCATTCCCCATATGGAAATGATCAATGGTATTTCAAATAAGACGGGTAAAATTATTTTCACTATGCTTTCAGTGGTTATAATTAAGAGTGGATGACCTCCCTCTCTAAGATAATTTTTAGGATATATTCTATTAGAATATAAAGCTTAATTATGAGGCTTAAATAAAGAAATTCAACAATACATGCAAGCTATTTCAGGCATAACACATATATATTAGAAGTGACACTTGTTTGCACTATAACTATAATGGTTCAATGCTCACTCTAAGATCTTTCTCAAGATGAAATAATTTATAATTTAAATATTTGGTTATAGGTATAACAACAAAGAAATTAAACAATACATGTAAGTGACATGATACCCATTTTCATTATGCCTCCAATGCCCACTCATTTAGAGTGGGTGGTCACTTAATTTAAGAGCTTTCTCAATATGGACTCATTTAAAATATAAATATTATTTATTAGGTATAACAAAAAATAAATTAAATAATTTCAAGTGACATTATTTTCTCTAATAAATGTAAGTTATTTCATGGATATTATAAATAGGATGGGTAAATGTTTTTCCACTATGCCTACAATAATTATAATTTAGAGTGGGTGGACACCCAATATAAGATAATTCTAATATTGGATTCATTAAAAATATAAATATTATGTATTAAGCCTACCAACAATCAAAATTAAATAATACATGTAAGTGACACTTGTTTGCTCTAATACAAGCAAGCCATTTCATAGATATTAAAAATAAGATGGGTAAGATTATTTTTACTATGCCTGCAATGGTTATACTTTCAAGTGGAAAGATAATAAATATAAGATATTTATTAAGATGGATTAATTTATAATTTAAATATTATTTATAAGGTTTAACAATAAATAAATTCAAAAATACATGTAAGTGGCACTTATTTGCACCAAATACATGTCAACCATTTCAGGGATATTATAAATAGGATGGGTAAGATTGTCTTCACTATGCCTAAAATAAAATTTAGAGTTCATGACCACCTACTATAGTATATTTATTAGGATGGAATCATTTAGAATATAAATCTTAATTCTAAATTCTAACCATAAATAAATTCAAGAATACATGTAAGTGACACTTATTTTCTCTATTATATGTAAGCCATTTCAGGGATATTACAAATATGATGAGTATTAAAATGATATTCATTATGCATAAAATGGTTATAATTTAGAGGGGTGACTTCCCACTATGATATTTTTCATGATGGATTAATTTATAATATAAATCTTAGTTTTTATGTCTAACAAAAAACAAATTCAACAATACATGTAAGTTTCACTTATTTTCTCTAAAACATATAAGCCTTTTTAAGGATATCATGAATAGGATGCATAAGATTATTTTCATGATGCTTGTAATGCTTCTCATTTAGATATGGTATATACCTAGTCTTAGACTATTTTCATGTTGGATTCATTTAGTATGTAAATCTAAAGTTTGAGGCCTTATAATGAAGAAATTCAACAAGTAAAAATTATTACAAGTAAAAATTATTACATATAAGCCATTTTAGGCATATCATAAATATATTACAAGTAAAAATTATTTTCATTATACCTATAATATTTTAGTGCCAATTCTAAGATATTTGTTAATATGGACTAATTTATAATTTATTTATTTTTGTCTTAGATCCAAAAATAAATAAATTCAACAATACATGTATGCGACACTATACTTATTTTCATTATGCCTACAATCCCCACTTTAAGAGGTTTCTTAGGATGGATTCATTTAAAATATAAATATTATTTATTATTTTTAAAAAATAATAATTAAATAATACATGTAATTGAAACATATTGGCATTAACACATGTAAACCATTTAAGGGATATTAAAAATAAGATAGGTAAGATTATTTTCACTATGCCTGCAATGGTTATAATTTAGGGTGAGTGGAAACACACTCTAATTTCATCCTTAAATTAGATTAATTTAGAATATATAACTTGGTTATCAGGCATAACAAACTCAAAATTAAACAATACATGTAAGCAACACTTATTTTCTCTAATACATGTAATCCATTTCAGGGATATTGTAAATAAGATAGGTAAGATTATTTTCACTATACTTGAAATGATTCTCATTTAGAGAGGAACACATAAAAACTAATACATGTAATCCATTTATAATATAAAAACAATTATAAATATCCTTAGTGAGAAGATAAATTTATAAATGAGTGACACACACATATATATAGAGGAAGACAAATAACTTATATTCTCAATGAAAAGATTAATTAACAATATCCTTGCAATATCTTTGAGAGTTTTCTTAATATGGATTCAATTAGAAATAAATATTGGTTATTAGATATAAAAACAAATAAATTCAATAATACATGTATGTGACACATATTTTCACTAACACATGTAAGCCATTACAAGGATATTACAAATATGATGAATAAGTTTTTTTCACTATGACTACAATATTTATAATTTATAGTGGGTGGATACCCACTCTGAATAGTATAAAAACAAACAAATCTTAGGTATTAATTATAATAACAAATAAATTCAACAATACATATAAGTGACACTTACTTTAATAAATGTAAGACATTTTAGGAATATTGCAAATAAGACAGGTATTAATTTTTTCTTCACTATGCTTGTAATGGTTACAATTTAAAGTGGGTGGTCATCCACTCTAAGAGATTTATCATGGTGGATATTTCTTAGGATAGTATCATTTATAATATAAATCTTAGGTCTTAATTATATAACAAATAAATTCAACAATACATATAGGTGACACTTTAATAAACGTAAGACATTTCAAGAATATTGCAAATAAGCTGGGTATTAATTTTTTTTCACTATGCCTGTAATGGTTACAATTTAAAGTGGGTGGTCATACACTCTGATATATTTATCATGGTGAATCAATTTACAATACAAATCTTAGTTCTTATTTCTACCAAAAAATAAATTCAACAATACACAGAGAAGGTAGTTTCCAACATTGATAGAATTTTTAGGATGGATTAATTTAGAATATAAATCTTAGGTATGAGGCCTAACAACAAATAAATCAAACAATACATGTAAGCCATTTTAGGCATAGCACATATATAGTACAAGTGACACTTACTTGCACTATACCTATAATGGTTTAGTTCCCACTATAAGAGATTTATCAAAGTGTAATTATTTATTATTTAAAGCTTTGGTCTTAGGTCTAACAAAAATAAATTAAATAATAAATGTAAGGGATAATTTACTAGTTTTCATTATGCCTACAATGCCCACTTATTTAGAGTGGGTGACTACTCACTCTGAGAGTTTTCTTAGGATGGATTAATTTAGAATATAAATCTTAGTTTTTAGATATAAAAACAAATAAATTCAACAGTACATGTAAGTGACACATATTTTCACTAATACATGTAAGCCATTTCAAGGATACTAAAAATATTAGAGGTAAGATTATTTTCACTATACTTACAATAATTATAATTTAGAGTGGGAAGTCACCCACCATAAGATTTTTTTCAAAGTATATTCATTCAAAATATAAATCTTAGGTATTAGGCCTATCAAAACTCTAACTTCAACAATACATGCAAACCATTTTAGGGATATTGTAAATAGGACATGTAAGATTATTTTCCTTATGCTTACAATGATTCTCATTTAGAGAGGGTAGTCACCAACTCTTAGAGATTTTTCAGGATGAAATAATTTAGAATATAAATCTTAGTTCTTAGGTATAATAACACAAAAATTAAATAATACATGTAAGTGACACATATTTTTGTAGACACTATTTATGAATTATATAGCACCTCAATCTTGTACACTTGGAAAATACATATCATGGATGTAACTTTAGCTTCTAAACCTTTCCCACTACCAAATGTCTTGTATACACTTTCTCTCTATGCCAAATTGATTATCTCTTAGCTTGACCAATTTTTTTTAATAACCCAGGCCTTTTATCTTGCCTAGAATTATATAAACATGATTATCTCCCATCTCTGCAATTTATGAACCTATACCTATTTTCTAACTACCTAGACACTTACATCTTAATTTGATGCCTACATTGATGCAAGTTTCCCATCCTAATGTAAGTGTCCAATGTCCTAGAGTCATTCAATTTTTAGATGAAATGTATACCTATGGTTGACCAAAATGCTTTTATGTGAGATATTATCCAAAGGGATTGGTATAAATACAAGATCAATCATCCTTCATTTCTCACCTAACATAGACATAGCCACTCACAAGATGATTTACCAAAGGTACTCAATCAAGCACTCAAGTGATAAAAACTTCCCTATTTTCTTCTATTTCCATATTGGTCATAGGGACATCATATTTGTAGGTCTGAAGTACTAAATGAACACTCCATGAACCATATTTTTCAAGTTATAAGATAGGTCACTATTGTACTTACTTATCATAAACTACATGATTCACACACAAGCTAACACATAGGTGATAACTACATAATTTTAAGGCCCTCTTCAAAATATTGGCTATGTTGGCAACACTCATTAATAGAGGGGTAATCGAGAAAACTTAACACCATGTTCTGACTAACCCATTTTTTCCACAAACACTATGAAGATGAAGAACTACAATTTGTCTATTTGACAAGGAGTGATAGTCTATGATCCAGATTTGAATGTACTAGAGTGAAGGAGACAAAAAAACTAGAAGCATCTAGGTGGTTACATCTAGTTTTAATAGGTATTTCATATTGGACACTTGTGTCCAATTTAGATTGTAACATCTATGCAACCATCCCAGGTCGATGAAAATGTTCACAACTATAGAAGTCAAATTTATAGAATCAAGTGACTGGTCTAGAATCTAGATCGATTCTACTTTCTACCTATTCTGGATCTAGATATGTTTTAGCATTAGAATTAACTATCTTATTTTCATTATCATTATAATATATAACATAATTTTACTTTTTACTTTTTAGCATATCTCACTATAATAAATTCAAAAGATGTTTATTCGAGGTTCACAAATAATTTCCCTACTTTATATATAGTCTACCATCCTTATTCCCTAGGTTATCTCTACTTATTTAACCCTAGATTACTTATATCTAGATTTTAGGGCTAAGTATTTGGTGAATCTGACCTTTATGTCTTTATGTGCAAACCCTAGTTGGCCTAGGGTTTCCTATTTTTTGATTTCTAATGTAGTAATTATTTGGTTCTAATTTTTAATATCATTTTTGATTTCTCCTTAGAATTTATATGTCTTTCTTATGCTAGTCTTATATCATTTTTTATAAAATTTAAAATGGATAAAAATGAGCTTCTTCTTCTTCATAACCCTAAGGAGGGTGATAACTCCCATCCATCTAACCAAGTCTAGGCTATCACTTATCCAAGGGGTAAGGTGGCCCATCCTATAGTTTTAAATGAAGGCAATCAATTTGAAATACCTAGGGTTTATGCTTTTGCATCCCTCAAAGATCAAATCACTGGTATGAGCAAGTTAATACAATAATTAAAAAAACAAATTATATACATGCAAAATCTAAAATATGCTAGTGTTAATCATGTTTTTACATCTTCATATAGCAAGGCTTATTATCCAAATGAAAAGTTAAAACATAAAACATCCCAAAAAAGTGATTCAAAAAGTGACCAAAAGGATAATAAGAGTCCTATTGAGATCCTAAAATAAATTATTCGATGCAAAGTGATCAAACTACCTCTCCTACATCCTATAAGGAGATCCAAATACTATTATGCATATCATATAATGCATGGTAATCATATAATTTATTTTTTACATTGAATAAAAAATACAAAGTTTCAAAGGTAGTGGTGATCATATCATTAATACATCAACCAATAAATCCAGACACATAATGATTACCTCTCTTAAACCACAAGTAACAAAACAATAAATGTCAGTACGAAAGAAAAATTTAGAGAAAAAATAGTTGCTAATATCAAACATAGAGCATGATAAGGTTAAAAAATAAGAATTATATCAAGGAAAGGATACAAATTTACCTCTCACTAATGATACTCAACTTTACAATCAGTATGGGGTTTGAAACTAATATTTACAAAACTTTAGTTATTAATGTCAAGGATTGGAAAAACATTACCAAGCCATAGCTTATCCTATTTTCATATCCATAATAATGATCAACAAGGCTTGTAAAATAGTGGAAATACTAATGCAAATAATTAAAAGATACATTTTTTCAAAGATAAAGAACCAAAAAATTAAACAAAGGTACAAAAAGAATAATGGGCATATCAAATATTAAAACCAGGATTTATAACAAAAGAAGTCAAAAAATAATGTACAATTGAAAAATCTATTATTCCAAATGTGGTTACAAATGAGAAAATAACAAGACATTACTCATGTCAAGGCCATTTTACTATCACTACTCAAGTTGAGGGAAAGTAATTTATAAATATTAAGGTTATGGACTATCAAGATAAAAAAAACTATTTTATATCATTTCTTAGCTCTCTTGAAAATAAGTTTCAACATGTGGATTATTGGTTCTCAGTTGTACACCTCATATGATCAACCTTGCACACTTGAAGAAAATGGCAAACAAAGATGAAAAATCCACTGATACATCATTATAACCAGGGAAGGGTTTAGCAGCAAGACTAGACCGAATGTAAAAAATGATTGAGAGGCACCTAAAAAGGGTATGGTCAGCTCCTTGCTACTTCTATCTCTACTTGAACCAAGGTGAGAGGACCTATGGGGTAGCTTTTCCACATGGAGAGATTCTACAATTCAACATCCATAAGGATTTTTAGCACAAAGAAGGGGAATATATGACCAAGACACAACCAAATTCATTTACTCCACCTCGAAAGGGTTATCACATGGAATAAACAAATGTACTATGTCATATACAAGCTACTGAAGATAGATTTGAAAGTGATTACAACCTACATTATAATTTTTTTCAATGATAAAGGGGTGGACTAAAAGATTGCAATGCTAGGATTCAAAGCACAAAATGCAGACACATGTTAAGTATGAAATATATTATGCATCTGATAGAAAATAACACTCAAGATATGCAAAGGGTATATTACTTGTAGGGCAGGAAAGGGTAGGATGAGCTAGATGATTATATAAAATGGGGGGGGTCAAGTGTGCTAGTGGCTTTCTCAGCAAGGATTCTTTCAACATTCATGATATCACTTAATATAAAGACGCAGAAAAATTAAATATGAGATAATGAAACTACCAAAAGTAATTTGTACTTATTAGTGCCAATGAAATGCAAATACCCAAATGATCCTTGAAATCCTAGAACATACATTGAAACTAGAATCTCACATGATTTTTCTTATCAAATCCATAAACTTAGGGTGCCTTAACAAGTTATTTAATAGCATATCTTGAAATAATGCACAAAGAGTTTATAATCTAAATCTATTCTCAAAATGACAACCAATAATGGACATAAACCCAAATGTCCAATCAACAACATTTATAAAATGTATTACTACACTTTATCAATAAAATTAGTAGAGAACCAAAAGCATTTTCATTAACTTTTCAAGAAAATGTTACACACTTCAGTGTTTTAAAACATTGCCATGAGGATAAGTATGGTGTGTTTGCTCCATGTTGGATATGGGAGACATATAAACATGCTTTTAGAGCTTACTAATGGATGTAAAACTGAAACTACCTTAGCAAGAGAGGCAAAATACACACAACAGTGATCTAATTTTTTTGAAGAGCCTATACTTAGAAAGAAAACAAAGTCCCAAAAATAAAACCCTTAAAAATAGAGGTCAAGCCCCATATTTATACATTTTACACCCCTTTCAAATCTAGGTTGAGGTTTGTAAATTTTCAAATGCGAAAGTCCCATCAAGATGCTCCTAGCTGGAAAAAATCCTTTGTCATGCCTATAATATTCATGTATCTACAAGGAAAATCATTGTTAAGACTGCTTCTACAAGGGGTGATGAAGATTTGGAGCATATATTTTGATCTCTTAGCTGGAAATGCCTTTCACATGAGATAGAAAGAGAAATCTCATGGTGAAATCCAAACAAACTTTTTCCTTATGTGTAATTTCTTAAAGATCCCTTTGATCATTTGCTTACACAACTAGAAACCTCTAGATAACTGCCCCTTCCTTATGTATGCCATGGAAAAACTTGCTCTTGTAATGATGACTTGATAATATTTTTTATTCATGGCTGCTTGAAGATATTCCCCAAAGGTTATTAAAGACCAAATTGACATTAAAATTGACCTCAAATAAACACTTGAACACTAGAAGTGGGATAAAAAAATTAGGTACCTATACTCAACAAGAGCTCAATTACTCTAGTGCAATTTTGGGCACTAATAGTAGATCTCACCCAAAGATGTACACCCCCTATGGTTGTGTAAATAACCTCAAAATGTAAGACCAGGTGCCAATCCATTAGGTCATGGAGTCAATACTTAGCAATTTTGTCAATAGAGATCCATGAAGGTTAAACAAAACAAGATAGACTGACAAAAATAGATCAGAAGGATCTAAAAATGAACATATGACAAAAATGATGAAGGAAATTGTATAAGAAAGGCACAAAGCAAGGGGCAATAAAGCAAAAAAATAAAAAAGTAACAAAGATATACACTATGTACATAGTTAAGACCTCAATTGAGGAAATGTTTCAAAAAAATTCCATTAACTGACAGCTCTAGAATTTTGCCATCCATTAATCTCTTGAACTTTTCCAACAACTTGGTGGCCAAAATGAAGTAAAATAATCTCTACACATGCCTAAAGGTCATGTTTCTAGGCTATAATAGGATGACACATTGAAGCAAATCCTCTTTGTATGATCTCAAATATGGATAAGACCATGCCTAAAGATTTTCATACTCCTTTAACAATTGTAAATGAACTTGTTTCTCAACTGCAATTAGGTGAGTACCAAGCAAGAGTAAACTAGGATTAATAATGTCATTTGTGTACTCAAAGTACTACTTAAAATAAAACTAAAAGAATTAATCCTTAGGGGCATAAAAGATAACCCCATCTTTATCAAATGACATCTTCCAAACAACATTTTCATCATCAAACCTAGTGTAAAGAACAATTGGTTGCTCAACAATGTCTATATTCCCAACTGAGCTACCCAATAATAAATCCACGTTCAACACTTATTTCAAATCACACTTTAGATCTTCAATTACATAATATTCGGTAACTCATTCACTTGTGTCATATTATCATCACAAGCTAATTCATATGTTGGGATACATACCTTCTTGACCACACTCCAAAACTGATTATCAGTAGTAACATTCATCATTTTTATGAAGGTAGAAAACATGCATAGGGAGTATTGATAGTTGAACATCATAATCTCATCATAACCATTAGATACAAACTTAGGATCATCCGTATCTTCATCACTCAGCTTAGTAGTATCACATGGGGGATGTGAAAAGAAGTAGTTGTCACACCAATTAATATCAATGTCAAAATTCATCGTATTCACTTTGGCATTCAATAGATTAGGCACTTCTTTCACAAACCCTTTATTTTGACTTCAATCATCACATGCAAGCTTATGAGGCATCCCCTTCTATCTTAGTGGACTATGTCTTTTCCAACTTTACATTAGCTTGTTTATTCATGGGCTTACCCACAACCTTTATGTTACTCTCAATTTGGATGGCCATATTGAATGCCAACCACAGGTTCATGGGATATTTATCCCTCACATGGTAAGTAGCCTTCTTTTCAATGGCATCACAATACTTTACCAAGCACACTATCTCATTAAGTCTGATATTCTCAGGCAGTTACATCATAACTTTGTTGAACCTTGTATTGAAGTCCTACACACACTCATTAGGATTTTTTTTGATGTTTTAAAATTCATCCAAAAGAAACCTTAGATCAATCCTATAACCAAATTGAGTTTTAAAAACATTCTTCATCTCTTCTCATGAATCAATGCATCCATGGGGAAGGGAATTGAACCATTTATGAGCATCATCCTCTAGTGTGTGCATAAACAATTTAATGCACACATCCTCATGCTCAACTTCATAATCTTCAATGACATTATGAAAAGCCCTCAAATGTTGATCACCACTCACTGTATTGTTCCCTTAGAATCTTGGAAGGCATTTCCTTACTTCATTTAGGACTTCATTAGGATAACCTTTTATGTCATCAAATTTATAGGCCTGAATCTAGGAATATGGAATTTAGGATGCTCATTATCATCTTGATCCCTATGCCTCATGATTAGTTCAATAGGGGGTTCAAGAAAAAATGGCAAAGGGATATGAATGGGTGAATGAGGTGGACTTGGTGGATCAAATTTGGGAGGGGATTCAAATAGTTGAGGAGCTGGATAGTAAATAGGGATGTATGGTTTTGAATCACTAGAAGATCTATAATCAGAAGAATTATGATAATCTTTAACAATAGGAATTTCAACAAATAGAAGCTTAGGATTACCAAAATTTGGATAGCCCACACAATCTCTAATAGCTATACTTAGTTCTTTATTAGGCCTCTAAACTTGTCTCTTTCTTCTTTGATGAACACTTATGGGTGAGACAAGTTTATTAGATGAGTCACCTTTGAAGGATGATGTCAGTCCTTTTATCTTTGCAAGAAAAAGAAATCTCAAAGCTGAAGATATTAAAGATGGGCACTGATATTTCTTTAAAAATAGATGATGTTTTGGAGCCATCACTAGAAGCAAAGTTATAGAATATAACCATTTACAAACATGAAGTGATACATACTAAAACCATATCTTATTGAAGTTAGTGATGATGTTTGAAATCAAAGATAATGAAACTTTCAAACTCATGTTCAAAAGGGTAAATGACCTCAAAATATGATAAATCCATAGCTCTTTGCAACAAACAATAATGTTAAATACAAAATCTCAAGATTCTTATCATGTCCCTAGTGGAATACTATGGCATTGATGGACAAGATAATAAAACACATTCAAATAGCCCCAACTTTCAAACACATGAGCTAAACATAAATAAACTTGTTTGAAAATGTAGCTAAGATTAATTGCATATTATAAAAGAGAACTTCTTCAAAATTGAAGTCATACAAGCATCTCTCTGCAAGAGTCCCCGATAATATAAGGGCTAAGATTCTTAGCTTATCCCTAACAATGGTGCCAAAAAAGTGGTGATGCTGATGAACCAAAGATAATTAGATGAGTGAGAATATAGGCAAATAACTTTAAAAATGATAATATCTCATTTGCAAGAGTCCATGTCAACACAATGGCCAAGGTTCTTAGCTTATACCTAACAATGATGCCAATAAAGTGTTGCTTCCCAATTGTATACCTCATACGTTCAACCTTGCACACTTAAATAAAATTGCAAACAAAGATGAAAAACTCACTGATAAATTATTATATCTAGGGAAGGGTTTAGCCTCAAAAATAGACTGGACATATAAAATGACTAAGAGGCACCTATAAAGGGTATGGTTAACAACCCCTACTAATTTTGGCTCTGACTAAACCAAGGTGAGAGGACTTATGGGGTAGCTTGCTCACATGGAGAGATTCTACAATTTAACCTTCATAGAGATTTTCAACACAAAGAAGGCACAAATATGACCAAGGCACAACCAAACTCATTCACTCCAGTCGAGAAAGGTTGTCACATAAAATAAACAAATGAAATATGTCATATACAAGCTATTGAAGATAGATTTGAAAGTGATTGCCACCTTCATTATAATTTTTTTCAACAACAAAGGGGCTAAATAAAATATTTTAATGTTAGGATTTAAAGCACAAAATGTAGACACATGTTAAGTGTGCAATATATTATGCATATGCTAGAAAATAACACTTAAGATATACAAAGGGTGTGTTACTTGCAAGGTAGGATGAGGTAGGATGAGGTAGGATGAGTTATATGATTATATAAAAAGGGGGCGGTAGTGTGATGGTGGCTTTCAATTAGTAGGGATTCTTTTAACATTCATGACATCACTTATTATAAATATGTAGAAAACCTAAATGTGAGCTAATGGAATTACCAGGAGTAATTTGCACTTATTGGTGTGAATGAAATGAAAATACCCAAATGATCCTTAAAATCCTAGAACATACACTAAAACTAGAATCTCACCTGTTTTTTCCTATCAAATCTATAAACCTAGGGTGCCCTAACAAGTTATTCAACAACATATCTTGAAATAATACAGAAAGGGTTATAATCTAAATCTATGCTCAAAATGACAACTAGTAATAAACATAAACCCAAATGTCCAATCAACAACATTTGAAAAACATATTAATTCACTTCATCAATAGAAATTAGTAGAGAACCACAAGAATTTTCATTAACTTTATAAGAAAATATTACACACATCAGTGTTTCAAAATGCTACCATGGGGATAAGCATGGTTTATTTTCTCTATGTTGGATAGAGGAGACATATAAACATGCTCTTAGAATTTGTTAATGGCTGTAAAAATATAACCACCTTAGAAAGAGAGGCAAAATACACACAATAGTGATCCTAAAATTTTGAAGAGCCTATACTTAGAAAAAAAATAAAGACCCAAAAACACCACCCTTACAAATAGAGGAAAAGCCCCCAATTTATACATTTTTACACCCATTTCAAATCCAATAATGAGGCTTGAAAATTTTCAAATTCCAAAGTCTTGCCAAGCTTCTCCTAGTTAGAAAAAATCCTTTGTCACACCTAGAATCTTCATGTATCTGTAAGGAAAAATCATCGTTACAACTAATTTTGCAAGGGGTGATGAAGATTTAGAGCATATATTTTGATCTCTTGGATGGAAATGCCTTTCACATGAGCTAGAAAGAGAAATCTCATTATGGAATCCAAATAAACTTTGTACTTATGTGAAATTACCTAAGGATCCCCTTGATCATTTGCTTACAACATTGGAAACCTTTGAACAACTTCCCTTCCCTTATGCATGCGATGGAACAACCTACTCTTATAATGATGACTTGATAATATTATTGATTCATGGTACTTTAATATCTTCCTTAGAGTGGCCCACTTTGATCTTGTAACCTTGTAATATCTTTCCCATGGAGGAGCTCAGATAAACAAAATAGATGAAAAATGTAAAACTTAGGTTATATTACCTTTTTTACCCTTTTTTGGGCTCTAAATTACCTTTTCAGATTTTGAAATTTATATCTTTGCTTCTTAAAAACTCACGTTTTTAGGGTTCCCCCATTTTTTAATGCATAAATCCATTAATTCATCTTTGACTTATTAGGGAAATTTTGACCCCACTCGACAATTTACAATTTATGTAATTGGCACTTATAGTCCCCTTGGGATCTTTGCCCTAACTTTGTACCTTAATAAATGTGCTTTATTTCCTTACCTACAAAAATTTAGTGACATCTAAATGTTTGACCTCTGTGCCCTTTACAACATCCCTGGGAGCTAAATTATGGGCTTTTGGATAAAGGGACCCATAGCTTTTTAATAAAAATTGTAATTACATTTAAAACCCCAAACTCCATGTGCAATTACCATTACTCATTTGTAATTAGCCTTGTTAATCTGATTTCAATTGTAAAAGCTCCATGAAATCACTTTACACAAGATGTTTGATCATGATGTGTATGCCTATGTGGCATCACCATGTCTCTTTGTTCATTAACTTGACATGTGACTGTTGCCCTTAGGACACATGCCAACATGTCATTAGGTTTATATACTTGAAAATTACACCTAGGACTAACACTATTAGATCATTATCTTCATGATGAACATTAGCATACCACCTATAAGCTCTATGGGCTCTTGATGTTCATTTTCACTAGATTTTATTATGAGCCATTAGATCTCCACTAAGACCATTGAGATCATACCACCTAGAAAATTTGTAGGTTTTTTTCACTCTACACAGTCGATCTCTGCTAGGCTAGTACCCTTCTACTATATGGAAGATATTCATTTGTCTTGAATTCTTTAATGAGTCAACCCTCACTTGTACCGGTGATCTTGAAGTATCATGAAATGTTTACCATTGATATAGATCTGAAGGATCGAATGCCATTGGCTATCACAATGGCTTAAATTTGACATTTGTGCACCCATAATTTGATGTCCATGTGAATGTTTTTGACGTTTACGTGATCATCAAATTTAAGCCCCAATGGATAATTATCTATCATGACTTAAATTTGATGTCTGTACACCCATCATTTGATGTTTGTGTGAACATCTTTGATGTTTGCATTACCATCAAATTTAAGCCCCAATCACTAAGCTTTCTATTTTCACTATGAACTTTAAATTGTGCCCCATAAGATTGACACTTGGTGCATCCACACTCATCTTGAATCCCAATGAAAGGTCAACCTTGATCACATACTGTTTGATCATTTTTCCCCATATTGACATGCACCATTTGATCATGATCCATGGACTTGGCCTAGATTAGCTCAAAGCTTTTTATTAAAATAGTTAAGTTTGGGCTCAGGAATAAAGAAATTAGGCTAAGGACTTAGCCTAAGGTTTTGAGGTGTTTATAAATACAAAGGAAACCTCGTCCTTTTACACAAGTGTATAATAAATGGACCAAACACAAAACATAATAAAAGGGACTCAACATTAATTATACCACATAGATAAAAAGGCCAGGGGCCATAAGAAATAAATGGGACCAAATATGAATTTTAGACTAAGGTTTGGTTGCATTAATAAACATAAATTTAAACTAAGTCAATGGCATATTGAAAATGTTCCCACATAAATTGATTTTAAATCAGAGGGCCTAAGCTAGGGCAAATTGGAACAAGGGTTTTAAAGTGCTCAGACATGAAATTAAACTAATTTTTGATAGACTAAAGGCTAGTAAAGACCAAAATGACATTAAACTTGAACCCAAATGAACACTTGAAAATTGGAAGTGGGCTAAACAAATTAGGCACTTATACTCAACAAGGGCTCAATTATTCTAGTGCAATTTTGGGCACTAACATGGATGATACTAATAAAATTCTAAAAAACATAGGATCAATTCAATTAATAGTTTCATTTGATTTAAAATATTGTTTTATTACTTTTTAAGTTATTTATAATCCAAATTATTATAATATTATACTTAGAAAATCATGGTTACACTCAATAAGAGCAATGGTTGATGAAAACACCAATAACATATCATTTGACCATCAAGGAAAGCTTACATACTTTTCCAACAAAGGAAAATATATATCAACCAAAGACAACAAGTATAAATTTATCAAAAGATCATGATTAAGGTTATGGACTATCAAGATAAAAAGAAAAACTATTCTATGTCATTTCTTAGATATCTTAAAAATGAGTTTCAACATGTGGATGATACTAATAAAATTCCAAAAAAACATGGGATTAATTCAATTAAGAATTTCATTTGATTCAAAATATTGTTCTATTACTTTTTAAGTTATTTATAATCCAAATTCTTATAATATTATGCTTGGAAAATCATGGTTACACTCAATAAGAGCAATGGTTGATAGAAACAACAATATCATATCATTTGATCATCAAGGCAAGCTTACATACATTTCCAACAAAGGAAAATATATGTCAACCAAAGACAACAAGTACAAACTTATCAAAAGAGCATGATACACTTTATGATTATGCTATGCACACATATGACACATTTAGCTCCAGAAATATTATTCATTTACAACTCCTAGATGATTCTCCTCCTCCTCTTGAGATCATTTTGTAGCTTATACAATCTCCTAATATTTCAAAAATACCAAAAACTCAGAAAACCTTAAAAATACAAAAGTATGTTCAATATTTACATTTTATATTATCTCTTTGGCATATATGTTGTTAGTTACATGTTAGTGGATAACATATCATTTATTTCTTTATACACATGTTTCACACATGTTTTGAATGTGATACATGCATACATAAATATATGATCTATGCACTTTCAAATGTTGGGTCTTCTCTCTACTCATGTCATGTAGACATTTGGGGCATCTAATTTTTTGATCATGATACACCCATGCTATATCATTCTATGGTAATATTACATTATCATATTTGAGCTTATATACCTAAACATGCATTTATTCATTCTTATATCTTTCACAGTGTACTTGATATGCTATGTACTTAACTTTTTTTGCTAACACATATGATACATGGGATAATATGCCATGTTTATGTTGGTTTCTTATTATTTCATTCATGCACTTCCTTGAATTACTTTCCTTTCTATTGTCTTACTTATTTTGAGAATTTTAATATGCTCTATTTTTTGTGGCCCCTGTGCCTTTGTTTACCTCTTTGACATTTTAATGTCATTGTTTGTTATATGTTGAAATTTGAATATGCCATTATTGATTTTGTAGATATTTAAATAAGTCATGTCCCTTTGATTGTGAAACATTTTAACATTCCCCTTGTTTGAGGTCTCCTTAGACCATTATCTTTTGATTTGATTTTGAGAGATCTTGTGTGTGTGGTTAGATCCTTGTTGATCTTGTAGTATTAAAATCTAGAAATTAGCATGATCTACATCATGCATATTATGACTTGGTGTGATTACATTTTACGTGCTTCCATGATATATCTACCTAGACATGTTAATTTTATATTCTACATGGTACATTCATAGTTTACATGGTTATATTGTCCTTTTGAGGTAAGGTAACTACCAGTTTCTACTTCACCTCACCTTAAAAGTTGGGGGGAGTATATTAGTGGAGATATGTCATAGAGACATGAATTCCACATCACTTCATATATTTATATTGAATTGGGGGCATTTGAAAACATGTTATCCACATTTACCATATTTTTAGATTTAGTGGGGGCATGTTTAGGAAACACAGTCTCCACACTTATTCAGTATACAACATATCCAAATTATAGTGGGGGAATGTTTTGAAAACATGTCCTCCACATTATCACTTATAGTAGCTTTTATATTTATATTATAGTGAGGACATGTTCTCCACACTTACACTAGTACTTAGATTCAGATTAAAGTGGGGGCATGTTTTGGAAACATGTTCTCCACACTTAAACCAATTTTAGTTTTTAGTGGGGGCATGTTTTAGAAACATGTTATCCACACTTATACAATTTCAAATTGGTAAAATTCAAAGTTATATGATTCAAATACACATTTTTGGTAGAATTCTATACATTGATACCATTTTTATACACAGTTTCAACATGAGACATATCTAAGCTACATATACTATGCAATGTGTACCTAATATTGCAAAATCAAATCAAACTTAAATTTTAAACACTTTCAAGGTCTGTTGTCACCCACAAGGTTGGACTTTTATGGACTATATTGACCCAATCTATTATAGTAGTTGGTTTACTATTTGGTATGGTTGAGGTGATTAAATCACTTAATCTTGAAAATTTTAAAATTTGGACTTGATAAATCATCTAGCCTCACCATTTTTATAGTGTTATTTGACTTAGTTCACTCACAATCACCAGGTTATAAGTATGATTGGGTTTCATAGATGAGCTAATCTCAAATTTTAGGTGGTAACTCATATTTGCTCCAAGGTTGGGGGCATGTGTCCTCCAATATCTTTTTAAATATCTAGATATATGAAGTTTATAAATTTATATTTGTCTTAATCTTAGATGTAATGATTCATAATGATATATATTTTCAAATCAAATTTCTAAATGGCAAGACAATTGCATCAATAAATATGTGTTCTCCTAAATCTTACTCTCTTTTAATTGCAATAATTTCAATGATTTTAATTTTAGATTATATGCATTGATTATATACTATAACATGCTCTTGGTTGAAGGTTAGTCACAAAAACATCACTCAAGTTGGAGTCAATCAAAGGCAAGGCATGTTATACACACCCAGGTAGGCATTCTTCTCCTTTAAACCAATAATTTTATTAATAGATTAAAGTAAGGTATGGGGGAGTAGACACTATTTATAAATTATATATCACCTTTGTTCTTACACTTCATAAATACATATCATGGATGTAAATTTAGCTTTTAGACCTTTTCCATTGTCAAAAGGCTCACATACACTATATCTCTGTGCCAAATTTCTTATATGCTAGTCTAACCAATGTTATTTTGATGACCTAGGCCTTCTATTTTTCCCAAAATATTATACTTGTTTATCTTCCATCTCTACAAGTTCTAGACCTATGCTTGCTTTCCAACTTTTTGGACACTTGCATCCCAATTAAATGCCTATAATGACATAAGGGTTGTATCTCAACACAAGTATCTAGTGCCCTAAAGTCATTCAATTTACATATGAAATGTATGCATATGATTAACCTAAATGTTTTTATGTGAGATATTATCCAATGATATTGGTATAAATACAAGATCAATCATCATTCATTCTTTACCTAAAAACTTCTTACTTAACATAGACTTAGTAACTCATAAGGTAATTTACCAAAAGTACTCAATCAAGCACTCAAGTGAAAAAAGCTTCCCTATTTTCTCCTATTTCCATATTAGTCATATGGACAACACAGATATATGTCTAAATTACTGAAAGAGCACTCCATGAGCCATATTTTCTAAGTTACAAGATAGGTCACTGTTGTACTTATCACACATTGTATGATTCACACACAAGCCAACATGTAGGGGAGAACTATATAACTTTGAGGCTCTCTTTGAAGTATTTACTATGTAGGTAACACTCATTGACAAAGGGGGATTTGGGGTAGTTCAACACCATGTTCCAACTAAATAATTTCCCCCAAAACTACTATGATTTTGAATAACTGGGGTTTTTCTATTTGACAATGAGTGATAGTCTATGATCTAGATCTGAGCACACTAAAGTGAAATTGACATAGATCTTAGAATATTATAGGTGATTGCATCTAG
The DNA here is from genome assembly GCA_037957365.1 of Torreya grandis. NCBI lineage: Eukaryota > Viridiplantae > Streptophyta > Pinopsida > Cupressales > Taxaceae > Torreya > Torreya grandis. Next base: position 741,916 of record JARHVA010004382.1, read on the forward strand.
TTTTATATGGTATTTTATAATAGAAACATGTGTCCAATTTATAAATTAAAATTTATGCAGAGGTCCTAAATTGACATAAATGTCCACATATATGAAATCCAAATTTTTAAAATTAAGGGATTGACATAGAATCCAAATCCAATATACTTTCTTCCTATTCTACATCTAGATCTATATTAGCATCAAAACTAAATAAGTGTATTGTTTTCATTATCATTGCATTATCTAGCATAGTTATACTTCTTAATTTTTAGCATATCTCAGCATAATAAATTCAGTATATGTTTATTTGAGTTTCACAAATAATTGGCTTGATTTAGAGATAATATACCATCCTTATGCCTAAAATTATATCTAGTCATTTAACCTTGGATTCTCCATATATATATTTTAGGATTAATCAATTTTCACTAATACATGTAAGGTATTTCAATAATTTTACAAATAAAACATGTAATATTATTTTTAATATGCATGTAATAGTTATAATTTTAAGTGGGTGGTCATCCACTCTAAGAGAATTATCAAGATGGATTCATTTAGAATATAAATCTTAGGTCTTAGGTCTAACAACAAATAAATTCAACAATACATGGAAGTGACACTTATTTGCTCTAATACATGTAATCCATTTCAAGGTTATTACAAATAAGATAGGTAAGATTGTTTTCACTATGTATGCAATAATTATAATTTAGAGTGGGTGGCCACCCACTCTAAGAGCTTAGTTCTTAGGTCTAAAAATAAATAAAATCAGTATAAAACTTAGTATTTATAATATAAACCTTATTTATTATTTCTATAAAAAATATGGTTCATAAGGCTGAAGAATGTAGATATTGTTTTAAAAAATAGTTTTATATTATGTGTATTACATTATTCATGTGAGAAAAATTATATATATAAATAAATCATATATTAACTATTACTATGTTTGTAATGCTTCAATGAGTAAGAAAAAAGTATGTAAAAATAAATCATATATTGACTATTATTATTTTTTGTAGTGCTTCTATTATGGAAAATAAATTTTGTAATAATTTGAAGTAAAAATAGTATTAAGTATAAAATTAAAAAAAGCACAGATCTTTAATTGGACAAAATAAAAAAATCTAGGATTTTCAAAGAGATTTGCTTGTAGAAAAAAAACATGGGAATCTTAAGTAAAAGGAACTCATTCAAATTGAACAAATCTCCATCAAATTATCTTTATTAAAAACACAAGTATTCATCTATATTATTTATATATATATATAATAAAATTAAATTAAAAAAAAAAAAAAAAAAAAACCTTTTTATTACAAATATATAAATATTAATAGAAACAAGACAACTATACAATGCATTTACCTATAACTGTAATGAAATATTTAAGCAAAAAGCTATAGAGTGATTTTAGAATAACAATGGAATAAAATATTTAATTAAAATTTGTTACACATTGTTAAAAATATATAAAAATAAAATAAACAAGAAAAATAATAGATTGAAAACTTGTTTGTATGCATTTTTTGCCATTTCATGCCTTGAAAATTTTATTTTTTGAATCATAGATAAATATCTAGATATCTATTCATTCCTAGAAAAGATTGTCAAATGACATTGTTCTCCATTAAAAGTGATTTTTGATATTTTCTATCTTATGAATATTGATATCAATTTCTCTCTATAAAAATTTGTGTACTTTTGCTTCATTCTTTTAACTAATTAAAAAAGTGAAAATAGACTCCTCTCTATAAAAAAAAGTCATGCTTATGCTTCATTCTTGTGCTTCCTCTTCTTTTCTTCATTTTTTTCTAGGAAAAAAGAAAGAAAATCCAAACCCAATAAATTTGATTTCCAAAAATTTATAATGTAATGTCCACAAAATATTTTCCACTCAAATTTTAATATAGAATTTTCAAATATTTGAAATACCACAATAAAATTTCTATTCGATTCAAAACAAGATATTTTAAAAATTGAAAAACATTGAAGTAAGATATGTTGATCAATTTAAGATTAGTGGGACACCAAATTTTAAGGCGACATTTTCACAATTTGAAAATGCTACATTTTGATTTGTTAACTGCATTAAAAAATGACATTTATTCAAAACACAAAATTTTGTAATTTTGAATATTGACCTATGGAATACATGTTGAAATTATATTTAAAATTTAATGATGTTTTCTAAACATTTCTCACAAAAAACTATTATAAGCGCTTATTTCTATAATATTTTTTAAAACTATCTATATGAAGTTTTAATAGCTTTGAGTGATTAAAATATAAATGTTGCAAAATGAATGACATTTTTTTGTCATAATTAACTAATACTATTAAAAATATATATTTTAATAAAAAAATCATATAGTTTATTTACAATATAAATTATCCACTATTATTTAAAAGTTATATTGTTAAAATATTATTACAAGCATCTTAATATTATTATTATTTTTTAATAATTAATATAAATTACTAAAATTTAAATAAATAAAATTTGACATTAGATTTTATCATTTAACCATATAAAATGTGAACTAATATTTACTAGTTATAATTATTAAATATTATTACAAACTTAAAATACTATATATATTTTTAATAATTAATATAAATTACTCTCATTTAAAATAAATAAAACTTAATATAAGCTTGTAATTTATTTTTTAGTATTTAACAAAAATATAAAATATAAACTATTATTTAAATGTTAAATTATTAAAATATTATTACAAACTTAATACTATTATAAGTTTATTGTTAAATAATTAATATAAATTAACAAACTTAATAATGTTAAAATCTTTGTTTTTAATAATTAATATAAACTATTAAAATTTAAAATAAATAAAACTTAATATAATATTTTAATTCAAATTTTTCTTACAATGTTGAATATAAATATTAAATATATATTTTATACCTTTTCATTAGTAATTGAGGGTTTAAGGGGTCCTTCACCTATATAATAACTTACCAAAAATAGTACAAAAAAATAGGTGAACCATCAACCATCAGAGGAAACCTAGGGCAAGAATGGTCACATCAACAAAAAAACCCTCACAAAGGAGGTGAATCTATACAAAGTTAACCATAATTCATAATATAAAGACTTATGGGTAAAAACAAAAAAAAAAGTGAAACACGTGTCAACTAGAGACCTTCAAAAAGAATACCTTCAAAATTTGTATGGGGAATTAGAATCCACAACCACATAGTCACCACTTGTATGGATTTCCATGTCATTACTCATGCCCCATCCCCATAGTGACCCTACCACCTCATATTCCATCCCCACACTTATTTTGACAAATTATGGGCATGTTGAAGATGAACCACGTTCACCCACATAACATATTCTTTACAAAAACTTTCCTCCCATAGTTGAGCCATGGATAAATGAGTCTATCTAGGTCTACAAGAGATAAGAGGAGGATTGAAAGTAAGACCTAGGAGGAGCCTTTACCTAGCTAGGAGAGGAAAAAGTTTCCCTGCTCACAACATGGAAAATAAATTTCATCACCACCATTTTGATTGGAGTGTGCTTGGCATGCAATAAAGCCTCAAAATTTTGGATAGGGTTTTTAACATCATCCAAAAGAGGATCCAAGAGTATATTATAAATTTGGGATAGGTTGTCCTTCCAAGCTATTGAAACTTGCTCTAAATAATTAAAGTGGGTCACAAACCACCCTTATAGCTTCGTGAAGACTAATAACAACACTAAGCCAACTTCATATCACCCTGAGAAGGATATAAAAATGTATATACCTAAATTAAATTCACTCACTACCTCAACACACCCAACTTATGATCATATTTTATGAAAAATTCAACCAAATCTATGATTTATTTTTTCTTCCAAAAACAATAGTAAATTATTTTTAAACATTGAGACTATGGCCAAATTAACCTTGACATTACTAAGATAATTTACAATGGCCTCACCCATAATTTCATGATAGAATAAATAATGTGTATCATCAACATACATAATACATGTTTCAACTTGTTCTTCATTACCTCTTTAAAAAAATCCATCTCCTTATTCTTCCTTTATAAACATAACAATGGTTCTACAACAATAACCATCCAAGACTGATCCATGAAAACTAAGAGTAAGAAGGTAGAGATACAAGGAGAGAAGAAATACAACACCCTAATTATCATGATAAAAAAATACCAAGGTAGGATTAAAAATTCCACACTTGCCACATGAGTGCTCCATTACTTATGGTAAAGGCATACAAAACATAACTACCAAAAGAAAGATAAGAGCATAGGGACATGATTTAAAAATCATGAATTAAAAAGGTTGTAAATTAATTAAAAAGTATATTAATGTGTTAAAAATAACCAAATAGGAGAAAAGGACAGGAAGGAAAACTCTACCACTAACCTAGATCAACCAAAGAAGAAGAAAACCAAGTAAGCCAAGCAATCACCACATTATCCACCATAATATATTCAGATTCTTAATGCCTTGATTAGTAAGGAAGTTGATAGCTAAATTTGATTCATAAAAGTAATGTTGGGTTATATATAAATAAAATCACTCCATATAGGTCCAAATCCACTTTAGGATATTCTTAAGTGACCAAGCCTTAGCACAACCCCAACCTATTTCACTGACACTAAAATTGAAGTATAGTCTTAATTGGTTGAGGGGGAATCACCCCTATTTGTTTAAGGAATGGGAATGATAGACCTCATTATATATATGGGGAATCATAACTCAATAGATTGAGGCACATTTTTTCACACCACCTAAATCATGACCATTGAATCTCCCTCAATGATCATATTTTATAGACCACACTAAAGTGCCAAATAAATAAGTGATACAAAAACCTAAGCCTCTAATTCTTTATTTATACCATTGACCAATTTGATGGATGTTGATTTAATAAGAGAGTTTAAAAAATCCTTAATGATGAAAATAACACCATATAAACCACTAATACCTTGTGAATCACCATAAAAATTTAGTTTAAACTGACCTAGATGGGGTGGGATCCAATCCACATTTTCATACCTACTAAGGCGAAAATTCTTTACCAATGACACATTAATGGGGTATATATATTTTATAATTTTATTACACTATGTAATAATATATTAAAAATAATTCACTTATCAAATATTAATTTCATAATAACAATTCATTTAAATATATTTAAAACATATTTTAATTTTAAATGTAAACTACTATCACAAACTAATATTATAATCTCTTATGATATTATGTTAAATGTATTAATAAATTAGTCAAATTAATCTTCATTAAAATTTATTTAGTTTGATAATAAAATAGATATAAATACCTATCAAATATTAGTTTTGATAAATTGACAAGTAAGTTCAATGATACATATGATCTATTCTAGGCATATTTCAAACTAGTTTGAATCATCCTATTGAGGTATTTGCATCCTTCATGGACTGCAACTACATTTTTGGTTCTCATGAATTCGAAGAGAAAAGAACTCATGGATTCACATTTTTGATGTGTGCCTCCACATTTTTATAACTTTAAAAACATTCATAGGTTGTATTCATTTTGGATATAGAATCTAGTTATAACTAAAATTAATTGAAGAAGTGAACCATTTAAGGTATTTAGACTAGGCAACCACCCAATCTATGATATTTTTTAGGATGGATTTATTTTGAATATAAATCTTGGATATTATGTCTAATGACAACAAAATTCAATAATATATGTAATAAATTTCATGAGTACTATTTTTTACTATGACTAAAATGTTTATAATTTAGAGTGGGCATATGGCCACTCTAAGATCTTTCTCAGGATGAATTCATTTAGATTATAAATATTAGGTCCTGGGTCTATCAATAAATAAATTAAAAAATACATGTAAGAGTAAATTATTTATGATGGCCTCCCAATCTAATAAAATTTGCATTTAGTTTTCATTTTCAATATGAAATTTAGATTGAAAAACAAAGTAGTTAAACAATACATGTATTCCATTACTTTCACCATTTCAATATAATATGTAAAATTTGTTTCATTGTTCCTACAATGGATATAATTTAAAGTGGGTGTACACCCACTCCAAGAGTTTTTTTAGGATGGATACATTTAGAATATAAATCATAGGTCTTTGGTCTTTGGTATAATAATAAATAAATTCAAAAATACACGTAATCCATTTCAGGTTGACACTTGATTTCACTATACCTATAATCATTCACATTTAAATAATGTAATAATATTTCAAAATTAAAATTATAAGAAAAGAACCATTATAGGGATGATGAAAATAGGTTTATTGACACTTGTATAACCTGAGTTTGACATTTATTTGCATTGTGTATGCAATGGTTCACATGTATTGTCAATTTTTATTATTGTTAGACCTAAGATTTAGATTTAAAATAATTCCATTCACTAAAGTTATTAGAGGGGGTATCTACATAATGATTATTATTTTAAAATATTTTTAGAGTGGGTGCCCTCTCACTCTAAATGTGAACCACTCCATGTATATTGTAAATGTGTCAATTGTGTTGGATGATTGATGTATTTTTTAATTAATTTATTGTTAGACCAAAGACCTAATATTTATAATATAAATTAATCCATAGTAAAAATAATATTAAATTAGGTGGTAATCTACAGAAATTTATAACCATTTTATCCATAGAGAAAATAATCTTTCTTCTTATATTGAAATGGTGTAAGTAATGGATTACATGTATTGTTTAATTACTTTGTTTTTGGATCTAGGTTTCATATTAAAAATGAATCCAACCTGTGAATGTTCTTATATTGGCAGTTGTCATAAATAAGTTCCACTTACATATAGTGTTGAATTTACTTGTTGTTAGACATATACCTAAGATTTATATTTTAAATGAATCCATCTTGAGAATGATCTTAGAGTGGGCTCCTACCCACTCTAAATATAAAAATTCCATTCAGTGAAAAAAATATTATTCATCATATTTATATATTCCTAAAATGCATTACAAGTAAAGTGAAAAATGTGTCAAGTACTATTTAAGGATTTTTATCCATCAAAATCTATGATTGACACTTATTTGAACTATACCTAGAATATTTCATATGTATTCTTAAATTTATTTTTGGTAGATATAAGATTAACATTCAAAATGAATCCCATTGTAGGCATAGTGAAATTAAGCGTAATTGGTACTTAACACTTATTTTTATTATGCCTACACTAATGATTCACATTTAAAGTGGGATTTATTTAAATGTGAAACTTAGGTCTACTAATAATAAATTTTACAATACATTTGAAACATTTTGGGAATTGTGAAAATATGAAGTTTAGGTCTGACCAAAAAATTATTTATATTATATACATAGTGAAAATATGTGTTGATTATCCCTCTTAAATATTCTTAACATTGAATTCAATGTAAAAATATATGTCACTCTTCTATCATAATTGTTATCAATGTAGGATTTAAACCAATGTAAACTTTTCCTCAATATATTTAACATTTTGCTTTTATGAAATTTATCTAACTTTTAGAGTTAGATGTTTAATTGTAGGAAGAAATGTCTTTGATTGGTTGTGTCTCTTGAATTAAGATTATTTTGTGGGCATCTACTACCTAGATAACTACTATAATGGCCTGTGGTTATTTCATTTCATATTAGACTTGTATCAAGTAATTATAATTGTGTGTGTGTGTGTGTACATACATACATACATACATACATAACATAACATAACATAACATAATTAAAAAATTATTATATTTTTAGTGATATAATATCATGCTCATAACAAGAAATAATGAGAATTATGTTATTGATGAGGGTCATCAATCCTCTTCATTTAATAATAAAATCAATATAGGTTTGGTTTCTCAAGGCTATATGCAATAAGGATAAGAAGAAATTTTAGCTAACGATTCTTCCTAATTGGCAAAAAAAATAATAATTGTGAGAATTGAAATTTCATAATTAAAACACACATTGAAGGAATTTAAATTGAATAAATCAAACATAGTTTATAGAATATAATCTAAACTTATATAATTGAGATTGCAAGAATTGAAACACAAATTGCATAAAATAAAACACACTTGCATCAAATGAAACTAAATAACTATTGGTATATAGATCTAGTTAGTTTGTAGGTTATATGATATTCTAAGAATGAAATAAATATTTATAAATGAAAACAAAATATAAATAAATCTAATCTAAAAATGCTAGTACAATATTTCTTTCTTCCTCAGGATGAGTGTGGCCTTGCTCCACTTTTGGAATAAGACTAAAAATGAGAAAATAGAGAAATAATCAAATGATTTATTTAATCCAAATCCTATAATATTCAATAATCAATCTTGTCTTCAAGTGACTCAATGATATTAACTATGACTGATAAGGTTGTATTTATAATACAACTTCTTCAACAATTTATTAATAATGACTGCCTACCTAACAATTTAGTTTTCAGTTGATTCTTATTCTATGTTAAAAAAATTAAAAATTAGGTTTATGCATTATTTTTAGAATAATATTGATTCCATTTATTCAATGATAAAATATTGGGAAGTGCTAGATTCACAAATCCACTATCTTCTAGTTTATTGGAGAGAATCTAGTATGATCAATTTTAGTTTCCTTCTAAAAAACTATATTACATTGGTGAGAATGATAAATTTTGTTTCTTTTGATTTTTTCAATAACTTATAGTTTGAGATATTCATGTTATTTTAAATAATATAAACATATTTCCTCTTTTGTAAATAACTATTTATATAAATGTTATATATAGAAAAAATATATATCAAAATATTATATATATAATATTTACAAAAATTTCCCAAAAACAATATTTCATTATTTATTTGATCTTATCATATGCATATTTTAGAATAATATTTAGTTTAAATCTAATTTTGTGTATCTCCAAAGTTTTTTTGATGATCTTTGGAACTAGTTCTGATGATCTCTGATGCTAATTTATGGAACTAGTTTATATGGGAACTCAAGAGATAACTATATAAATATAGTAAGTTACCTATATAATCTTTAGAGATGATTATAGGATACTTAGGAGTTGTTTATATGACTACTATACATATTTTTATCTAATCTCTTGAGCTACTATTTATCTCCAGGAGCTATTAGACATCTCAGGAACTGGTATTGTATAAAACTCCAAAGCTCGTATAGGACTTTGAATCTGATTTATAAACTTCCCCTTTATGATTTCAACTCTATTATCTACATTTAAGAGTCATTATGATATGAATTTACAATATTTTATATCCATTTCCAAAGAATCATTAGAAAACATCAACAATTTAGAATACACTGACTTTTAGAAAATAGACCAAATGTATATCCTATACTTTCCTCTAAACAAGTATAAGTTCTTGAAACTACATCTAAATCAACTTTAAAACTTAATCCAAGGAAGAAAAAATGACATTATTTATTGATATAAATGAGACATTATGGTTTCATCAGTTATCTTAAATATATAAAAGAAAATATCATATGGGGACATGATATTTGATATGGTATAATAGGTAGAAATATTTCTTGATAGGATAAAACATGGGTTATGTTTGTCATCTCAAAAAGAGGTGACTTATTTTGGTGTTCACATACACACTTTAGTTAGCACCTCCACATGTAAAAAATAAATACCTCACACTTCAGCGACCACCTTCATATAAAGAAAATAAATGCCTCAAAGAATAATTTTCACACCGAAAGTAACATGATTATGAATTTGAGAAAATATTTTAATTTAGTTAGATCACCCTATTTTTAAGTTCACATACACTTTTAAACTACCATCTCCATATACATAAATAAATGCCTCAAATAAGACTTTGTACACCATAATCAACATAATTTTGAAAATTTAGATAATCTTGTAATTTAGTTAGATCACTTTGTTTTGGTGTTCACATACACACTTTAGTTACCACCTCCACATGTAAAAAATAAATACCTCAAACTTCAGCTACCACCTTCATATAAAGAAAATAAATGCCTTAAAGAATAATTTTCACACTGAAAGTAACATGATTATGAATTTGAGAAAATATTTTAATTCATTTAGATCACCCTATTTTTATGTTCACATACACTTTTAAACTACCATCTCCATATACATAAATAAATGCCTCAAATAAGACTTTGTACACCATAATCAACATAATTTTTAAAATTTAGATAATCTTGTAATTTAGTTAGATCACTTTGTTTTGGTGTTCACATACACACTTTAGCTACCATGTTCATATGAAAAAAATAAATGCTTCTAATAATAACTTGTACACTTCATGGTACATAATTATAAAATTGAGATAATTACACAAAGTAAAATAATTATGAAATTGAAACACTCTTATAATTCAGTTAGAAATTTAATTAACGTGTCAAGAAATGGGTCTTATTTCCTTGTTTCTATTAATGGATTCAAAAAACAAGGCACAATTATTTGGGACATGCTTGTATATGATAACGTTTCATTGTTTCCAACTTAATTTTCTCTTTTCATTTTATCATGGTTTATAATAAAAATGGCATGATATTTAATCCAATATAAGGTAATGTATGTAATCTTGGTTTGATGTCAAGATTGTCAAGAACATAATGATTTTAATGTTTAAAATTTAAAAATATTTATGGCAAGCATAGAATGTCATATTAACATATTTAAAGGTGATTTGAGAAATCTGTGGGAAAATAATGATCAAATTTTACTAATCAATCTTTTCCATAATTATAGAATGAACACTTAAGGATATTACTAAATAGGTAATACTCATGTTTAGATTATGTTACTACTGATAAATCTATGCCAAAACTTATAGAATGAGCACTTTAGAATATTATTGAATAAGTAATACTCATGTTTGTATCATGTCACATATGTGGATTCCTATCTATAAAACATTGATTTAGGAGGATAATGATGAAATATCACTCATAAATATGTGTCAACATTATAGGCTAAACACTTAAAGATATTGCCTACTTATAGGAAACATTCATGTATGGATATTTATGTCATAGATGCGATTTACCATTATTAAATCATGGACCCAAATAAAAGAGTGATGAGAGATATGGATACTAAATGTAAAAATAGACATGTCCATAAAACCAAAAGCAAATTATCCCTTATTCATCCCTATTATTTAAGACTAATTAAATTAAAGAGATATGGATATTAAATGTGAAAATAATTTTTTTAATTTAACCAAAAAATACATTCTCCTTTGTTCATCCTTGGCTATTAAATGTTAAAATAAACTTGTCTATTTGATCAAAAATAAGTTCTCCCTTCTTCATCACTAATCTTTGGAGGCTACTTAATAAAAAGAGATATGCCAATTAAAGTGAAAAGAAGAATTTCATTAAATAACATCATTTTATTTTATTTATTTTATTTAAGGGCCCCTATTTCCAAAAATATACAAAAAAATATGGCCATTAAACCAAATACATAACAAAAGGAAATATTCTAATCAAGAAGTAAAAATAATAATTTCAAATGCTGAAATAACATCATTTAATTTTCATTGTTTTACCAAGAGGGGCCCCATTGACCTGAATACACACACACACACACATGCACGCGCGTGCACACACACACACACGCACATGCATATGCACACGCACACGCACACACACACACACACGCACATGCACACACACACACACACACATGCACATGCACATGCACACACACACATGTGTATGCGTGCACGCGCGTGCACACACACACACACACACAAAGAGAGTTTACCTATTTTCCATTATTAAGTTTAAGGTTGCACAAAGTGAAAATTAGAAAAGTTGACAACTAAAGTTGAAAAATGCTTTTGTGTCACTTACATGCATTATAAAAAACCTATTTAAAGTATCACAAGGATGAAAATGGAAATAATATATAAATGGAAATAAAGGACAATGTGACCAATCACATTTAATGAGGCATTGAATGATGGGTTAAGCCTATAATGGTGAAAGGTTTAGAAAGCCCGATTTAATCAAATCTAGATTGAAAATTCCTTAAAGGGTTTATATAATGTTTTTGTTTCATGTAGTATAGTTAGTTAAGAGATGTCCAGAGGAATTTGTTGATCTAGTTCTAGTTGACATTAGTTTCTCTTCATTAAATGTTACAAAACATGCTAAAGAGATGAACAAAGAAGATAATAATGTAGATGAATAGGGGAATATTGAGTTTTTCATCCTAGCATAAATATATTTATTGAGTGTTTAAATTTTCAATAAATCATCATTTATGTCCACTTGTCTTGAGATCCTACATTATAAAAAATAATCCATTTTTATTCAAATGAGCCTATAATTTTTTTTTTTATAAATAGGTGAAGCAATCCTCACATAACACTTTTTACTCCCTTGGTAAGAATTTGTATATATGCATATCATTGATATTCATTAGACATCATAGGTGTAATTATATATATGTTGAGTGTTGTCATATCTTGAAAAATTCAAGCTTTAATTTTTTCTAATAATCGAGGATAAATAGAGTTTATTCAAATTTTAACATGCCACTAAAGGTGAGTTTTGATCATATCATCATGACCTAATGGTAACACACAAAAATTAACATTGGCTAACATGCCAAAGAATAATGTGCCAATAATAACATTTAAAAAGAAATACAATCATTGATCAAGAAACATGGTAATTGTGGAAGACATGTTGGTCTGACTCAAACATTTAATCAGATGCACATTAGGGTTTTTAAAAACATATCAATCAATTAGGTGATAAAAATTCAACACTTATTGTATTTTTTGTAATTTACACAAGCTTACAATTATGGTATGAAAAAAATGATATATACATAATTATTATGTATGATAGTTTTGATGTAATAATTTGCCTACACTAATATTTGTCATAAATTTTCCTTATTTTTTCTATATTTATATTCCACTTATATTTTATCAAAAAAATTTATAGTACACAATTATATGTATATAATTATAATAATCAATGAGATGTTGCATTAATTATATGATAATTTTGATGTTTAAATTATCAAAAGGGTTTACTTGTCTCTAATAATTTCATATATATTTGTGATACTTTTATTGTGTTATATGTTGCATTGACAGTTGTGATAGTTTGGTTACACTAATATTTATTGTAATGTCCATGTTTTGCCTACATTGATATTCACCATATTTTCCCTCTACTTATATTATATAAAAAAGAATATTATTTAGTGATATGTTTTGCAAAAAAATATTTTTTTAATTCAATAAAATTAAAATTTGTGAAATGTAGTTGTTTAATATTGAATTCAAAAAATATTTAAATTGAAATATAAAATAAATGGCATCTAATTCCAAAAAATTGTAAATTAGAATTTAATAATAATAACATTGAATTCTGATAATTGATACTACAAAATCTGATAAACATAATTATGCATTTTAATTTGGACTAGAATATGTCTAGATTTAATGAAATGATGGTTCTTACCAGAGTTCTATGCCTTCATCACTATTTAAATTTGTCAGGACCACTCATAAATAAGCACATGACAATGTCTAATTACTTTTGGGGAATGACGTCATGCACTATTTTTTATTTGAAAGGATTTTATCCAATTTGTGTTGACCCATTCACTTTTAAATTTATTTTTATACTCCTTTGTATCCATGGATTTTCACATGAAAATAAAAATGGGAAATATATTCATGTAGTCTTGAAGTACCTTTTATTTTCAAGGTGGCCATAGCGATCCATAAATACATTTTACCTTTATTACACATTTGTTATTTGCATACACAATAAACTTCATATGTGTTCACATCCTTTACCATTAATAATGCACAAAAATTAAAAAAAACCTACAATATTGAGAGTGTAAACATGGTAGCTAGATGCAGTCAAATGGATCAAGGAGGCTTCAATAAAACTTACTTCACTATGGCAAAAAAAGACACAAAACATGATAAAAATGATGAGTATGATGCTAATGTTGGCACTTGATTGTTTATGTTAAAATTATTTTTTATTAATCTATGAGGGTTATTTAATTTAGTTATGTCCTAAATTAATCTTTTTGTCAATTATGAACACTTTTCAGGAACTTCCTTAAAAATAGATATAAATGCCATTTAGAGTTTAGTTCACTAAATGTGTACTTAATTGAGCTCAAATAATTATAAATTCATCCCAAAGAGCTAACACACTTTATTAATATAATTTAACCTAAATTAATAATATTTTTATTAAAATATTTTATCTATAGAGGTTATGGGGTGCCTAGCTTATCTAGTGTAAATGTTTCACTTATTTGTTAGAGAGGCATATTACATGATGACCATATCTTATCAGTGAGCTTTTTTTTTTTATTGAGTCTAATTTTAGTTATCTTAGTATAATTTTTGTAAACTTAGGTATTCTAGGATTTCTATTTATAGTATCACTTATCATGTTTTATCATGCAAGTTATTTGTAATTGTCTAGTTTTAGCGTTATTTGTTAATAAAAGACAACAAAAATGTGTGGCACCATAATTCATTTTCAAAATTATTTTTTAATATTATTATCATATGAATTTAATTTAAACTATTCAAAAATAAAAATAATTAATATTTTTAATCTTTTTTTTAGTTTGATATAAGGTTATACAGGTCCTTTTCCCAAAAAACACAAATTTTATAAAATAAAATTACCCTGGCTTAATGGTCTAATTGTCAAGGCAAATGGAAAACTTATCATAAAAGAAAAAACATACTGATATTATTAAAATTATTTTAGCTTTAACTAAACAAAATTTAATCAAACAAAATTCCCACAATTACATTTTCTCATCCTTCTTAGTTCTGTAATAAGTACTAAAAGTCTTGGGCAGAGAGCTAGGAATGAGATGACCTTTTTTACTAATTCTAACAATATTCCATTCTTATTCTTCTTCATTACCCAACTTATTTGAATCTAAACTTAACAAACAACTTCCATCCTTAGATTTGCCTCTAAATTCTTTATTCTTATTTACACTTTTACCACTAATTCCTACTAACTCAACATTCTAAGGTGATAATACAGATGGTGCTACCTTTTTAATATTATTTTTTCTTATAAAATCTAAAACCACTCCTAAAGATAGATCGGGATTGATTTTCAAAATACTATAAGATGCTTCTCATTAGCCTCTTTCCCCTATGAAGATTATATTTTACACTTATATTTTTGACAAGAAGCATAAAGATGACCAATCTGAAAACAATTCTAGCATTTGAAGGGTATCCCCTCAAAATCAATGGTTTGAGATTGGAATCTATCTTTCACTTTTAAATTGAACCTATTTAGAATATCTTGAGTAATGTTTAAACACACCAAAACCTTAGAAAATGTTGTCTAGGAATAATTTAATGAAGAAGCATCAATTTCTAACAAATTACCCAACACACCTCTAATAACTGAAAAACCAGTTTTAGACTAAAACTGAAGTGGAAAATATGAAAACCTCACCTACATGGGTTGAAAAGAAATATTTTATATCATAGGGTTAAAATCATGAGACCAGAGTTTCATGATTAGAAGGTGATTATCATATCTCCATAATTTAGCTTGAAAAATCTTATTACGATTAGCTAAATCATCAAAAGCCATAATAAAAAAACCTTTGGCATAGGGATAGATTTCCATAGTGCCTTCCAACATTGATTTCCATGATTTTAAAAGCCATTCAAGAATAAAGGGAAGAGAGGGATAAAACCTTTCAAAGTAGTAGACTAGACCCCTCTCCACATACCAACCTTCACTTTTTAGAACCTCCTCTAAATATTTATATTCAAAATTGATAATTATAGGTTTTTTTCCACACTTAAAATGCTAGCCTAATCTAAAAAGAGAATGCAAAACCTAAAAATATGATATTTGATTGTCTTTCTAATTTTTTTGGGATAGGTAGTTGCCTTATGCCCCCATTCTCTCCTTCTAATCTCTCAAACCTACTAACACTTTGCCTATTTGATACAAAACCTATACCCCCCTAGATTCTTCTTCCACATCTATCTCTAAACTCTACCCATATCATGCCAAAGCTTCAAGTGTATGATTTTACAACCAAAAAATCCAAGCCCACCTTAATCGTATCTATAGTCAAAGAAGAATTCGCACTGGATGCCCTAACTGTCACTATATTCATAGAAGTGCAGAATCATCCTAGTGTTCCCATGTTACTTGTCTTAGGGTTCAATATTTATTTTTTAATTTATCATGCTTATTTTTTAGTTTTTAAAATTTTTGGGGTAACATGATTTTTCAAATGGATCTAGAACTGTAGACATTTTTGTAATCAGAATGCCCAAATCAACAATGAATAGTATCTCTAGCCATGGATTATGGACTTACCTTATTACATTAAACATAGGTTTCAGTCTACATGATGACCCACACTACATTGAACACCTATTTGGTCTCTCATTGCATTGTACTTTTCACAAATAACCCACCATTACTTAGTGTGGAAATGATAATAGAGAGTGGTCATCCTAGGGAATAGACCCTGAGACCTCCCACTTTTAACACTCAATTTTCTCACTAATAGGCTATCATATCCAAGTTAATTAATATTTATAATCTTAATTTGAACTTAATCAATGCATATTTTTGTCATCAATCATACTTACAACAATACTAGATTAATAACTAATAATTCTAGACTAGATTGGATGATCACTAACTTTTTTTAAAGATTAATTCAGAGCTGATTTTAGTCCATCTATTCTCAAAAAAAATTATTTGGTTTTAGATACTTATTTTATAAATATTCATGCTATTTTTAATCCATTATTATGGGAATCATGGCTTATGTGAATTTTACTTCTATGAGTATTCCCATTTTCAAAAGTGACAACTTTGAATATTGGAGAGATAATTAGAAGATGTTACTTGTATGGAAGGTAGTTTGGGAGAATTTTCTCCATGGATAAACTCCACTTTTATATTGGAATAATTTTTTTCAACATCATAAGAGAACAAAAAAGGAAGAAAAAAAGGTTGATGTTCAAGCTTTCTTTTATCTTCAGAGTGCCATAAACCCAAGAATCTACCCAAGAATTATTGGATGAAAAATTCACATGAGGCAAGTAATACCTTGGAAAATTAATATCAAGTCTCTATTAAGGTAAGATTGTAAAAATACAAAATCTTAAAATTAATTTTAAAAATATGTAAATGTATGATAATGAAGGAGTTGGAAAATATTGCATAAAGATAAATGACACAGTGTATAGAATGATGGTTTATGGAGAAACCATAGAATATAGGGTCATAGTAAGGAGTTTTTTGAGATATTTGGCTAAAAAATAGATACATATTATGATAAATTTTGAGGAATGTAAGGACATGAATACTATAAGTGTTAATGAGTTAGTAGGTTCTCTCTTGTCTGCTAAGGAAAAGATGAAATTATATACAAGAGATCTAGAATGTGCATTTGAAACCAAGGTGAGAATTTAAAAACCTAAATAGTAAAAAATATAAATAGAGATAAATAAAACCAAATTAAAGGGGAAATATCAAGATAAATTCATAGGTAAAATCAATAGATACCTTACTTGTCATTATTGCAAAAAATTAGGACACTTTATAAAAGATTGTAGGATACTAGTAACTAACAATACATATAATCAAGAGGATAATGAGAAGGCATTCAAAGTTGAATAAAGTGAGGAGAAGTAAAACTCAGATTATTTTCTCACATGTATTATTAGAATAAATGATGGAAATAATATGTTTTATCTTGATTCAGGTTTCTCAAATCACATGATAAGTTATAAATATGGTTTAAACAAGTTAGATGGTTCATTCAAAATCCAAGTGAAATTAGGAGATAGAAAGTCCATCCAAATTGAAGGAAAGGGAAGCATGAAAATCATGAAAAGTCAAGATAATTCTGAAATAAATTATTGATTATAGTTTCACAAGATATAATGATGAAATCAAAGCTTATAAGTTATTAATCCTACTAGTAACTCCATATTTGTTTCTAGGGATTGTATTTTTTTTGAAAATGAGATGTATGTTGATTCTAATAATATATATAAAGAGATAATAATTTAAGTGGGGGAATAATATTTAATATTATTTTTATGGCTTATAAATTCCTACACATATTTCTAGTTCAATAAGAAACAATACATTTCTTCCCAAGAGACTAGTCATCTATCTTCATCACATACAAGAAAATACAAACATTTTTTGAATCCATGTCCATCCAATAAAATTATATATAAAAAATATGAGAGGATTATCATAAGAATTAAAAATTAGGAATTTATTTTTTTATGATGTCTATTATGAAAATATTATGTTCATATTGTTATGTATGGCTAGTGAACCTAGAAGTTATGCAAAAGCTAGTCAAAGGAAAGAGTGGGCTGATTTTGTGAAAATTGAGATCAATTAAATTGAGAGAATTGATATAAAGGATATTATTCAGCCTACATATGATAAATATGTGATTGGAACCAAGTGGGTCTACAATACCAAAGTCAAAAGTGATGGTACAATTAATAAGCTAAAATCTAGACTAGTTACAAAAAGGTTTGCATAAACATATGGGGATTGAATATGTGGAAAATTATGCACTCTTGGAATGTAAATATAATATAATAATAATTATTTTTTTATTTTATCATAAATTATGGAAAATAAATCACAGAGATGTTATAAGTGCATTCCTAAATGGAGTGACTAAAGAAGAAGTATATGTGGGGCAACCACATGTTTTTGAGGTAAAGGGTTAAATGTTTTGGGTATATAAGTTGAAGAAGGATATTTATGAGATAAATAAATATCCAAGAGATTGGTAGTAAATAATTTTTAATAAGTCAAATGAACCAATTCTTTACATACAGTCATTTTATTCTAATGTGTTATATGTTTGTCTCTAGGTAAATGACTTGATATTTATAGGTAGCTCTGTGGAGTTGTTGAATAGCTTCAAGGAAGATACAAAATCATAGTTTAAGATGAATTATATTAGACTTATGAAGTAATTTATTATAATTTAAATCCATAAAAATAAATAACCAGTAATCATTTGTCAAGTCAAATATGTCGAATACATGTTAAAGAAGTAAAATATTCAAGATTCTAAGCCCATGGACACTCCAATTATAAGTGGAGATAATATAATAAGAGATGATAAGAGTATTTAAATTGATGAAAATATTTTTAGGATCATGGTGAGATATTTTGTGTGTCTCACTAGTATAATACCAGATATCAATTATGGGATTTCACTAGTTTTTAGATTTATGGATAATTCATCACTCAAATATTTGCAAGAGTGAAAGTAATTTTTAGATATGTAATAATTAATTATAATAATGGTATTAATTTCAAGATATGAATTTAATTACATATAATTATATATAAAAATTGAAATTGAGAGGGACCTCTTGATGATAGGAAGCTAACTTCAAGTTATTGATTCACATTGGGAAGTGGGTTGGTTTCATTGTCATCAAAGAAACAAGATACATTTGCATTATCCTCTACTGAAGTTGGATATACATCCATTACATTATATTTCACATAAATATTATGAGTTATAATAATAGTATTTTATCTTGTAGAGGCTCAACTTGACTTAACACAATTTTTTTTGTGATGACCATGGGGCAATACAATTATCTAAGAATTCAATTTTACATGTTAGAACCAAACATATTGAACACAAACAATATTTTTTGAGAGTCTTGATCAATGATAAATATTTTTTAATTGAATATGTGAGAAGTGGAGATCAGTTTTATGATATTTTTACCAAAATATTTCTGAAGAATATTCATGGAAGACTTAATGAGATGATATGTATTTCTTCACTTTGCATCAAAGGGGGGATGTTGACTATGATTCCAATGTTATCATTTTTTTATTAATTTTAAAATTATTTTAATTGTTGTTTTATTATTATATGATTTTTATTTAATTTAGTTATGTCTTAGATTAATTATTTTATCAATTATGAATTTTTTAATAACTTTCTAAAAAATAACTAAAGTGCCACTTAGAGTCTAGGAGTTCACTGTACTTGACTGAGCTAATATCATTATCCATTCATCCCAAAGATGTGGAGATAAATTTATAATGCTTGTTTAACTAAAATTAATATTATTTTTAATCAATCTTATATTTTAAAGGTTTTGGGGTGCCTAACTTGTCTAGTGTGCATGTATCAATTGTCTATTAAAGAGGATTCTTGCATGATTATAATATCTTATCAATGAGTTAAAATTATTTTATTCAGTCTAATTTTAGTTATCTTATTCTACTTTCACTTAATAATGTTTGATTTAGCAACTCTCAGCCATGATTTCAAACACTACTCTACTATTTAGGATGAGTTTGATGTAGTTGAACCATATAAGACTAAGGACTAGATTTCAATTTTTATACAGAGGTATAAGGATGAATTGATAGAAATAAAATTGGTTGATCTATATAATGTCAATACCAAACTAGAGGTAATACCTTGCATTGACATGTTATTTGATTTATTTGTGAATGAGAAAATCTCTAGGAAAATATTATATTTCAGACTTAGCAATACTCCAGTTGCATACATAACCAAAAATTAGTTCAAAAGATAATATAGGATCCCTTTGCTAGAAATGACCTATAGTCAAGATATGATAAATTCATGGCTCCTTACAAAAAACATCAATAAAAATTTGTAAGAATGGGTTGACAACCCAAGCAAATTTGTGATTCAAGGCCCTACTTTTACTATTCCCATTATTGTATTTAGACTAGGGATAAGAATTACCATGGCCCTACTAAATAGAATATATGGTTTCTCAACCATTTATTATGTCAATGAGACATGGATCTTATTTGTGGATATTATCATGACCTCTAACAAAATCATATCCTTGAGAGAGATTATTAGCTCTAATTTGATTCCAAAAATCATAAATTTGGGAAGCTTACAAGACTGTAACTTATATATGATGTCATATGTGGTATATATTATGATTGAACTTATGTATTCAACATATAAAGAACCTAGGAAAACATCTATAGAATACCTAAGGAATAGGATTTGTGATGAATTCAATATCCTCCACGAGCACATATTTAAAAAGAAAATGAAAAGGTTGATAGAGACTTTTTAGCCTATGGTATACCAGGCCATACATGAGAATAACACAAGATTATTAGATCATATAAATAAGACTATTTAAAAAATGGACAACTATTAGTTTTATCTTAAGTACACTATAATTAGGATAGAAGGTACCAAGGCACACCCTTTGCACTTACCCCAAATTTTGCCTAAAAAATTGGCTAAGAAAGAAATTTATGCTCCATTAGCTGACACTATTGATATTGAGTTATGAAGGACTAATCAAGCATTAATCCACCCAACCCCTCTCAATATTAGTCAAATTCAATATATAAAGTGGGAACACTTCTAGTCTATTAGAAGAATAAGGATGCATTATGGATTGAAATGGGTAAAATTTAGGCATTGAGACCCCCAGAAGAATGTTAGGGAGCATATCAAGACATATGAGAGGAAAGTGAAATTAAACTACAATCACTAGTCCTAAAATAATGATAATGTGTTCATGAATGTAGAGGATGGCATTGAGGTTTCTATCAGGATATGCTAGGTAAATATGTCAATGATTGTAACATAGAATATTCAATATGATCTAATAATTAGTGAAGAAGATGCCAAGTAGATCAAAAAGGAATAATGGGTTTATAAATCTATTCATGAACCTCATCCTCACACAGAAGTGGACATACAAAAACAAGCTAGACCATATGGGGAAGTGTATATTGAAGGAAGAGTTAAATCTAATACAAGATCCCCCACATAGTTAATTATTTTTTCTTATCCTCAATTCATAACTAATGTGGAGAAACCTACATATTCAAGTGAAGTAATTAGGATATTCTCTATGTTATCACTGGCTCTATTAACTATAACACAACAAGTAAGTCTTAATATTTTCTTGTCTCATGTTTTCATTTCTTCTCCTCTTAGGTCACCACCTATTGTAGTAACACCACCAAAAATAATTAATCAATCCCATGGGAAACTATCTTCACCACCCATGATTCCTCCAGTGGTTAGTAATCCCCCTATTTCATTACCATTTGCCACCTCTAGAGTCACTTCATCTCCCACTCCACCCTCTATAGGGTCAACCCTTACTATTGTTAAACTACCAATTACCTATAAAATAAATCCAAAGACTCCTCATATCTCACCCTAAAAGGTAGAATTATAAGGGAAATAGGTATAAGTTCTTAGGGAAAGGGAGGTTAGAAGAAGGGGTAGACAAAGATTAGATACTATTGAAATTTATGATAGTGAAGAAGAAGATAAAAGATGAGTAACAGAATAAGAATGGGTGTCCAAGATAGACATTAAGGAAATAAATTCATTTGATGAAACAACTCAGACAAATGAAAAGGATGAGTGGATAACTAAAGAAAATACTCAGTCTAGAGGAAATGAGATAATAGGTGAATTTGAGGAGGTTAATGAAGGAGATGTTAACTTGATGGCCTCTAAGTTGTTATAAGCTAAATAAGGAGATGTATAAGGGGATGCAAAGTCAAACCTACAAACCTCAATATAGGGGCCATCATCAACTACACGATCATGCTCTCCACATCAAGCTACAATAGTGATAATTACAACAACCATTTCCCTAACTATACCCCTTATATTTTAAGTACAACAATCTTGCATTCTTTGATACCTTCCTTAATTACTATTTCTATAATTATTGTGTCAAATATTATTCATTTTTTACATTATTTGAGCTAAACAAATAAGCCTCATGTAGTTACCATGCTAATTTTTTCCACTATAGCCCACTTTTCTACTATGGGTCCTTTTGCTACTATTATTACTACTAGGTTTGCATATACATCAATCACATATTACTTAGAAAATATACTTATAACCCCACTAACCTATTCATTATTTATTAGAAATAGTCCCTAGTCCTTTGAGACATTAGTGGGAGCATATTTTGAAAGCTTGGTGTCCACATCCATTTTTTTCTAGATAAGCTACATGCTCATATTGTCTACACAATTTGGAATGCCCATTAACCAAGTTGATTAGATAGATCCCCTTTTAGTTTTAGTACATAGGGAACCTAGGAGGACTAAATACATCATTAATACACCAACACAAAATCAAGTCACTATATGGAGGAAGGCTATACCTTCTTTCCCTACATTAGGGACATCTTTTTCCATAGTGATACATCCTATAGGGAAATATCCTTATTCTATTCATGCAATTACAAATCAAGAAGAAAAATTAGAACATTAAATTAAATTGATCATTTCTTTATAGATTAAGCATTTGTAATAAGAGGAAGTAGGAAGGCAAGACATAGTAAATTTTGAGAAACCAATAATTAAGTTATACTTTGATAGATAAACAAATATATTGAGGAAGTTTAAAAGAAAGACTATGGTTGCAAAAGAATAAAAAGTCAATTTAGAATAGAGAGAAGATATATTCTCTCTAATAAATAGAACAAAATTAAATCCTCTAGACCTTGATAGATATAGGGAGTATCCTTACAGTTTTATAGAAGCTACCAAAAAAGTAATTAAAAAATTGTTTAGAAAATATGACCAATCTATTCAGAGGTCAAAAGAGAGGAGAAATATTTAATATCCTAAGGAGATAATAGATAAGCTAAAGGTGGTAGCTAAATATTTGTATAAGAACATTCATTTAATAAGGTTTGTAAAGATTACATCCCATCCTAAGTGGAGGACATACTTTAATTGTAATTATTATTGATGTGAAAATTTGATTCTTCTTAAAACATATGAATATCATAATAATTTATGTCATTCTCATATCTTAGTCTCTTGGTTGTGCATGCTTTGTCTTTTCAATAGAGTTATTCATATTGTGTTATTGCTAATTTGACTTCCTTTTGTGTATTAATCATAAAACCCCCTTGTAGATGTGCTACCATAATCTTAAAAATGAAATAAAATTTGGTTATATATGCTCAGGTTTACTATATTATTATTTACTTGGAATCATAAATATTCTTGATTGATTATTGCTATTCTTATAACAACTTGCAATAAACATAGGTCCCTGATTGCTTGTCCAACCCCTAGTTTAAGAACCAACTTAGAAATATTTAAATTTTTTTTGGTCTATAGGGCTTCTTTTCTACCTTAACTTTCCCTCATTTTGAGTTTATTTTGGTCTA
Source organism: Torreya grandis (assembly GCA_037957365.1). Taxonomy (NCBI): domain Eukaryota; kingdom Viridiplantae; phylum Streptophyta; class Pinopsida; order Cupressales; family Taxaceae; genus Torreya; species Torreya grandis. The sequence goes on from JARHVA010004382.1 coordinate 766,165, forward strand.
ACCCACCTTACATTAGATACTTCATATATCCACCCATATCAATTATATTTATATTCATCCATAGATGAACCATCTAATGTTAACAACTGTTTCACTCACCTCTATTCCACCAATAGGCTATTTATAAAACCTAATACCTTATAACTTGTGCCTCAAATTTAAATTATTTAATTGATATTAAAACATTAGAGGTTACCCCATAAGGTTATATGGTGTGTATAAAATTCACAACAACAAGAATTTACTTGACACTAAAAGGAGGGCTAAACCTCCACCTCTAAATCTTGAAGAAAACTAATTGAGTTTCATTGGATATTATGAGGGTAACTAGGTCTAACTTTGACACTAGTCTATTGGTTTCAACTTTTTATCTCCATAAAATAACTAATTCAGATAAGGGCACCTCAAAGATAGATCAGACCTAATTATTTTTCCTAATTAGAAGAGGTTCACTCCCTAGAATCATTATGGCCCTAGCTTGGTTAGCTAGTTATGCTATTGTTTTTATCAGTGCTATCCATGAGTTACCTAAAAACTCTAAAATTTATCTTCTCTCCTTCTCCCCTTATATAAGGATTACTGAAGAACACTTTATGTCTTTTAAGATAGTTGTGGGGTTAATGATTATGGTCAATAAAGATGTGGCATGCAACATTTTCCCCTTCATACTATATTATGCTACTTATGATTGGTTTATAAACCTCCCATAAGATTAAATTACCTATTTGGATGAGTGTGAAAGTACCTTCTTAGGTCAATTTGGATAAGTCACCAGTCCTAGTGTCATATACCAACATTTTACTAATACAAGGGGAGAGTTCATTAAACCCATTAGAGCCATTAATGCTAGATTAAAAAAATGTTTAACTAAGTAAATAATGCATACAAACCAAATGTTGTGCCAAACCTTATGATGTATAATAATGCCTTGGATCCTCCAATATTAGTGCTCTTTTATAGAGCAATAGGCATCACTGACCTATCAATGACATATGTTGAATCCATCAACATTGATAGGAAAATAAATCCTCAATTATAGAGCCTAGATGGACCCAATATCTACCAAAATTGTCCAATGTTAAATTAAATTCCCAATGATAATAGGAACACATGCAGTTGCCCTTGTCTCATGATGTACCAAATCAAATCCCAACTTTTTGTAGAACACTATTCATACATCCCATTATCACTAAAGCCATAATTCAATTATATTCAATACTTATACCACTTAGAGTGTAGCTATAGACTCTAACAAAGATGAATTATATGTTATCTAGAGCATGGTGTATAAGTTAAGTAATGAATTCTTGAGCATGTAAAAAATAATGGGAAATACTGGTGGACAAAATACAAATCAGGGCTTCAAATTCTAAAGATATAATAGGCCTTTCAATAGGGCTAGAAATAACTTAAAATAATAGCCACCCAATAAGGTACATGAAATATATATCTTAGAAATTAAACTACCTAATTGGTTTTGGGTTCACAATATAACACAACTTGAAGAATTAGATTTTATAGATTTCTGCACTACTTTGAAATATTTTAGAAATAAATGGAAAGATGAGAGTTTTTCAAACCATCTAGATCCATATTCCTTCAATGCATTGGGGCACCTTAGTACAACAATGGTCTTTGAGACCTATGACTTTTCATTTATAGTGGAAGATAATAATGAAATAAGGATAAAATAGATGAGATCCATGCATTCCAATAGTTCTAGTGGAATAATTATAATCTAAGGAATAGGCATCCTATTACTACTTCAACATCTTGAAAAACAATGCTATCATTCCTTTAGATTCTAAGGCCAATTATAATCTACCTCCCCCCAATAATGGATGTTCATTTTTAGAATACAAAACCACATAATAAAGGAGGATACAATTTTATCACAAACATGAATAAAATCAAATCTAACATCAGCCTTCATGAGATAGCCAAGATCAATGAATGAAGTTATTTCTCAAGGCCCTGACTAGGAGATTTTATACATCTTAAAATTTCAAAGATTTCCATGTGAACGTGATGGTATATAAAGACAAACCTAAAGTACATTATTTATATTGACTCTCAAAATGTTAAAAAATAATGTGCATAATTTACTAGTTGACATAGGTGCCTCAACCAATTTAATGATGACATCTATGTGTAATAAGCTTGGTTTGACCCCAAATAAGTCAAAAAGAGTGGTCCTACAATTGGACAAGTCGTATTTACCATGTGTTAGAGAGTTGACTAATGTGCACATACAACTTGCATCTAATTTATGAGTTTAATAATACATAGATATTATGTTCATTGGAATTCAATCAGCTTATGGCCTATTGTTGAGTCATAATTGAAAAAAGATAATGAATGGGTACATGGACACACAATTCTCACACATATGGTTACCCTGTAAAGAAGTAGTTAATTAGATTTAGGTGGAAAGAGAACCAAAGATGAATTACATGATCACCAAGTATAATTTCAAGAATTAAAATGTTGACTTTGCATCTCTACATGCAAGAGTATACATATTTACTACCAAACAAAGGCTTTATAAACAAGGATTTGAAGGTCCTTCTTAGTTATAGACTCTCCATTTTGATAGAGCTAAATCAAAGCAAGGTTTTGGTGTTGACATAGCCCTAATATACCTAAATGGGAAGAAACATATGGTTTCCTATAAACTATAGTTACCCTACACTAATAATAAAAACAAAATATTAATATCTAGTCCTTGGCCTACAATTCATGAAGCATAACACCAAATAGTTGAAAATCTTCAATGATTCTAAGCTAGTTTTTAACTAAATTAGAAAGAAATATCAGTGCAAACTTACCTAATTAAAGAAGTACAACATCGATCATGAGACCTCATCAAATCTTTCAAGTCATTCAAAATTAGAGCCATCCCAAGGGAATAAAACTAAACATCAAATTCATTGGTAGCTTCAACTACCAATCATATACTGCTCCAAGAATCTAGAATTCAAATATTCTCTATGGAAATGGTTCCTTTCCCCTCTATTATAGAAAATGTGGACATTTTCCAAGTATTTTAGGATGATCAACATATTATCCAATTTATGAGTAATTATAGAACCTTCAAATATTATCTGATAGATGAGAAAGATGTTGATCCCATGCATATTGAATATCTAAGAAATGATGGTGTCCTACAGCTAAATGAGAACCACATCCCATTGGGGATAGTTCCCCTAGAGTGATATATATATATATATATATATATATATATATATGCAAGTTCAAAATTAGAATCAAATTAAAGAAATAGAGTTTGCTTTCATCAAGGAGAATCTAGGCACTAATCAACATTCTCAATAAGTAAACATTGGTGTGATTTAAATAGAAAGAGAGAAATAAAATTTTAAAATATTACTGAAAAAATAAAAAGTTTTGATCACTTAGACGTATGAAGATTTGAAATTCTTTGATTGTAGATTCATCACACATACCATTACATTAAATCTATAACACAAGCCTTATAGGCAGAGACAATGACTAGTAAATCAAATACTTGAACTTCTCATAAAAATAGAGGTAGAAAAGATACTAGAGGTCAATATTATCTTTCCAATTAGGCACTCTACTTGGGTAGTTAATCTAATAACAATGATTAATAATAATGGAGAAATCAAGCTCTATGTTGACTTTAGGAACATGAATTGAGCATTAGAAAAGGATAACTATCCTTTACCATCCATTTATGAGGTAATTTAGATGGTTGGTGGATCTGAGAATATGTCTTTTTTTAATACATTCTCAGGCTACAATCAAGTACTGGTAGAAACACAAGACAAAATGAAGATTGACTTTACCACAAAGTGGATAACTTTTACATACAAAAGGATGACTTTTGGCTTAATCAATGTAGAATCAACCTTCCAAAGAGTGATGGACTTTGCCTTTTAGTGACTTATTAGCAAATGCATCATCATCTATATGGATGACTTGATAGTGTATTCAAAAGATAGATCCGATCATGAAAATCATATGTAAAGAGCATTTAACACATGTAGAAGATATTGAGTTTCTCTTAATCGAAAGAAGAACATATTTGGACTCACTAAATGGAAACTATTAGGCCATGTCATCACTAAGGATGGGAACTCCATTGATCTAGAATGAGTCTATGCCATTTACAAGCTGACACCTCCCAAAAAAAAGAAAGAGTTAAAGTGTTTCTTTTATAAGAATAACTTTGTAAGGAAACTCATTTTTATATTTGCAAAGATTGTCAAACCATTAAATGCTATGATGAAGTAATATGCCAAGATAGAGTGGATAAAAGAGGTTAAGAGAGCTTTTCAAGACATCGAGACTACCTTTGCTCAATCTCTAATTTTAATCAACCTAGAATTCAATAAGTACTTATACCTTTATTCATTTACTCAAAGCACACTACAACATCTATACTCACATAAAAGGTAGATGATAATGAACATCTAACTGCCTTCATGAATACCAATCTAAAAGATGCATAGTTGAAATAGTCAATGATAGAAAAATATATATGCACTAATCAAAGTTGTGAAAATTTTTAGGTATTATATTCTTAGAAACAAAACATACACCATCTTTCTAGACCCAGATGTCAAGATCACACTTGGATAAAATGAGTCAGGTAAAAGAAGTGGTGAATAGATGGCCAAAATTTAGGAGTTTGAGGCCAACCAAGATGGTAAGATTCTAAGGAATCATCTAGTTCATGATTAAAATTGATATATGCATTTGTATTGAGAAAATCAATGAGGCTCAGGTAGCTGGTGGTGAGTGGTACACTCTAATCATCCACTACTTACTCACTAGTACATGTCCACTTGAGTTAAATTGAGGTGAGACCTTAGACTTAAATAAATTAATTATATGATCAATAAAGGTGTATTATACATAAATAAATATCAGGGCATCTATTTAAGGTGTGTTTCAAGAGAATAAGCCAAACATCCTAGATAATCTACATCAAAATATTGGTAGTGGACATACCTCAAGAAACATAACAAAATCAAAATATTTTGAGGATGGGATACTACTAGATCATGATCTTCAAAGATGCAAATAACCATGCCAAAACCTACCATGAATGCTGGGTGTTTGAAAAAAAAGAGGTAAATGTTGCCATGTGTTAGCAGAGGTTCCTAAAAGACTCTAGAACATGCTAATTATAGTGATAACTTATACAGTATAAGAATAAAGATAAACATGACATATACTTCATAATTATATATTGTTACTTGAAAATACAAAGGTCCTTATGAAATGAATAATCATAGAAATAACAAATATAGAGAAAATTAGCATATGTTAAATGAATAATAGATGTTAAAGCAAAATACAATAATCACTACGCATAGTATAATGATAAAAGATAATTAGAAGAACCATATCAGGGTTCTATTAATATCTATCACACATTGGAACCATTTTCCATTACATCTGAGTATTATATATAGATCATCCCAAAGCATTATCTCTTTACATTCCAATCTTTTAAGATACTAAAAAGGAAAGACTCTTCACATTCTTCTACTATTTATTAAGCTTACAAGGTTAAATACATCTGAAGTACTATCTAAAATACAAACTCATATACTCATTATGCATGTCCAAAAAATTATACTTCATAGTTTTGATGACCTCAATCCATACCTAAAAATTTCATGAAATTAATTTGTTGTCTCATCTCGAGAGAAAGTCACACCTTGAAATCTATTCTAAAGCTAAGAGGATGAGTCATAAACACTAGTGAAGTTATCAATCTAGGTGTCATTTATTGGTTTTCACCTATTGTGAACTACTTAGTTATTCTTTTGGGTTTTCAATTAACATACTATTCTACTTCCCTTTTAGGTTTTCAATAGACTAGCATAACCAAGTGGCCACCCTTTATGGGTTTTTAATCATGCTAGCCTTGTTTCTAATGTTTAAGACTATTTTATACTCTTTCTTCAAAACTCTTGAAATGTACAAAATTGAAGTGTGTAGTGTATACACATAATAGTTTCAAAATTTTATCGATTATTGATACTTTGTATCTTATAGGAACCCATCGAGTCTCAATCTCTCTGAGTGCATGCCCTAAGGGGTGCACCAAGAAAGGGGTGAGTAGACCATTAGTGCTTCATAAGATTTTTGTCCCTTTTTTTGCTTTCCATATACACACTTTTCTCCTAAAGCCATTTACCCTAAGATTATTCTTCTTAGTTGTACCCATTCCAAACATTTATCATGCTTTATCCTCCTTGTTCTTGCCTTGATCCCCTTTCACCAGTTGACTATAATAGGTCAACTAGGTTGACCCTATATAGTTTTCAGCGTCTAATTACTGAATAAGATTGATTGGGTTGACTCTGTACTATTTAAGGATATTTATCATTTGGAATTTTGTTAGCCCTTCAACTAACCTAGCTCGAGACCTAGTGATTTATCTCTTGAAAATATATAGGGCTGACTGGGTTGACCCTGTACAACTAACATATTCAAAAGGATTTAGGGTAAGATATATCTATATGTACAAGTTAATTTACAACCATTTGAGAATAGATAAGCAGAGAAGAATAAGTGTGAATGAACATCTTCTTATTGACCATTCTACTTAAGGAATAAATCTTAGGGTTCCATACTTTATTTGGATATACAAATCTTGTCTTATGGAGAAGTCTTTTAGATGCATAGATAGGTTATGTAGTTTAGGGCTGATTTGTCTTTATTATCCTTACATACCATAATAATCTCTTGAGAAGCACCTTGGCCAAGGGAGAGATTGAGGCTCAATGGGTTCGTCTTCCAAGGTAAGTATTCCTAACTTTATTTCTCCTTTGTAAGAGTAGATAAATAGTGTAGTTGTACTTATCTCCCATGCATTAAGATTTCATATACATTAACATGAGTCTATGTCTTCTTTACATTTTTAGTTTAGTTTTATTTTTCTTCTAACCCCCAATTTATTCCATAAGCTTTGGTGAGCACTAGATTAGATTTACTTTCTTGTTTATTAGAATAGAGTGAACATAAAACCTAGGATACCTTTAGGGTTGTTGTGTGATTGTGTTAGATTGTAGGCTTTGAAACACTTCCTAGCATGGTGTATTGTGACAAGTGATCTCCTAATCATGTCTAGTGGATCCCCATATTGGTCATGCTTTTACTTAATAAATTTATTTCCAATTGAAAGTGTAGGTATTCTCTATATTCTTTGAGCCAAGATTGATTTATAGGCATGATGCATTTTTGATTGCATACATTCTAGTGAACCAAACGTGAAATAACCATTACAAGGTTTGTTTACCCTATTTCATTTTTTCATTTTTTCATCATTATTTTTATCATATATTTGCCATACTGGATTGACTTTATAAACCCAACTCTAATTTTTATGCACAAGATTTTAGGTACAAGCTAATGGATCAACCCTGATGACCCAGAATAGGTTTTCAACTTTTCAAACATCCAGTTTAGACTAAAAGGTTGACTTAATTGACCCTATATATTCTAGGCACTCAATGGTAGGTTTTTACAAAGTTTGATCGACCTAGTCGACCCAATTAGTAGAATTTATAAGTATTTATCAAGGTTCTTGAACAACAATCTTCATTTTTTTCATCTCTAATCCACCAAGGTTCCTTTTTATCTCTATATATCTTTATTTATAGTATTTATTTTTATATTTTATAGTCTTAAAAACTACCCTTGTACCATCAACTAGATTGACCCTGCTGACCTAGTTTTATGTTTTATGTACTGCCTGATAAATTGGGTCGACTCTACCGACCTTATTCATTTTAAAACCTTACTTTCATTGTATAGGTTTGAACTTGTCAACCATATTTTATATTATTTGTATACACTATTGACTATATCAACATTTTACCTTGTTTTAAAGTTGGAATTAACCTTATATACTAGTAATTAGCTCACACTTTCTTTTCTTATCGCTTACATTCTTAGAATAGATCACATAGTTTAATTAGGTGGTTTTTAATTAATCATTTAGTTTCACTTATTTTTATTTTATGCACACATGACTAAATCAAAAAATCTAAACAAGCATTTTAACATTTGTCTACCCAAGGCCAACCTACTTGGACTTCATCACTAGTGGGGAAGCCAACTTGATATTTTGGTCAAGTATAAAGTGTGGTGAATGGTATATTATAGATAATAACCTTACATCCTTATCACTATAGTGTGTGAAGTGAGGGGGCAAGCCCCAATACCAAGCCTATATTATTATCACTACATATCCATTTTAGCCTAAACTACTTGAAACCATTCTTAGTTTACTATCTAGTTCCTTGCTTATAGACAACTTATCATCACATTTAAAATCATATTCTAATAATTTAATAAACATTCAAGTTGACCAATTAGTTATCTCTTTAATTTTTAAGTTGATTTCTTACTCTTTGCTCAATTGTATTTTATATTTCAAATGATTGCATTAGCCAATGTTGGTACAAGGTTTTGTGTTGTGTGTTTCAATTAGATTGGAAAACATTAATCCAATTGATTGTTTGCTTCCCTTCAGTTATTTATTTTCAAATTACTTGCAAAAGTTATCTTATTTTAGTTCACAATCTGTTATAGATTTATTAAAATTTCCTTATCTACTAGACTAGGTCCACCCAATCAACCTTGTACCTTTTTCTATCCTATATTCACTATACTGGATCGACCCAATCAACCTTATACTATTTTTAGACCCTGCTTACTCTTTTTCAACCTATATTTACTATGTTGGATCAACCCAGTCAACCTTGTACTATTTATAGACCCTATTTTTATGCTAGGTCAACCCATTTGACCTTGTACTATTTATGTCATTTCCTATTTACTTGCTTTCTCATCTCTCTTTAATTTTATTCATCATAGACTTTTTACTCGATGATAATACAAAGTTGTAGTCAAAAGACATGATGAATTTTACCAACCCTCATAGAGTTTCCCATAGACAAAGTAGGGATCCTTTCTTGGATACTAGTAATGTTCATATTTCCACTCACAAAATGAATTATGGGACCCCTCATAATACCTCTTCATAGCGTAATCCTCTCTTCTCATTAGAAGACCAACTTGAATTAGAGGTTACCCACAAAATGCTCTTCTTTATCTTTGAATTTCCTCAACATCAAGGAAAAGATCCTTCTATTTATATTCTTATGATTAGTGGTCAATCCAAAGAGTCTCATTCACCTAATCCTACATTCTCAACTAGATTTGGGGGTATCACTTTATTTTATTCTCAACCTCTTCCTTATATTATGACCCCTTCTCATACCTTGACCTCTTCTTCTCGAACTTCTTCCACCTCCATGCCTAGTATATCCATTAACATGGAAAGTTCTACATCTAGTGTGCCTCTAATAAGATCCGCTATCCTTAATATTTCCACTAGTGCATCATTTGATACCCAAGGTAACCATGTTACTAGTGTTTCTTATTCTCAACCATTCACTAGTCCATCTTTTACACAATAAAATTTTGCCACTAGTGCCTCACATTCTCATAATTCCTCTCAAGCTCTTATCAACACCAATAGTGGTACCTAATCCACTAATACCATTTTTAATGCTTTTAATAATACTAATCAAATACATCAACTATTGTTAAAAACACTCAATCAAATGAATACCTTTCAAGCTCATAATACAAATCAAATAACAAGAATGCAAAAGCACCTCCTCCATCTTCAATCTCATCCTCAACCAATGGATTGGGGCACACATAACTAGAATGTTCCACCTTATCCTCTTTGATATTATTAAAGAAATCTCATTACTCAACCTCCTTTGGTCAACAAAACCATTAAGCATCTACAAAATGAACCTCTCACTACTCAAATACAAACATTGATATAGTAGGTATCACACCTATAATTTGTTATAATGGATCAACCGATCCCACCCTTTATCTTAAAACATTTGGAAATATTTATAAAGATTGGGTTAAATTGAAAGCCTTTGTCTCTACAAAACTCTTAGCCAAAACTCTCATAGGTGATGCCTTGGATTGGTACAACCAACTTAGAACTAATTCCATTACTAGTTTGGAGGGTTTAGTAAATGCTTTAGTTTAATAATTCCAAATTAGTGATCTTCCTAAAAACTCTTTGGTCCACTTCATAAATTATAAATAACTTGAAAACAAAACTACTCAAGCCTTTGTTAAAATGTAGAAAACTTTGTCAAATAAGTGTGAACATAACATGGTTGATGATAATCTTTTCCATCTTTTTACCAATTCCCTTTTTCCTAAACTTTAATATCAGGTCCACACTCTCTCTCCACATATATTGGATGAGGTTATTGACCAAGCTAAATGATAATATTTCCTTATGCATCAATTCGATCCACCCCAAGCTTTTGAGATTCCTTAACTCTTACTGAAGAAAAAAATCACAATGTTACCAATGACAGTTTTACAAATTCTTATGACACCATTCACAATATTCAAGCTATCATTCCTACCCCTTCATCGAAACCAACTCCCCCTTCTCAATAATATACCAATCCTCACTTATCTTCACTAAACGACATTAATGTTCATAAACTTCTATACTCAACTGAATTTCTTAAGCTTCTACCTAAGCCTCTTCCATAAGAACTTGACCCTAACCATCCTATGAAATTCTAATATGATCCTAACAAGTTTTGTTGGTTTCATGTTAATTGGTGTCATTCTCATGAGACCTATAGATAACTTCATAATTTAGCTATGGAATTTCTTCTGGGTCTTAATTTTGATCATGATTATATCATTTAAAATCATCATAAAGCTTATGAAATTATTTTCAAGGATTATATATCACATGATAAATCTCAAGCCTTGAACCAAGCCAATGCTCATTTGGCTATCTACAAAGACCCTCTTCCTAATCACCAATATATTCAAGAAAATCAAGATAAAGCCACACCTTCCACTAATAATGTAGAAAGTCTTGTTGAACCCACTTCTAAATATAATGTGGTTAACATGACTAATATGTGAAGGGTGGTTGGTTTCATCGATTCCCAACCTATCTACACTCCTTCATCTAGAACATATCGTGTTATCCAAGATTCCTCTCCAACTCATTTAAATGAGTTGGAACAAGATGAAATTATTAATTTTGATGATTAAATTTATGATTCTCCCTTGGATAACACTTATTTTTATATTTTAACCATTATTTCATCATCTTCTAACACTAATGATACTCAAATTTCTACTAACACTTCTTCTACCAATTCTGAAAATAAACTTGAACTAACTATTTCATCATCACAACATGATTTAAAACCTTGTTCCAAACCTTATTATTACCAACATATATTTCAATGTACTTCAAATCCTCCTTCTGAGGGCCTCTTTAATCATTATACACCTATATCTTACAACCTTCTGATGGGTTATGATGAGTGGAATCCCATCACAAAACTCACTAATCTCTCATACTAGATTCCATTCCTTGATCTTAAAAAAAGTTATCCACATAATAGAAACCATCTTATATAACTATTATTTGAATTGAATATCCCTCATCCTCCCCTAGCAAGATGGGAAGTAACCTTATCTAGATTCGAGGATATTATATTACAATAATGTGAAGAGATGTCTATCAACATTGATGAAACTATAGACACTTCTCTTTCCTTAAAATTTATTATAGATTATATGATTCTTGATGAGATTTTTCGTCATGTATATGATCCTCCCTTATTCATTAGTATTTAAATAAGTGATATCCAAGTTAAGTGTGTATTTATTAATGAGGGTTATAACACCTGCATTGCTTCTCTTGACTTCATTAGGACCTTTGGATATTCAAAATGCAATCTCAAGTCTACATGCAACACCTTCTAAGGATATGATAAAAGGAAAATCCTATTACTATCTTAACTATCACAATTCATGTGAAGGTGATGATATTTTATTTCCCCTTTATTATAACATCTTACTTGGTAGGCCATAGACTCATCATGTGAGAGTTATTGCTTCTTTCACCTGCCAATGTGTTAAATTCCCTGATAATGGATCCATTTATAGGATTTAGGGTGATACTAACCCTTATAATTTTGAACAATTCCAAGACCATGGTGTCTTCAAGATTCTTACTCTTGAAATTTTGCCCAACATTCCATTCATGAGTCTTAGTGTCTTAACTTTCCTATTAATTCAACTTGAGGTTACAATGGACATCTCAAACTCATTGGGAACATTCCCCATAACCTCTTATATTTTGATGATGATGAGCTTGATGATATTAACCTAATGATTAAAAATTATAATCTCTCACCCCACCTCATCTTGTATCTTCTTGCTTCCTTGTAACCTCATTCTTACAAGCCTCCTTGTGATGATATTCTTGTAGTCTTAACCAAGACTTGGTATTATATTCACCACACTTCCTTGGATGACAAGGCCATCTTTACTTGTGTCATTGATAATCATACCCTAGATTATGATGATGGTTATTCCTTATATAATGTATTCTTAGGTGGTCTTATACAGGCATGTGATGCTGAGATTATCCATTATTATTCTTCTTTACTTAAGATTTTTTACATATCTTCATGTATTCCTTCATTTATATTTCCTAATTTTAGTATTTTTCCTCTTTATCATAGGGTAGAAATGGTGCCAACACCTCCAATTTTTGAGGATACTTGTAGGAGTATGCTCATGATTATGCCATGACTGGGCCTTACCATTTTGATAGGTTTCTTGATCATCATAGTTGGTTTACTCTTGAGATTAGTGTGAACCTTATTAGAACTTATATAGATCCTAATCCTCCCTTAATAGATCCCTTATCATATCCAATTCATGATCCTACTATAGTTGAGCCCATTATTACTCCTACTATAGTTGAACATGTTCCCACTCCTATTCTTATTGATCCTACCCCTGCTTCTCATCCCATTTCTCCTTCTATGGAGCCTAGTTTTGTTCCTCCTTTATCACCACATTCCCTTGGTGATGGTTTGATTCCCTTGCCTAAGATGGATCCATTACCTATCAAATGGGTCGATGAGTCTTTTCTAATTTCTTCCACTTCTATTACATCTCCTTCTATGAGTTCTTCTCTTAAGATCACTCACAAGTGTATCTATTGCTTCCATAGGATAGATAATAATTCTTCTACCCATTATCAAAAGTTACAATAGTATATTAATACTTTACGTCCTTCATTTCCTTTATAAAATAAAGACATGACTCCCTCAAAGGTTCTACCTGAATATATACCTAATTATGGTGAGGTGTATTGTCTATGGTACCACTGTGGTACCCATCACATTGATCATTATTACATCCTTCAACAAAACCTCAAAGAACACCTTATAGTTATTCTCAAACCTTCTTCTATTCCTCTCATAGGTCATTCCCATAAGAAGGATTATATTTCTTCTCTCATGGCTCCACCTCTAGTGGTTTCATCCCCTCATGTGGTCCCTTCATCACCTTCTATGCCTCCACTCGTGATTCCTTCACCTATGTAACTTCCCTCACCCATGGATCCTTCTCCAACTATGTGTCCTTTACCCATGGATATTTTTACACCAGTGATTCCTAAATCTCCTATATATCCCACTCCCATGTATTCTTCTGAGCATACCTTACCTAATTTACCTCCTCAAAATGATTTATCACATTCTCTTAATTTTTTAGTTGAGGAGATTAGTAGAGAAGTATTTTCCCAATTTTCATTGAAGATTAATGAGACACTAGCAACAGTTCATATCCAACTTCATAAAGATTTATATGATGCCTTGGATAATGTGTGTGGGAAAATTTATCAGTATTTATGAGCACATGCGTGGTGCCTTTACATTTACATTTTGATTAGATGTGTGCTCTAATAATATTTTTATCTATCTATTATATCATTTAATGTTGTGCCAAATTCATATTTTTATTATATAGTGATCTTACATTTTGTACTCTATCTTACTTATATTGTCATTTATATTGTCATTTATATTTGCATATGATTTTATTTCTTTATCATTGAATTCTCTTTCTTTATTGTTTTTTTTTATCAAAAATCCCTTCTTACCTTCATGATTGTTTGCTTTCTTATCTCTATTTTTCATAGATAATTATCGTTGTGACTTGGTTATACAAACCTTGCTCCCTTTGGTCCTTGTTTCATTTTACCATGTGATCAATTAGCAAAAAATGCATCTAATTATACTTTCCTTTCACCAATCCACATTTGGATATCCTTTTTCCCTTCTTCCTTTTTCACAAATTAAGCATATACATGGTTGAGATTTAAGATCACATGCCAGTTTATTATTAAGCCTATGTGTCCTAATCAATCTTTGTCTTTGGTTACTTAGATTACTTTAGCCTTAGCCTAAAGCTCATTCATGTGTATCACTATATCTCTCATCATTGTTCATTACAAATCCGTATAGAGGAGCAATCTTAAAAATCCATAAAAAGTTAAAAGCGAAATAATTTTATAAAAGATAATGATATAAAAGGAAAAAATATTCTTAAAAGTTAGATCATACTAAAAGGCATGATTTAAATCACATCTCTTTCTTCTAATTGAAACTCAAACTCCATAGTTGTCCTCAAAATAGAGTTGAGGTTCTTTGGGGTATAGTAGGCCAGTAGATTATAAGAAGAAAATAAAACAAATCTTTTAGTGCTACCTACTTTCTCATGCAAGTAACCAATCTTCATAGTAGACCGATGGCTCTATAAGGGGTCCTAAAGAATGAGGAATACATCATGGGAAGGTAGGTCCATTTTAACTTTTATTATACCAATATACCTTCATGAGTTGATCTTAGTATCATGCTTTTATGCTTACAAATATTTATGTGTATAGTGAATAGGTTTCCTTTGTACATTGATGGTCACTAGTCACTTAATGTCTTCTCAAATCCTTAGTATGCCTCTTGTATCCTAAGGTATTCTCATAAGATGCCTAAGTCTTGATTTTTACATTCCCATTTTCATTCCCTATATCCCTCATTTTTCCTCTTCAGAAATATTGTTTTGTCTACTAATCACTCCCCTTGAGATTTCATTTGTGAGTTGATTTATAAGACTGTAGATAGGACCCAACGTTCCTCATAAATTACCATCATAACACTTTCCTATTATCCACATCCTTTATTACATGATTTTTCCAATTTTTCCACCCCAATGGTGTTTTATTTTTGAGTTTTAGTGTAAGATTGTGGATAAGACATGACATTCCTCACAAAATATTTTCCAATAATACAAGTCAGAAACAAAATTACATGTGTCAAATATGAGATAAAATGTAATCAATTATGAAGTTACATGTCATTGACATGCTTTATAGCTTGATTTAGTGTGTTTTATGCTTAATTCATTTCTATTTTGCTCTTATTTTCTTATTTTTCAAGTGCATGCAAGAATTCAACCATTTATTGTATTTTTTATACTTTCCAACATGAATTAGTGTGATAAATTTAAGACCAATATTTTGCTAATTTTATTTTTTCTCTTATACTTCCCAACATGATTTAGTATAATTGATTGACTTAATTAATTTATTTTTATGCCATTTATGCCCTTGTACATACCTTCCATTTTATTACATTATTTTCATACTTCCCAACCCAATTTAGTATGATTTTACTTATTTTAATTTGGTGCAAAAATCTTTCACTTTGGTTTAAAAACAAATTCCTGTTTACCATCCTTTGGTTCTTTATACTTAGTCATTTTATTGTTATTACACATTTCCCAACTTGAAATAGTGTTTAGTACATTGTTATATCATTATTTGTGATATAACAAGTACAACCACAAAAATAATGCTCCAACTTTATGGCTGGGCCCCATCTTGTCTATCTCATGGCCTGGCCATGTTACTTGTCAAAGTCTCAATTTAACTCCTCTAAATAGTATGCTATAAATAGGTCATCTAAGATTTCAATCTATTCACCTTCCCCTTTAGATGTGCCACCCATGCCTAGACCTATGCCAACTAGGCTAAGGTTTCCATGTGTGTCATTATATGTTCCTATGTTATATACATTAATATAGTCAAATACATAGATCTCTCTTCTACCAGGGCTTGCCATGCCCATATTATTCCTATGCCAATCTTTACTAGTGGTTGTATCCTCTCTCTCTATGCTTGTATCTACCTTGTTACCTCTCTATCTAATCTGAACTAGCTCACCTAAACTGGGGTAGATGGTACACTAGGGTACTCTAATATATTAGGGTCATATGACTATAGAGTCTCATCCAAGATGTCATGGAGTTCTCCCCTCATAAAGGACCCCTATCTCTCCCACTCATCCTCAACTATTCCCACACAATCACACCCAAATTGATATTAGATCACTGTTATATCTCATACTACCTATTTATATCTAGTCTCTATTTCAAAATAAAAACTTAAGCAATAATTTAATCATCTTTATTACCTATCTATGTCTTGGACACTATGGTCTTGCCATATACGTGGCTACCTAACATAGTCTATCCATTTACATGGCTTCCTAGCACCTCCTTTATAGGTTTCCTCCTTATCTCAAATCTAACTATCATGGGTCGTGTCCACCTTAGCCTGCACTTGAGTGGCCTCTCTATCATCCAACTATCCTCTAGCTCACCTACTAGGTCATGAGGGATGGTGATAGTCTCCACTCTCTTTTTCTCTTTCTGCTTCTATTGATGCCATATCCTTGATGGTCATAGCCCATCTCACTATGAAACTAGTGGTGGTATCTCTAGTGCCACTACCTCTGCACCCCTCTCCTCCTTCTATACTCCCTATTGTGTTCACCTAGTCTATGGTCACTCACAACATGGTTTGAGCATTGGCCTCATCACTAGTGGCCCTAGTCCCTTCTTCTCCCATGGTTCTCTCATATATCAATCTCACTACTCGAGCATCAATATTAGTTCCACTAGATAAGGTAAGCCCATATATCCTAGAACTCATGCCACTAGATGTGAATCTTTTCACCAGATGTAGTGTCTGATCACCTCTATCCTTATTATAGCTAGTACAACTATGTCTCAATTTAGCCATATAGTTGTTATGTGCCCATATAGCTACCACATTATATCTGTGTCTCACCATCTATAATGATATCATGTGGGGCATGGACCATACTACCTAGTACTCTCTCCATATTTTCATTTGAGGAAACCTATCATTGACTACATGAGGAAACCCAGTTGACTGATACATAGGAAACCTCTCATACATCCAAGCCATCAATAATATGATCGATCTTATTAACTTCTACACTATGACCAATGCCTCATACATATCATGTAGAAGATAGACCTAGATGATATAATTGAGATCATATAGTACTCCCTCATCTAGGATCATCCTACTTAAGGCTACCACAAATAATGGTACCTTGTCATTTCACTTTTGACATAACACTCACTGTGTCATAAGTCCTATCATTACTTTCTATATATCTAGAATCTATGATGTATATATATGGAACATACTAACTCTCCTACCCACTAAGATCATATCTGAGCCTATATCCTACATATTTATGACTCTCATCTCCTCCATGCTATCTGGTATACCTGTAGTCATTGGTGCTCATGCTACTAGTAGCCCTAAGATGGTATGCACATCCTCCAAAGTGATAATTACCTCCACCACATTAGCTAATCATTCCTATCATCCCAAGAACATGACTAACAAATATATACTTAGGGGAATCCTACACATATCAACTATCCCTCCCAAGCCAAAAGACACTAGCCTAACTCTATCTCCTATTGTTAGATGCTCTAGTAGATTTAGTAGCCATGATGCATCTACCAATCTCTAAAATTTGGGTCATCCCCGCACTCAAAAAATAATAGAAGATGTATTAGATATTCCATGCCATGTATAATCATAATACATTATTTTTATAATTCCAATTAAAAAAGGCTAAATTTATTTAATTCATTCATTTTTACCTATTTTTAGCCTACTCAGTCCTTTTTGCCCTTGGTCATTTTGAGCCATTTTAGCCTTATTTTGGCCTTTTGAATGCATTTATGTACCATTTTGATTCTTTAGTCAACCTAGTTTGACCAAAATTTCCCTATTTTTGGCTTGGTTGACTTAAAAATCTAAGTCAACCCTCTTATTTTCCCCTCCTTAGTATTGTATTATCATTCTAGACTTTTTGAATTAGTTGGCAAACTATACTAGGTCGATAGTCTATAAAACATACAAGGTCGACACACACCTATTGGGTTGATAATGTGGATTTTCTTCCTTTTCAGCCTACTGGGTCGACTGGGTCAACCTAGTTGTTTTTCATTGCTGACCCCTTGCATTTTCCTCACAAAGTGCCTTTTTGTAGTTTTCTCCCTAATTCCTTCAAACCCATTTCCCATCTTGGTTTTTCCTACCTATAAAATATAATTTGGCTTCATTATGACATGTAGAAATGCTAAAAATCAAAATTTTCTTAAAATACACTTAATTCATTAAATTACTCCAAAATTGGCTTAAGATTCATAGTTACATACTTGTAGTGCACCTGCTACTGCTCCGGAGCTCCCCCTCGCCTAGTTTGTCATCCCCTCCCATCCTAGCTTGTTTGGTCTCTAGAGCTCTTTTTCTCTCTTTCAAAATTCAAAATAACCAAATGACTTTTCTTTCCCCTATTTAAAAACACTTCAAAATTCAAAAATTTCAATTATTTCCTAGTTGATTCCTTATTTTTCTTATATCTTTGTTTCTATTCTTCCATTTTTAAAACTATAAAAAGTGTTGGAATCATGATGATGTAGATAATATTCTCCACTATCTATTTATATTTTCCATAAAATTTGATTTTTGGATATTCTTTATTGCACTAACTTCTATAGGTTCACCTAATGTTCTTCACATTGGATGCCTTCACTTTCTCTTGCAATCTATTTCTTTATATATAGCACTAAGGTAAGTAAAGGTATGTGTTTTTCAAATTTTTCCTTTTATTTATCTTATTTTCTACTTACTACACTTTACTTAGCATTAACATTATGTGTTATCATGTTTTATTTCTCAAAACACCATATTGTGTTACACTTACATGACACATGATGAGCTTTGAGTGGGGCATATGTATACACATAATATTTTCAAACTTTTATAGATTACTGACACTTTGTATCTTAAAAAACTCATCAAGTCTCAATCTCTCTGAATACATGCCTAAGGGGTGCACTAGAAAAGGGGTGAATAGACCATTAGTGCTTCATAAGTTTGTTATCCCTTTTGCCACTTATCACTTATCACTTACACACTTGTCTCCTAAAACCATTTAACCTAAGCTTATTCTTCTTAGTTGTACCCATTCCAAACATTTTTCATGCTTTATTCTCCTTGTTCTTTCCTTGACCCCCTTTCACTAGTTGACTATACTAGGTCAACCCTGTATAGTTTTTAGCCTCTGATTACTGAATAGGGTCGACTATGTGGACCCTATATTGTTTAGGGATATTTATCACTTAGAGTATTGTTATCCCTTTAATCAACCTAGATCATGACCAAATTATTTATCTTCTAAAAACATATAGGGTCAACCATTTACAACTAACATATTTAGAAGGATTTAGGGTAAGATCTGCCTATGTATACAAGTTGATTTCCAACCATTTGAGAATAGATAAGTGAAGAATAATAAGTGTGGATGAAAATCTACTTATTGACCATTCTAATTAATGAATAAAGCTTAGGGTTTCATACTTTATTTGGAGATATGAATCTTGTCTTGTGGAGAAGTATTTTGGATGCATATATAGGTTATGTAGCCTAGAGTTGATTTATCTTTGTTATCCTTACACACCACAATAATCTCTTACAAAGTACCTTGGCTAAGGGAGATATTGAGGCTTAATGGGTTTGTTTTCAAAGGTAAGTATTCCTAAATTTATTTCTCCTTTGTAAGAGTAGATAGATAATGTAGTTGTGTTTCTCTCCCATGCATTAGGATTATATATACATTAATGTGAGTATATGTCTTCTATGCATGTTTAGTTTAGTTTAGTTTCTAACCCCCATTTTGTGCCATAAGCTTTGTTGAGCTCTAGATTATATTTAATTTCTTGTTTATTAGAATAGATTGAACATTAAACTTAAGACTCTTTTAGGGTTATTATGTTATTATGTTAGACTATAGGCTTTGGAACCCTTCCGAGCATGGTGTATTATGACAAGTGATCCCCTAATTGGGTCTAGTAGATCCCCATATTGGTCATGCTCATACTTAAAAAATGTATTCCCAATCAAAAGTGTAGGTATGCTCTATCTTCTCTGATCTAGGATTGATTTATAGACATGATGTATTTCTGATTGCATATGTGTAGTACCTATTGAGAAGGTGGTGGTGTGTTTTAGAGTGGTTGAGTTGGAGGTTTTATTATTGGTTATGCTTAGACTATGGTTAGATCTGTTAGGTATATAGGGCATGATAGGGAAATTTATTATTTTTGGGTTCCTAATTGAGTCTACACAATTGCCTTCCTCTACTAAAGCATTTACTAGAGTTGTTTCAATGGGATAAATTGAGGTACATCCACCAATTAAGCAATGGAAATATCAATCTATGAAAGATATTATGTTAGCATCTTATAATATATTAGGGCCTCATGTACCATGGAAATCAAGATACACAATGGGTCTATATCAAAATCAACATTTTCACATCATCATATTCCATAATGGAAACTAGTGGTTTTGTATTTGCAATTTTGAGCTAAATATCCAACACTAGCTCATCTAATCAATCTGCATCCCTTTAATCTTGAATACATAAAAATGTGTTGTAAATTATCTCATTGTGCCATATTTGGATATTTTACATGGTATTTTCCTTGACATCCATCATTTTATTGAGTATAGTACTCATTATATTTGTAGTAGTTATTTGATCATCTATCACTACTTTGGCTTTATCAATTGATGTGAACTTAGGATTTTTATTAGCTAAATATTGATTGAGATGTTGCCTCTAATTGACCATTCCTTGACTTATTTATTTGGATTAATACATATTGGTCTCCAAAAACTTATTATATTCTTGTATCAGCTCACAAATTACCTTTGTCTCCATTATTAGGGCCTACCCCTATGTACGTAGTGTTTTCAAGCATTACATGGCCAACCAATCCTTAGTAAGATTTGATAATAGGTTTGTGAATTGTTTATCTACATACATTATTTGATCAATTAACACCTACATAACTAAAGTGGGGAAAGCATAATATATTAGTTGTCATGAATTTTCTAGTTGAGTTATCAGATCTACATTGTCATACCATAGCCTTAGCACTTCTTATTCAAAGTTTTATGCCTTCTATGTAATTGACTCTTAGAATATAGCTGTGCCTTCAATTTTCTTTGAAAATGATAGTTAGGACACATCCAAAGTTATTTATAAAGTGTTAGTGGTAATCACCATGGATGTGGTAAGAGCTATAGATGGAGTTGGTGTGAATTATGCTAAAGGAAGAGTAAAAATGGTGCATCCAGTGGAACATCACATAACCACTGGCTAGAAATTTGAGGCTTTGTATTCAAGGGTGCCTCCAATTCATCTAATTATGTTCCATCCTTATGTTATGTTGAAGACTCTACTTATTTATTAGCTTTTACAAATATAGCTTTAACTTTAGCTTTAGCTTTACCATTTATCTTAGATTGAGCTTTGGTTTGCACCTCGGCCTGAGCCTTAACTTCAACTTTAGTTTTGGATTTAACATCCACCTCAACCTTAAATTTGGCCTTAGAATTGGAATTTTCTTTCTCTCAATATTCTTGATCATCATATACTTGCTTTGCTTATACTTTCTTGGCCTTTTATTCTGCCTCCTCTCTCTATTATTGTGCATCATGTGCTTCTTATCTGCTTCCTCTTACTATTTTTACTTACCTCTACTTATTTACCTTGATTTTTTGTGACCCTCTACTTCCTTGGCTTATTTATTTTGACCTTCTTCTTGATCAAATTTCCTCTTTGTAGCCTAAGCTTCCTCATCTTATTTCTTGGTTGCCTTTGCTTTTTAACCTATTGTTTTTATTATTAATCTTGTCTAGCATCATGTTACTGTTGGTACACCTCATGCACAACTACTCATTGTTTAACTTATTATTATTTTAATTAAATTTTATCCTCCTTTATTTTTTCCTTTTCAAGCCTATTATGTTGCTCTTCTAGATCTTCTTGTTGCTTCACAACTTCTTCTTGTGGCTTAGCCTAAGGTAAACTTGTTTCTATAGTCTCCTTCATTTCCTTTGGTGCATTGAGCTTGGTGATTGTTTGAGTTTCCTCTGAGAAGGTTGATTATCAAAATACATTTCTGCATAAAAGTATTTTTATTACTAATAGTGGGGGATTTAGTGTCTCTTTGACTCCCTTTATAGATTTAATATATGATTATTGTTGTGAATCTTATGTTTCTTTTGCATTGATCCCTTATGATACTTCACCAAAAGACACCATCCTTTCTTTGACATGTGCTGGATTTTTAGATAAATTAGTCCTTGGCTTGCGCTTGAGAACTATCAATGAAATTTATTTTGTCGGTTTCTTTTGTTCTTGTGAAACTAACTGTCTATCAACTGGATCTATGTGAAATATCTCAAATGCCAATTTTTTCTATGTTTCTTCTTATCTGACAATATAAATAATGATGGAAGGGGTGGTTATGTGATATTGACCTAGAGATCTTACCTTACTTAATTTCACACTTGACAAGTGCATACTAATTTCTAAAATAAAAATTCTTTCCCCTCCTCCTTGTCATAACTTCACTATATATTTCCTTGAGCATGCTCTTCAATACTTATTATTCTTCCACTCCCATTTTTGGCAAGTCACATTAAGCCATTATGCTTAGATCATGTAGATTATCCAACCAAGACTTTGTCTACCATGTCTAATTCTTGGGTGGGGGAGTTGATGATCATTATGTAGGTGCTTTCATTTTTAAAGCTTGTGGTGGTACCTATGGCTACACTTATTGTTGTGCTTGTGGCTACTCTATTGTTGTTTACTGACCTTATGGAGGAATAGATTGAAGAAGTGGAACTTTCCTCATATATAAAGCTTTTTACCTCCATAATTAAACCTATGATTCTACCATTATAATGAATAATAACATTAGTTTCATTATTAGTGTGGCCAACTCATGAACTTTGATTTGAATGCCATTATGTAACTTTGTAACTGATGCATATTATCCCAAATATTGCATGACATCCTATGGGATTATTGGGTACATTTTGATCAAGTCTAGGGCCTCTATCCACCATGTATTAAACTTCCCCAACTTTTCATAATACTACCCAATTTTAGTCCATGTGATGTTTTCAAGGGTAGTGGTAGGCCAAACATCTGTAGTAACATTGATTGGTCCTAGTGGATATTTCTAATGCATAAAGCACAAAAATAAGACCAAAAATTGATATTGAAATGTTTGAGAACCACCTTCAAGTACCCTCTTAATATTGGTGGTGAGATCTGATGCTACAAAATTTCACTAATTGAAGTCCTCCCATAGATATATCATGTGATACACAATACTAATTACCCCCTTGGTTGCCTACTTGGTGTGTTTGGTAGTCTACCAAAACATTTTTGTGATGATTTTAATTATAATTTATACCAAAGTGTCCTCCATTAAATCAATCGTTATTCCTCTACCTATTCTAGTTGTATACTTCTTTTAAACATTTGAACGGATTGGTGGTATGGTAGATTTGTATTGGATGAGGGATTTCCCATGATTGGGGAGGCTCGTGACTCTTGCCATAGCTAGAGCATTGATTCAAATTGTAATATATTGAGATAAATGGATAGCCCCTTGATTATATCAAATTAAAAGAGTGATCATGACCTCATCAATCTACCCAAATGTAGGTAGCTTAATCAACCTCTTTATGTCTAAACCTCACAATGGATGTGGGTGCATTAGGGTTCTAACTTATGTAGCTTATTGTGGTATTAAAGTAAATAGGGTAGATTTTACTTGATCAAAAAATTCAAAAGGCTCTATGTCATTGTATTTAGTCTAACATAAACACAAGCCAATCCCTATGTCTTCTTTCTATGCATCTATTAGAGGGATCAATAATTGGAATCGATCCGTGGTTGTTATTATAGCTTGAGATGAACATTTTATTTGATGATACAGACCATGTTATGAAATTTATGTGTAGTTAGGTATTTTGAAGGTAGATCAAAAAATTCACTTGTTGACCAGAGTGTGTAATGTTTGAGTGTTGTCGAGATCCTTTTTTTATAGATTTTGGTACCAATTTCCATGTAGTTGACTATTTTAAATGTAATTAACTAGGTTTGCATGAGTTGTGCTAAAAAATGATAGTACTTTATACTTTTTTGATGTGATTGTGACCCTTTTTAGATAAAAAATCTTTATTTATCCCTCAGTAGTTACTTGATGTGATGCAATATCCTTCCATATTACCTATTTATTTTATGACCCCAGATGTCTATTTGCTAGTCAATCTACCTTGAGAAAGATGCAATCTCTTAATATGTCATGTATTTAATAGTCTTGAATGGCCATTATTTGTCCCTTAATTATACCTATATTGTCATCGCTACCTTCATGGACTTATTTCATGCCCCTAGTAGTTGGTTCCAATTATCAATCCTTAGTTTGATCTAGAATCTAATTGCACATTATGACTTTAACTACTTATTTTTTGTTAAAATGTGTTGTGATGCCAAAATCACACTACATAAATATACTAACCTAACAAAACAAAACAAAAAAAAAAAAATAGACAACATTAAATAAAATCCTAACTACATGGTGCCACTCATCACCCACTCATATTATTAGTAGAATGATAGATATTAATGGTGGTAAGGCTCAAGCCTACATCCATTTACACATCTTGATACAAATAGTTTAACACAATTATAACCTATTTTGAAAATTCATATATAATGTAGGGTCCTTTCCATCTAATGCATAGTTTTTGTAAGAATTCTCTAAATTTACTATCATATAATAATACTGCTTGATATGGGTAAAATTCTTTAGATCACAAGTTATGATTTCCATGTCTTCTAACTTAACTTATGTATCTATTATGGCCATAATGACCTTTGGTGAGTTTTATCCATATTAATCAAGTCCAATAACCTTTGTTTCAGAGAGTTGTGATCACCCAACTTCATAATCATTGTAATGAGTAAGCTTAAAACTATATACTACATAGACATTACTATTTCAAGAACATGAATAAGATGAAAGAGAGTAAAAATAGTTGTGCATGTGCAAATTGTTATATATGCCCAGATAACCATAGGAACGTGATCTTACCAATCATCCCTTTGAAAATTATAAATATTTATTAGTGTTTTCCCAATACCTTATTTGATGATTCAACCTACCCATTTAATTAAGGATGATACATCATGATTTTGTGGTGTGATATCATAAACCCTTTAGTGAGAGTCTTGATAGTGTTATTGATGAAATGTATTCTTATATCATTGACAAGATTAATAGGACATCTAAATCTTATGATGATATTTTCATCTAAGAAATTGAAAGTGCCCTTCACACTACAACTTGGGTTTGCAACTGCTTCCACCCATTTGGTGAAGTAATTAGTTACATTAATAATATATTGTGCATGACATCATTTACTAGGAGTAACTATAGAACCAATAAATTAAATTTACCATTATTCAAATGGTTTTTCTATGAGCATTAGGACCAATGACATTTCATCATGTTGATTCATCTTACCCATTATTTGGCATACATCACAATGCTTGTCTACACTGTGCACATCCTAAAATTATGCATGCCACTAAAAACCACTCTATAAGATTTTATTTGTAGTGGATTCACCTAAGAAGTGACCTCCTACAATTCCTTGATGAGATTCCTAAAAAGTTATGGTCATTCATGTTCTAGTGCTACTTTATGCAACACATCATCTTTGCCTAACTTGTACAAAAAACCATTGATGAGACGATATGGTATAGCTCAAGTGACCATTTATTTTTTTTCCCTTTCCAAATAGTTCATAGGTAAAGTTACTTGCCACAAGAAGTTAACAATATCCTCCATATTATCTAAAATTATATCAGCCCTAAATTGATGTGTATCTGGGGATTCATCTTTTAGATATTTATCTAGGGATGATATGGACCCACATTTTATTAGCCTAGATTGACATTGATATAGAATTGAAATTATTAAAATAGTTATTTCAATGAATTTTAGCTTATATTTTGAAAAGGGAAGAAAAAGAAACTAAATATGGGTATGGTTAAAAAATCTATTTGATTTTGCACATGTTGAATCAAATGATTATGAAGAAATCCTCTTTAGCTTGGGAGGATGACCTACTAAAAAGATAATACTAAATAAAATGGTTGGTTAGATAGATAACTAGGTGGATTGCCTAGCATTAGCTAAATCTGAGAAGCAAGAGCTTCCTTGGGGGTTGTCAATCCACACATTTTAACAATTAAGTTTATAAATAGAGGATAAAGTACTTGCATTAATAATAAAAAGGGAATAAAACTAAATATAAGAAATATTTGGTAAGAAAATAGACTAAAAATGACTAATAGAGAACTAGGCAAGTCAATATTAGTGCCTAATGGCTTAGGTCTATTTTAGAAAATCAAGCAGGCTATGAACATGTAGGGACACAAAAAACTAGATTTAGTTGGGGGTAAGAGGGTGAAAATAACTTGTTTTTATTTTATACCATAGTGTATGTTAGTGGTTGGGGTGTCCATCAGTGGTTAAGGTGATTTTCAGTGGTCAAAGTGATGGTCAGTAGTTGGATAGACCATCAACAATTGGGAAAACTATTAGTGGTTATTATGTGCAAGTCTAGATTGGTAAATATTTAGTTGATAGGATCACAAAGTTGGATTCTACGATATGGGTTTGTGCTGGGTTGATTTCAAAATATAAATAAAGTAAATGAATATCAAAAAATAAATACTTATCTTGTTGGAAGTTAATCTAGTTATTGATTGAGGTAGTTGACTTGGTAGATTTTGGCATGATTTCAATAGAGTAACAATATTTGGTGCTTTGGTTGAGCGATGGTAGCAAGTTAGCTCTCTGATGTGATGGTTGGATCACTAGATCACTGATGACTATTGACCTATAAAAAAATAAACTATGGATGCATAAGATCTTGATAACTATTGCAGATGGATTTCACCTCCCTACTACTCTTTTTTTTATAGGCAAATAAAGAGAGGTATAACATGATGATAATTAGGCCTTCTAATTTTAGCTCATGCATATAATAGCTTAGACATGGATTTAAATGAGTTATTTTTAGAAAATCAAGATGGATGGTTTGAATTTTAGATTTTGGGATGGTGGACCCTGACCGTTGATAGTCAAGGTGATCATCAACAGTCATCCTAACCATTGATGGTTGAGGGCTAAGGTAAAGAGTGGCTAAAGGTGTAGGTTAATTTAGTTGGTCAAACTAACTATAGTTAGGCTTGGTTTATGGTTGAAAGGTAAAATTGGTCCCAAGGGGGTCTTAAGTTGGTATAGGGGTGTTTTGATATTTAGAATCATGGTGTGTAGATTTTCAATGTCCATATTTTACCCGTTTTTGTTATGTGGCTTTGAATCAACAAGCTAACAAAGAAAAATGGATTATTGGTCAAAGGTTTGGCTACCCTAAGTATAGAAAGTGGTGTTCCCACTCAAATTGAGAATTGATGAGTAAAATAAAACTAGGTATGAGTTTGATAAGGTGGGTGAAGGTGATGATGAAGGTAGACATCATGAAAATGGGTGAGAGGGTAGGAACTAAAGTGAAAATAAGTACACAAAGTATAATAAAAGGTGTGATAATCAAGATCACATATAGATTAGGTTGTCATGGTTGGTAAAAATAAAGGTTGGTGAAAGAAGGATAAGTGACAAGTAAATTGTGTGACTGCATTTAGGCAAGGCAATTGGGTACCCTCATAGACACAAATATCTTAGGTGATGTCTATGTTTTTATGGGTATCCAAGGAAGGAAGTGCTCCTAATGAAAACATAAATGGGTCAAGTGTCATGGGTATCTAAAGTAAGAAGTGATCCTAAGAAGACACAAGTAGGTTGGGTATGCATAAGGTGGTGCAAGTTCAAAAAGTGGTCAAAATGGAAATATTATCATTATGATCAAAGGACTAGGTGAAAGTCATCATAAAATGCACACTAGTTGGGCCAAAATAGACCAATGGTGTGATGAAAAGGTGGTTAAGTTGGGTGAAGAAGGTAGTCCCTAGGGGTGAGTTGGTTTGATTTAGTTTTACATGGCTAAGTTTGTTTTGAGGTAAGAGTGAAAGTGGGAGTAACCTAACCATAAGTGGTTAGGGTCCTCAAGGGTGACTGTCGATAGTCACCTTGATCATTGATGATTAGGGTGAAAACCCTAAAAATTTTGGTAGTCAAAAGTAAATTTGAATGATATTTTTATCATTTTTTAATTTTGACTATAGAGCTCTGTCAATTTTCCATGTTTAGGTGAAGACATTACTAATGAGGGTTATGGAGGAGTTGATTGTTAGCTGAGGTAGAGAGTGGATCAAGTGGACCAATGAGGATGCATGTTGGGTGTGGATGAGGATGGGTGGGTCTATGACTTAATCCTCAATGGTAGTTTTGGAATGAGGTAGGTAGAGCCCTTAAATTAATAGTTTGGATTGATTTTGTAATTACATTCAGTTTTGAGGGTGGTTGTATCAATTGTTTTGATAGGTGGGTTTTAGGTTTTGTGTCCTAGGTAAGGTTTGATTGTTTTTATGAAAATAGTTAGGTGAAATTAAAATTAGGGAGGTAGGCTAGGTAAGGTGTAGGTTAGGGTAGGAATGGGTAAAATTTTATAAGGAAGATGTTAGTTTTTTAGCTAATTTAGGGTAGGTTAGGGTTGGGAATAATGCCACACTACCAACATGTTCCTCAATATGCATCCATGATTATAGCTCTCATCAAGTGATGGGATCTGACTATGAACACCTTCTTACTACCAATCGATGAGATGATAATCTTGCAAGAGGATGTGCATAGGATTACATGGTTACCCCTATGAGGTGATCTGATCTACCATATAAAATAAGAGGAACATGAGGATCACCTTGAGCTATTATACAATGATGATCATGATCAGGTTAAATGGCATGCTAGGGGATTTATCTATCATATGCTATATGAGAGGGAACCAGATGAGTATATATTGATGACTATGCTTATGATTGATGTTTGATGCTTTGCCTTTCCTAACTCAAGTAGTGGGAGATTACTATACTTGCTACTAGGGGTGATGCTTGAGTTGCTACTAGGGCATACTGTATTTGGCTCAACACCTATTATCTTAGTGAAAATATATAGGGAGTTATGGGGAATCAAAGCCCATAAGAGATATGACATTAGTGTTAGTCTGATTCTACACTGTTGGGTCTATGAGCACATCTAGGTGTTAAGGCCAGTAGGGTTACCTTGGATGGGATATGTGCATATTGAGTTTCCAATGGGTTTTATGTGGTGGAGAGGCGACTTTTCCACCTTAGGTGCAAGGGGAGGATCCCATGACGTTGATTAGTTTAGGGGTGCATTAGGTGCATAGTGATTGGAGACATTACCTAGAGACCCTATGTTTAGTTTTTAACATAGCGTAGCTATAGAAGGTAGATCCTATCTCTATAGAGTTATAGATGGATACTCAATAGGAAGGATGGGGAGGTAGAGCTTATCCCATTTGATAGGGTTCATAGATATTTTGACCTATTTCAAGGTATTCCAAGCACATTCCCTAGATACAGGTATGAGGACTCAGAGATTATATTACTTGAGACACATCTAGTACCAATTTTGCTTGATCATAAGGTGTCACTATTTAGGCCATAGTTAGATGATGTTGGCTTTGTAGATGGGTACATGCCATGGTAATAGATTTTATATGTAGCTATAGATTTTGGTGATGGTGATGGGGGTAAGAGGCTAATGGTTGTGGACCCAACTAGGAGAAGGGGCCAAAGGACATAAGTATAGGGGGTTATCCTTGATGGATAGGTAGGAGTGGTGTTATCCACTACATATACACACATCATAGAATTATAGGGGTAGGTGTATACAATATAGGGTTAGCTAGCCACTGTGATAGGTGAAAGGGACTAGGTAGAGCTACACTAGTCCAAGCCACCTAGGAGTGAGATGCTTTGAGATAGGATAGAGGAGCAATAAAAGTATTAGGTCTAGTAGGGACCATTGATATATAAAGGTACATAGCCATCATATAGGAGTTACAATACTATGCGGCTATAGTCTTCACTCACTACCCAATGGAGCCCTGATGGGGTGAGTACAGAGCTAGCTTGGTAGGAAGTGTCAGTGTGGTGACAAATAGGTAGTGTAGGGGGTAGGCATTAGGATCGAGCAGTGATCCAAGACATAGTGGTGCCTTAGGGGCATAACCATGACACAGTTAAGATATATTTATATATTGATGTATATCATTTTGATTTTGGCCTATGAGCTGATGCAGTGAGATGTACATTTTGAGAGGGAGAGACATTTATATCTATTATATACGTTATGATACTATTTGACTCATGAGTTATATATATGGTCTTTGTTTATTACTCATGTTCATGGTCTATGGTTTGATTTGATGTTAATGCTTATGATGTGATGTTTATATTGATTATGGATTATGCTTATGTTATGGATGCTAGACACCAATGTAGACTCACCTATCTAGGCATGAGATGGATTTTATTTATGGGTATGCTTTATGCCATGCTTGCTTATGACATGATAAATTTTAATGAGTATATGATTCATTATTTAGATTTAGACATGTGATTAAAATGGTTGAGTGTTTTATTTATCATTAACACTATGGTATTTATTATGCTTATTATGGTTATGATTATGGTTATACATTTTCTTATGACACATGTGCATATGCTTGTTTGTTAATTGGTTTTAAGATAAAACACATGAGGTAATTCAATTAACAATATTAGATGGAAGAACAAAGAATATAATCAAGAGACAAATATCATAATGAAAATACCAACTAGTCAAGAGAGGATAAGAAGAGATCAAGATGCTTTTTCTTTGACAAGGACTAAAACAAAATTGAAGTTGGATTGACTTAATGAACATAATCCCTTCGAATTCTTTGCATTAGCATTTGTTAGTTGGTTAAAAAGGTGTCTTGACCACATAATGTTAAGTAAGATCAAAATCCATATATTATAGTGTATAAAGGGGGGATGGATGAAAATGGAACCTTCTTATGGGATACACATGCCTCTTTTATAGGTGTTTGAAGAGTCAATATAAACAAGTCTATGTCATACAAAGTTTAGACTGATCGATGCAGGAAGTATACTTATGAAAACATATTGAAACTTCCACCTTATTTTTCTATGTGAGAGTCGATTATGTCTTTTAAGATTATTTTTCTTTTGTTATGGTTTTAAAAATGGGTCTTTTTCTTTGTTACTTTATATGGGAAGATGATCAATGTGAGAAGCTTCCAAGAAATTGATATGCTAATGACAAATGCTTTACTCATCCATCCTTCGAGGGAGTGGTCTAAGTTTATGTGTTTTGTTTAAGGCTTTGTGATAGATATCCTTCAATGAAGTAGTCTACCTTATATTTATGAAATTTTAGTATGCTTATGTAGCTATCCTTTGAGGGAGAAGTCTACTAATGCTTAGTAATGACCCATGATTACTATTGGTAGGTATTTTTATTTTTTATTATTTAGTTTTTGCTTGACATAAACTTATTTATATAGGTTAAAGGGTTTATCTTTATGAAGGTAAAATGAAAAGCATAAGGAGGTTGATTATGTGTAAAGAGGTTTAGGTGAAAAATATCATAGGAATCCATCTTGGGAGAGGGGCTAAAAGTACCATGAGAATAATGCCATGGGTAGAGCCATGGCGCCCATTATTCAAGAGTAGGCTATGAGGGTGATGGATAATTACATGATTTAGTTTTAATTAGTTTCCCATAAAATAAGGAGATGATTGTGGTTGAAATCAAGGGATGAGCTTAAGTTAAAATAAAAGCTGAACTTGATCCTTCTTTACAAAAGAATAGATGTAGATATGAAGCATTGAGGGGCTCAAGTTTTGGGTTTCCCTCAAGAGAAGATAATTAGTAAGCTCCTGATCTATAATTTTGGGTTATGATATAGGGTTTGAGATAATTGAAAGAAAACTTTCCCCACTTTATTTTCTCCATATTGGTGATGTGTTCATTTTCCTTTAGGATGAGGTCTTTGATGTTGAATTCTTACACTCTAATGTGTTTGTTATAGGCACACTTGATGTGATCTTGATAGACATGAAGATGGGTAAGGGAGGCTAATTGATGCTCATCAAGTATCTCAAGCTAGGCTAAATGGTTCTGATGATAATCATCCTAAAAAATTAGATCTTGCAAAGATTTTTAAAGAGAAGGTATTTGGGCTTTGAAAGGCAAGACAATCTCTGATCCAAACATAAAATAGAAAGGGGTAGCACCCATATGGGTTTTAATACTAGTATGATATGCCCATAAGATGAAGGGGATGTGAAAATGCCAATATTGACCAAATGTATTGACCATTTTGATGAGCATGTTGTTAAGAGTTTTGTTAGATGCCTCAACCTATCCATTCACTTGAGGGAAATAAGGTGAGTAAAAAATTAAATTAATGTCTAATGTGTCACATAGACCTTGGAATTTATTGTTATTAAAATATTTGCCATTATCAATGATAATTTTATGAGGAACACCAAAGTGATAGATGATGTGATGGTTGATAAAGTTGATAATCTTCTCTATTTTTTTTGAGACTAGAGGAATAACTTCTACCCAGTTGGTAAAATATTTGGTCATATTGATGATATAATGGTGTCACTATGAATAATGGGGATTAATTTCACTAATAAGGTCAAGACACCATTATGATAAAGGCCAAAAATTGATATAAGTGTGAAGACTATAGCTAGGTGTATGATGTAAATTTGCATATTGTTGGCACTTAACACACCTTTTCACATAATTATAATAGCATTGGCTAAGGGTAGGTTAGTAATAGTCAAGGCAAAGGATGCAATTAGATACAATGATGCCACTAAAGTGTCCCTTATATATACCATCATGAATTTACTTGATAGCATGAGAGGCTTCATGACTACATAGGCAATGAAAGAGGAGACCATCAAAGTTGCACTTGTAAAGAATTCACCCATAATGGTATACAATGAGGTACTATAGATAAATTCTCTTTGAGTATTCCTAAAAAGGCTAAAAATAATGATGGTAAGGCTGAGGTAGTCGAAGGTCTGCTGATACCAAAGGTCAGGTTGGGTCTCTTCTACATTGAAATGGTGGGAGAGTCTAGTCTGACATAAGAAGGCTAGGTAAGTCTATGGATAATGATATATAACTTGGATTTTGAGGGTGAAAATGGGATTTGAGAGGTGAAGGAAGCTATGGTATCAACAAAATAGTTAGTAGTTTATAGGGTTGATTGGATGTAGTAGTATTAAAATTATGATAAGAGTTCATCAACTAGCTATTTATACTATTGCAAAACATCATTCTTACACTGGTAAGAGATGTTGATTTGATTTACAACAAATTAAGAGTCACCAAATATGTTGATTGTTTTAATTCCTAGGGATAATGTAGTTTGAATTCTTATGACTAGGGCTTTGTACTCAGCCATATTATTGGTATATTTAAAATTAAGCTTGAAGGACAAAGGAAGAGGTTTATTGTCAAAGGTAATAAAGATGATGCTAGCTCCCCCACCACATTGAAATTTTGATCCATCAAAGAACATGGTGACTTGATAGGTGAAGTCTACTTGAGAGAGGGTTGTGATGGACTCATCATGAAACTTGAGAGGTGGAGGTTGGTTGTCTGCTAGTGGTGCCTCGACCAATTGGTTGGCAATAACCTTCCCTTTAATTAAATTTTTTTGAAGGAACTCAAGGTCAAACTCCAATAAAAGTATGATCCACTTGGCCATACATTAGTTTTAGTATGGCTTGGAGTGTATATACTTGAGTGGATTAGTATTTGTTATGACATAAGTTTTATGGTTAAGAAGGTAGTGGCAAAGTTTGCTGGCCACAAAGACTAAAACTAAGCAAAGCATATCGGTATGGTTATATCAAGTCTCATATTCCAAAAGTGTGTGAATGATGTAGTATATGGATTTATCTTTGTGTGGTTCATCTCAATGAGTGAACATTGCCCCTAAGGAGTGGTCGGTGGTAGAGACATACAGGTAGAAACGTTAGTCATCCTTAAGAGAGGTGAGGATAGGTGGAGACAAAAGGTACATTTTGAGTGAATCAAAGGCATTTTGATAGTCACTATTCCACTTGAAAGATACATTCTTATTCAAAAGGTGGTGGAAGGATTGGTATCCATTTAAATGTTGGGAGATAAAGTAATGTATAGATTGGAGCTTCCCCTATAAACTATAGAGTTGCTTAAGGTTGATTAAAGGAAAAATGTCAAGGATGGCTTTGTTTTTGACTAAATCAACCTCTATTCACTAAAAAAAGATAACAAAACAAGAATATTTCCTAATGAAACACCAAAAATATACTTCTTGGGGTTAAGGCAGACATGGTAATAGATAAGTCACTCAAAGATGATATTGAGAATGGCTAAATGATCCTTTCAAAGTTTGGATTTTCCAAGAAGGTCATTTACATAGTCCTTTACAATCTTATGGATAAGGTCATGAAAGATGTAAGTCATGGCATGTCGGTAGGTTATACCAATGTTATTTAATCTAAATGACATGACTCTATAGTAGAAGTTTCCCCTTGGGGTGGTAAAGGCAGTCTTGTGCTGATCTTCAAGGGAAATTAGGATTTGATTGTAACCCAAGAATCCATCCATGATAGATAACATATTGTGGTTGAATGTAAGATTAATTAATTAGTTGATGCTTGATAGAGGGAAGTCATATTTAAAGTAAGAAAGGTTGAGGTTATAAAAGTCCACATAAATGTGTAGTCCCTCTATGGCTTTGGTAATAGACATGAAATTTGAGACCCATTGGGGATAATCAATGGGTTGAATGAAATTGATATATAAGAGATGCTGAAGCTCTTCTTTGACAAGAAGGACTATGCGAGGGTGCATGCATCAAAGTTTATTTTTTGTTGGCTTGGTGTCATGATTAGTGACTATGTTATGTGTAGTAATGGTCAAGTCAATTCCAAGCATGTCACTATAAGACCAAATAAATGCTATTTTGTGGTCTTGGAGGAAGGAGGGGAAGTCTCAAAGCTCCTTAACATTTAATGATTATCTAATTTTGACAATGTGAGGGTTGTCTGGAGTACCCAAGTTGATATCTATGGTGGATTCATTCAACATGGTTGAGGTCTCTAGAGGAAGGGATTTATAGATGGATGAATTTAGGGCACCAAGGTAGGTGAGAATGGAATCATCATCTTGGAAATAAATAATATTCATGGTAGGAGAATTGTCTCCTATCATCTTAGGATGGATTAAATGGATGGTAATGATTTCCCCTTCCTTTTAATAAGTTAGGGGTCCTAGGCTGATCATGTTTAAAAAAAATTTAGGTGGGATTATGTCATCATCCTCACATGTAAGATGAGGAAAGGTTGGTGAGGAAGGGGTGTCTTCCTTAATAATGGTGGTGGTAGGTGGTTTGGCTTGCTTCTTGGTGAGTAGAATGAAACTGAGGCCATGTTTATCATGAGGCTTTTTGGTCTCAATGAAAATCAACTCATATGGGTCATCCTCATATCACCCAAGACCAAATCCTTTCCAAGCACACTTGTAGAGGTATGTCTTGGCAAAGATTGATTTGTCTAGATAGGAGAAGCTAGAGGTGAATGGTCAAGGTGAAAAGGAGGTGGTAGAAGCATTAAGGGGTTTGTCAAGTCCCTCATAAATGGAATGGGTTTGATAGTGTGGATGTCTAAAAAGAATAATGGTTTTGACATTGGGGTAATATCTAGGTTGGGTAGTAAATTTCCCATACTCATGAGGAGTAGGGAGGGTATCAAGGGATACAAGGTGATATTCCCCAAATGAAATACATTATAATGTGGACTCCAAGTGGTCTAAAGTGGGGATCTAATCAAAGGGGTTGGATGAGCTAGTCGATGCCTCATTGGTAGAAGGAGGTATGACTTCTTTTTTCATGGTTAGGGGCTTGTCTTTGGTTAAGGAGGGTGTCCTAGATGGAGGTGGGAGGATGTCATTAGGTTGGTAAGTCATGTTTCATGTTGAGAATGGACTTGGGTTAAATTGGATGGTGATGACCTAGATTTCATGCTCAAATTTAATGCAATGATGGAGGGTAGATGTGATACAACCCATGGAGTGAATCTAAGGTCGTACTAGAGAAACATTATATTGAAATTTTCATTCCACTATGTAAAAGAGTTTGGGGAGTGTGTGGGGTCATAAATAGATATGAAGGAAAACATTTCCTAGGGTAGTGTCATGGAGTTATTAAAGGATCAAAAGATGGATGAGGTTTTGGACATGACATTATCTAGCAGGTTAAGTTGGTTATAGGCATGGAAGGAGATGATATTAATACTAGCTCCCTCATTAATCATGACCCATTTGAGTAGGTTTTGTTGATGTAATTAGTAATAAAAATAGGGGATCTGGGTCATCAGGGTGGATAGAAGGTATTTCTAAATCCTTGAAGGTGATAAGGTTAGAAATTTAGAGAGCACTAACAAAGGTTGCCAGAGGTTGAGGGTCTTTAGGTTGGACCTCTATTGATTTTAATTCCTTGATCATTACTTGGTGATGATGATGTGTATTAGTAATTAACTCATATTGGCTCATCTTTGTTGGAGTCTGGTGAAGCTATTTGAGTTCCACTCTTCTGATGGATTTAGCGGGGTTAGATTGGGAGGTACCCAAGATAGATATCTTGGGTTTTATTGAAGGTGAAGATGTTTGATTTTAGTTTGGTTAATAAGTATAAGATGTGTATTTCCATGGAATGGACACTTTAGCCTTCCCCTTACCCTTTTGTTGTGCTCTCATGACCACATGGATGATATGGATAGATGGAGGAATTGGGGTAGGAGAGTTGTTTGGTTCCATGTCACTCTGAGGTAAGAGTGGGGGAATAGGTAGGTTCTAGCTAGTGGTTATTGGTTGTTAGATTGGTAATGGGCCTATAATAGATCATCCTCTTCATAGAGTTGATATATAATGGTTTAGAGAGATTTGTAATTCTCCATGTCATGGCCTGGTGTCTTATGATAGGAACACACTTGGCAGTCATTATACCATATGGGTTTTGAGCTAAGAGGGTTGAATAGACTAATAGGGG
Organism: Torreya grandis; assembly: GCA_037957365.1. NCBI lineage: Eukaryota > Viridiplantae > Streptophyta > Pinopsida > Cupressales > Taxaceae > Torreya > Torreya grandis. Next base: position 803,501 of record JARHVA010004382.1, read on the forward strand.
GCAAGGTCAAGAAAAAGTATGTAGTAAACTTTAAAAAATGGTAGAACAGGACTCAAGGGTTTAGGGGTTTCAATCTTGGTTGGTAAGATGGAAGTCTTTTTGGGAGCAAGATTAGTGGTGGAAGGTTTGGGTAAGGTGGCACATTTGGTTGGTAGTTTTGGTTTTGGTAAGGTGGAGGTTGATAGAGTAGAGGTAGGAAGTTTCAAGGTAGGTAGCTTGGTCATTTCTAGTTTGGTAAAAATAGGTGTGTCAAAAATCAAGTGTGTTAGTGTAACAAGAATTAGTGGTTGGGTTTTAGTTGGGACGATCAAATTCTTAATTATAGTGGAGGGATAAGGTCTCAATATAGAGTGCAAGGTTGAGGGAGGTAGGAGTTTGGCCCTCTGTCCCTTTCATGGCATGACTTCTTTGGTTGATTTGGTTTTGTGGTTGGTTTTTGGGTTTGGTGAGGTAAGCTCTACTTTCATAGAAGGGTGATTAAGGATCTATGTAGGGAAGGTGCTAAGGTTTTTGGTTGGTTTGGTTAGTTTGGTTAAATAAGGTGATTTAGTTATTTAGGGTTTAGGTGCCTTGGATGGTTGAGGAATTATTGGTTTGGTATAGGTTTTTATCAGTTTGGGTAGTAAGATAGGGGTTTGGATAATAGGAGTGGTGGGTTGGTTTGATAAAGGTGTGGTTGGAGGTTTTTGCTTGGTGATATAAGGTATCCCTAATTGATACCAAAAGGTGGCTTGACCCATGTCAAGGTTGGAGACAAATTCAAATTTCTACACTAACCTAGAGAATGGTTTATATACTAGTTTTATCCCCTGGATAGTGGATTTGAAAGACAAGCCCATAGGTTGAGATAAAGGGATGGTAACCTCATCCTTTTCCTCAATCAAAGGATGCAAGGTTTGAATTATTGAATCCTATGTGGGAAGTGTAGACATGGGGGCTTCCTCTTCAAAAATGATCTCCAAAGGGGTAGTAAATTACTTGGTGGTTGAGGGAGAAGGTAAAATGGGTGCTTGTTCTAGTATGTTAGTGGAAGGAGGGGTTTATGGCTCCACTACCTCAATAAGTAGAAGAGGAGAAAGGGGTGATTCCTTAGTTTGGGTCTCCAAAAGAGGAGAAGGTAAATCCACTCCCTTAATAAGGGGAAAGGGAGAGGAACATATAGGTTGAGTGGTAGGTTCTTCATCAATGAGTGTACCAAGAACCATGTTAACATTATGGGAATCATGAGAACACTAAACCTTATTTCTCTCATTTTTGGTAGGCACATGATTGGGGAAATATTGCCTAAATATTTTAAGGACTTGGTTTTGAGGTGCATCGAGGTTATCCAACACAAGCTCACCCTTGTCAATGAGAGATTAGACAACACTCTTAAAGGTATTATACCTATTAACATCATGCCCAATTACTTGGTGGAAGGCACACAAATCATTCTCATTGTACCAACTAGGTGTAGGATGAGATGAATCAAATTGCTAATGTGGTTTGATAGGAGAAATATATATGATATTAGCTTTTAGTAACTTCTCTAGGATTAAAGCATAATATTCCCTAAGTGAGGTGAATTGTTTTTGGTTGTTCAATTTTTGGTTTTTCATGATTTAATTTAAGGAGCTAGAATAATTTGGTTGGTTGATAGATGGTGGAGAAGTAGATTTAAGGACAAATGCATTCATAGTTCCCTTACTCCTGGTCCTGATGTTGGTTTAGTTATTTGGTTTAGAGGAGGAAGCCTCATTGGTATTATAGGTAGAGTTCTTGTTTTTTAGTTTTAACTTTCCTTCATTGATGGCTCTATTCTATAGCTTACACACTATGGTGAAAGCTTCATCAAAAGTCTTGAAAATTTAGACATGCAGTGTAGAAGAGATGTGCTTGGCACATACTCAAGCAAAAAGTTATATTAGTTCAGGTGGTGGTAAGGAGAAGGAAATATGATTGATTAGGATCCTCCAATGAGCTACAAAATTAGCAATGGATTTATCAACAAATTAATAGATAGAGTAAATTTTAGTGATGGAAACCTTCTTGGAGATATTTACCAAAAAGTGATCCAAATTTTTTTGGCCCCATTGGGTGAAGGAGAATAAAGAGTGCTTGGTTATGTCACTATACTAGTCTAAGGTTATATCAAACAAGAACATAGGGAAGGTAAGAATAAAGAAGGCATCATCATAGGTAATCAGATAACATGCATGCCTAAATTCCCTAAGGTGATATTAGGGATATTCCTTACTTTGAAACTTAGATAACTTAAGAATTTTCCACTGGGGAGGATACAGTCTCATAGGGATAGATGGTTGAATGGGCTCAATAAAAATTTGATCATATGAAAAGATGTTGTGAACCCCAGAAATGGATGAATCTAAGGTAGTCATCTTATCCATGAGAATTTTCATTAGGTATACCTTGGGTTGTGCACCTAAAAGGTTTTAAGGTACATACTTTTGTGGTGGTTGGGTGACATATTGATAGTGGGTAGGAGGTTGGGAAGTTACCACATATTGATATGTGAAGACTGATGGTTGGGTGGAAGATATGTAAGGGTAGGTAGATGTGGGTGGTTGGGTAGTAGGTAGAGGTACATGCCCTTATGGGTTTGAGATGTTACCTATGTTGGGTGCAATGGGAACTTATTAGGTAGAATCAGTGGTGAGTTTGGTGACCAAAAGAAGGGTAGTGACCTTCGTGCTAACTAGGGGTAAGGTAGAAGGTATAGGTACCATAAGATTTTAAAGTGAGGTAGTGGTTAGTGGATTATAGGTAGTTAAAATAAGGTTGATAGTTCTAGTGGTAGGTACTCCAAAGGTAAGGGGAGTGTAAGTAGCTAGTGGTTGGGTTACACCTAAGGTGGAGGAGTTGTTGGTAGGGGTGGAAAGTATAAGGGTGTTTGTAGGTTGCACAGGTTGGTTTTCCATGGTAGTATCAAAGGGATTGTTGGTGGATGAAGAGGCTTAGATAGATAATATTTGGGTGGTGAATATGGAAATGGAAGTGTTTTATATGAGGTGGGAAGGCATGCCATAAGGTGGGTCCATAGATGGAACCAAAGTAGGGGTACGGTGAGACATGGTGTTAAGGTAATGCTAAAGGGCCACTGGGTTGTTGTCCAAAAAAGTGGCAAAGTCTGCATCTCCTTAGGGAACTTCTCAAGGGAAAGGAGGACTTACTAAAGGGTGAGGAGAGTCTACTAGTTTAGAGACATAGTCCTTGGATGAGGAGGTAGAAGAGGTTGATTAGTTTGGTGATGGATTTTATTCTACTAGGTTCTTTCACTACTAGTGAGTTAGAACCATATGAGATAAGGGAAAGAGAGTACACCAAAAATCTCACCACTCAAAAAAAGATAAGAAAATAAAAGAGAAAGGAAACTAAACACACACTAAAAATTATGCTAAGTCCTAGAGTTCTTTTTAGTCTCTCTTTTAGCTTATGCCTTAAGCTTTCAAGAAATTGTGTGACTAGAATTGGTTTGTAGAATAGGTACTAGAGAGGAAATCTATGGACGGTTTCAAGTTGTTTAGGCACTCAAAAGGAATCTATATTGGGAATCAATATGTGGCTTAGTATTGGGGCCTACCTCATCACTTCACACACTGTATCAATAAAGGTGTTAGGTGCTTAGCCAATATATATTGATTTCTAGAGTTTATACTCAACTAAAGATTTGAGTTGGTTCTTCCCTTGGTAGTGACCTCCAATAAGGATTATCAGGAAAGGGTAAGGTGACAATTAGGTGATGAAATCTTAATTGGGCCTTGTGTCAATTTTTTTATATTTAATTGATGAAGGTTGCTTGGTTTAGTGTGTGCAACAAAAAGTGATGCTATGATATAATTACTTTACTTTAAGTTAAACTATGTGAGCTAAACTTATAATCAATTAATGTATGCACTTATTTGTAAGCCCAAAAAAAACTTTGATGTTGTTTATGAGAATATAATATAGAGAAAAGAATATAAATGCAAAAAACAATTGAGTAAAGACTCAAGGTCCCACCAGGCATACCAGAATGTTTCAATGAATTTTAACTTATATTTCAAAAAGGGAAGAAGAAAAAATTAAATATGGGTATGGTTGAAAAACCAATTTGATTGTGTGCATGTTGATTCAAATGATTGTGAAGAACTCCTCTTTGTCTTGGGAGGATAACCTGAAAATAAGACAACATCAAAGTAAATGGTTGGTTAGATAGATAGCTAGGTGGATTACCTAGTGTTAGCTAGATCTTAGAAGTAAGAGCTTCCTTAGGGGTTGTCAATCCACATGTTTTAATAATTAGGTTTATAAATAGAGGATAAATTACTTGCATCAATAATCAAAAGGGACTAAAACTAAATACAAGAAATTCTTGGTAAGAAAATAGACTAAAAATGACTAATATAAAAATAAGTAAGTCAATACTAGTGTTAAATGGCTTGGGTCTATTTCAAAAAATTAGGTAGGGGTTTGTGAATAGGTAGGGACACAAAAAATTAGATTTAGTTGTGGGTAAGAGGGTGAAAATAACTTGTTTTTATTTTATGCCATAATGACCATCAGTGGTTAGGGTGAATATCAATAGTTAAGGTGATCATCAGTGGTTAAGGTGAACATTGGCAGTTAGATAAACCATTAGTAATTGGGACAACCATCGATGATTAATATGTGTAGGTATAGATTGGTAAATATTTCGTTGATAGGATCACAAAGTTGGATTTAGAGAGATGGTTTGGTGTTGGGATAATTATGAAATAAAAATAAAGTAAATGAATATCAAAAAACAAATACTTATCTTAATAGAGGTTGATCTGGTGATTGATTGAGACAGTTGGCCTATTGGTGGATTTTGGCATGATTCTAATAGAGTAATGGTACTTAATGATTTGGTGGAGTGGTGGTGGTAACTTGGATCTTTGATGTGATGGCTAGATCATTAGATCATTGATGATGATTGACCTAAAAAAATAAAATTTGGATGCACAAGCACTTGATAACTATTGGAGATGGATTTCACCTCCCTGCTTCTCTCTTTTTATAGGTAAGGAAGGAAAGGTACTACGAGATGTTAACTGGGCCTTCTGATTTTAACTTGTACATATAATGTCTCACACATAGATTTAGATGAGTTATTTTTAAAAAAGTAGTAAGGATGGTTTACATGTTAGATTTTGGGATGGTGGACCCTGATCGTTGATAGTTTAGGACCAAGATAAAGAGTGGCTAAAAGGTAGGTTAAGTTAGTTGGTCAAATTGACTATGTTTAGGCTTGGTTTTTGGTTGAAAGGTCAAATTGGTCCCAAAGGGGTCCTAAGGTGGTGTAGGGGTGTTTTGAGATTCAAAATCACAAGGTGTGGGTTTTTGGTATCTATAATAGCATAAGCCACATAGATATGTATCTTCCCAACATTGGCTTGTTAATCTAGTAGCATAGTGCTTGGTGTTGAGAGGATTACCAAGCAAGTTAGTCAAGTATTAGTCCATAAATGATGAAACATGCATAAATAACTAACTAAATAAGCCTATTTATTCCTATGGGAATTACAAAGGATATCAAGAAACAAATGAAAGAAATCAACATCATATTACATTCCCAAATGGATTCACCATACCCATGTGGCTCAAAAGCATGTTCTCCCATGATCAAACATCCTTGTCTTTGTCAACAATGGTGGAAAACTCCTCCAATGCTTCAAGAACACTCCATAAAACCTAAGCTCATGATTATAAATCACTAAACTAGCCTATCAATGAAGCTTGCAAACAAAATCAATGATCAAATATAAAACCTTGTGGAAACAATTTAACATTATAACTTTGCAATATTCAAGCTTAAAATTCATGTCCATGGCCTCTCTATTTATAGATTTTTGAGATTGGTTAGGATCAACCATGATCATCCATCTCAATATTGAGATGTGTGGCCATGGATAATCTTAATATTTAGAATTAAATCCATAATTATCTTCATCATGACCTTGGAATAAGGGGAAATTAAGAGGCATGGGAGGCATTAACTAGGCATGGGTGACCCATAATCTTGATATTTGTGGCATTTATGGCCTAGGGATGTCTTCCCAAGAAATGATGTCACCTGATAATGCAATTAATAGGAATCAATTTTCAAAAAGAAATATTCAACAACTCTCATGGAATATCCACTTAAGCTCTTGATTTGGATTAATTAGCCTTAAACAAAGTTAATCAACATTTGTGCAATTATTTGAAAATTGGCCTTCAATTAATCAAAATAGTTAGAAAGCCATATTACTGAGTCGTAATTTGACTTGAGAAGAATTAGAAGACAATGTTAGATGTGCTAAAACCGTATTTCCATTTAGGATGTTTCCAACACAAAATAACAAAGGTATGTGGTGTGTACTAATGAATTTAGGAGATAAGAGTGACCTAGAGCACAAAAGGCAAAATTACCATTTTGAATCCAAATGAACTGATCAAAGGTAGCTGACCCATAAATTGTATTACCCTATTTAGGGATACTTTAACCTAAATTAGCACTTGTAAATGACAAGTTTGAACCATTTAACGTGTTTTATGGATTTTGACCTAAAATGTGCATTTGAGTGAAATTCAAGTAAGATTGATAATTTCAACACAAATGGTGTTAGGAATTGGATGTCTACACTTGGTGATCCATAAAGAACTTAAATGTTGTAGCCAAAAAGTAAAGCTAAAACTTTTGTAGTGTAAACACCATAACTAATACCTCTTATGGTATTTGTATAGTTATTTTTTAATGCTGACAGCTTCCTTCAAGAAAAATGTATGTGATGATCCAACCCACCTTCACCTAGCCATGCTAAAACATATCCTACTATAGTACCTAAACCATACACATGGATGTGGAATGGATTCTATCAGTTAGGAAAAACTATAATTGGTGTTGTTACTAACCTTTATTTTAGCTCAATAACTACTACTTGGAATTATGTATCTTAGTGCATAGTTTTATCCATTGGCACCGATATGATTGCATATATTTTGATAAATTTTCTATAGTATCATATATGATCAAGAAATGTGTGCACTTATATGTGTTTGGTTGGAGGTGGCATCCATATTATTACAAAAATATTAGCTGGATCAACCAAAATACCATCGCTACATATTTAATGTCCCAACAAAACACTAAAAGGTGTAAATAACATACTCTCTTTATATACAAAGTAATGTGTAAAGTGTGACACCATTCTAGTATTAATCATAGTTTTGACAAATTTTCTTTAAATAGAGAGAAAATATCCTAGTCATCAAAATATACTTCCATAAAGTCATGGATGAAGTCTTTGAATGTATTTAATACAACTTTAGAAAATACTGTGGGCACATTCTTTAAGCCAAATGATATTACCTTGTATGCAAATGATCCCCATTTAATTGTAAAGGTAGTCTTAGATTGGTCCTTCTTTATGATGGGAATTTGATGGTACACACTAAAGCAATCTATGAATGAATACACTTCATTCCCTATGATAGACTCAATGACTTCATCTGTGAATGGTATTTAGAATGGGTCATTGAAAAAAACATCATTGAGTGTGCACTAGTCCCCACATACCCAAATATTCCATGTTTTCTTTGGTTGCACAATGATAAGACTCATCTATTCTACTTTTTTAAATGGATAAATGATTCTATCTTCTTGCATTTGATCTAGTTTAGACTTTAATTTGATTTTCATACCGAGGTTGAGCCTATAGGGATGATTTTTAATAGGCTATGTGAATTATTTTAATTCTATATACATCTCTCCCAAAGATATATCTACACCTTTCACTTTTGAGAATTTGGTTTGAAACACATCTTGATAATCCCTTAATAGTTTCAAGGCCTCCAAAATTTGTTCTTTAGCCCAATATTTTCTCACAGTCATAAGCTTAGGAGCCAACTCTATTCCAATGTTTTCTTCAATATTTCTCATGGGATATTGGTATACTTTACTTGATCTACTAAGCAAAGCATCTTATATAATGCACTTACCTTGCTGCTATGGGATGTTTATGTTGTGCAATATTTCTTCTTTAACTTTTTCAACACTTTGAACTAGTTTGGTTCAACTTCTCATTCTGGTTCAAAGAAACCTTCTATATTTATAACTCCATAATTATCACTAGAATCTATAAATTCTTATGTTATTCTATTTCATGGCTTAACAAGTACTAAATTCAAATCCTTCATGGCTTCCTATTGGGATGATGATTTAACTATAGTGGTGAAGTATTTAGCTCATCCATGACATACATATTTTGATCTTTTGTAAGGAATTGTGTACCACTAGATTATCATCTTCGAACATAAAAGTTTGAATGAAATATTTCTGAATTTGTGCCTAATGTTTGGTATCTCTCTTCCACTCTTAGTACATATAAAAGGACATTGGTAGAGGTGCTAACATATGATTGAAAATGTGTACCTAATACCTTGGATATATTCCCTGTGTAGTCCATATATCCACACACTAAGAATGTGTAACTTAGGAAATTGACCTTCTTTAAAAAAAGGCCATTCCAACTTCATAGTAACTAGTAACTGGAATATTGCACAAAAAAAATTGTATGCTTTTTCCCAATGAATTTTTGGATTTTTTGGCATTACCTACCAAGTTGAAACAATCATTTTTAGTATATATCTGAGTGTGCTAACTCATTGATATACCTATAACACATGGTGTGAGAGCCTAAATATTAAAGGATTAAGATCCTCTATCATAAAGTATTGAGGTATCTGACATTCAATACTAAACACCATGCATAGAGGTTATATCTCATGATATCCTTAAGCCTAATTCAACATATGATTTTTTGAGTCACCACTTATGAATGATGTTGTTTCCCAAGGTATAACACCATTTGGAGTAGGTTTTAAGTAATCCATCATTTTTTCACCTATATTATACAAGAAATATAATTTAAACTTTATGGGAGAGCACACTAGCAAAGAAACACATTCTTCTAAGTGAACTTGCCTAGCTGGAGATTTTGTTATAATAGGCTTGTATACTGGTCACTCTTCCTATTGTGTTGTGTGTGGTTATCCAAATTGATACTCTATAGGTTATAAAGTAGTTTACCTTTCATCTGTGCTAACCTTAAACCAATAATTATTCTGAAAGGCATGAGATGCTAGCTATTTTGGGATGATATATGACTTTTGCTCAAATTTATTAAGGGGTATGACTACTATATTATCTCCTTGATGAAGTTATAGAAGATTGCACATAGTGTTAATGTCTATTTGGCCATCATAGGCCCATTTATTACTAATAAGGTAGGATAATGGGTCTCTATTGTCTTCATATCAATGAACTCAAAATCTATATGCAAGTTGAGCTCAGATACTTTAATTTCAACATCCTCTAGCTTTATAATGGGTTATACCCTACCATAATCCACCAAATTGAGAGTAAGTGGATTGTAGATTAAGGCCAATAGACCAATGTCTTCCTAAGTTGATCATGGAATCATATTGACCATTATACCAAAGTTAAGCATTTCATTCATATTATCATATCTAGACAACTCAATGTTCATATGAGAATCAACATCCTAAGGTTTCTTGGTCTTAACGTACCATACTACTCTGTCAATATGATGTTGATCTCATTGTACACACTCTAAAATATTATCTAAGAGATTAGTGATGTTATGTGAAATATCTTAATTATGTAGGGTATTGAGTAACTTCATCAGGTCTATCAAGGTAGTCATAACACCTTCTTATCTCATGATTATTAAACATTTCTTTTACATTTGAGCATTAATAGATTCATTATCACCTTCAAAATTTGGTTGTTGTTAGATTTATTATAGAACTTGCACAACTTTGTACATCAAATTATTTTTAGTAGGAGGATCAAGATATTTATCCTATTGTATTTTTATAATCCATTAATCATGTGGCATTTATAATGGTGCTAACCCTTGTTATGATCTTTATTTCCTGGTGACTACTTGTATAAAGTCATTCTCTTTTTGTTGCACATTAATCATGTATACATTACACATTCTCCTTTCTATTTTTTAATCACTAAAAAATATTCTATTTGGTGCTGACCTCAACTCTATATTATATGTAATAGATTTATCTTTTTAAATTAGTAAGGTAATTCATCACATAGTGATTGTACACTACACATAAATAAAATTACATTACTGGTTAGGTTTGGTTATTTTCATTAATATGACCTCCTTGATATCCCCCACAATATCCTCCCCTGTAACCTCCCCTATATCCACCTCTATTTTGTTGGTATCCCAAACCTTATGTCTATTATCCAACATAACCTCCTTGTTGGATTTGTTATATATCATACCCCCTATACTGGTGTTGAGGGATAATTGGATCTCAATTTGATAGTTGCTATTGAAGTTTTGCATTTGTCTAAGGTTTCTGATACTTACCAAAATATTGATAAAATGGAGATGATGTATTATTACAACTTTATAGAGCTTATAGTTGATACTGGGGTGACAAAGTCATCCATTCAAAACCACCTTGAGTTGTACTTTTCATCTCCACTTTTAGTCCTAGAATCACTTGCTTTAAATTTAATATTTGTAGTGCTACCACTACAATGAAATTCTCATTAATATCTCCCTTCAACTCTTGTAATGCTTGATAATTCTTTTCATCATGTTTTGTGGAATTACACAAATTTCAAATCAAACCCTATGATTTTTATATGTAGTGTTATGAAAGATGTAACTTGGAAGTCACATGCCCTAATACCTTACATATCTCACAAAACTCATTATTTTTAAGCTTAGGATAATAATTTCTATGATGTCCTTCCCATTTGCATTCTGTGTACCATAATCTTAGTTTAGTTTTATCTTTTTCATGCATCTCATCCATTATTCTCATGAACACATCTATCTTGGCCTCAACCTTGGAACTGGCTAAGGCAACATCCCCATATTCTTTGATTTTTTATACCTACAAATCAGTAGATCAAGTGTTAGCTTTGCTCAGGTACTGGGTTTGCACAATGGCAAATTTAAGTTTTGCTTGCAACCCTTATACAAAAAAATCAATCTTATCTTTGTCTTTCATAATGAATTCAAAAAAATTCATGTAATTTAAAAGTATTTGATCATATTTCATAACTAATTTATTACATCTTTTCTGAATCTCTTTTAAATCTTGGATAGTTTGGCTTGTACATTTTTTATCTTAAATTTTATTTATAAAAAATATCTGACTTACATAAAGTTGAGGGTATTTACATTTATTTTATATTTGAAATCTAAGTCTCATCATAATAAATTCCCTATAAGTCTCACCTCTTAACATCATCATAGGTTACCACTTTTACATTCCACGTCATATCACAAGTTACCAAATACTGATTGAGATATGTAGACCCATTATATTGCATTAATTTAACAAACATACCTGCATTGAGCACCATAATTAGCACACTTATAATTGGTATCATAGTTTGTTGACTACTAGAAATTATGACTAAATATAGTTGTGCATTGGTGACCATGACTTTATTTGACTTCACCTTATTTACTGACTCTAGCCTTCTACCTACTAGTATTTATGGGTGTATTAAAAAGGAATTCTACTTCTTTTATTTTATTCTTATCTAATGATTAATTTATAATTGCACTTAACTTTCAAAACTTTTTTGTAAATGAATTTAACCAGTCTGTATCCACTTCTTATCCTACACTTCTTTTTTCTAATAATAAATTATGCTGGGGAAATGTGTACTTTTGAAATGAATGACTTATTTTTTCAATTTATTCTAAATTTAAACTTGAATCTATGATATTTATGAATTAAAATTTAACTTATTCCCAAGAACTTTCCTTCCAAGGTCTAGATAAAAAACATTTCATTATGTTATCTACCTCTACCATCTAACTAATCTATTGCTAGTTTACCTTCTTATTCCTACTCCACTATCTCCATATCTACATCATTTCTGTCTATCTTTGTCCTCATTAGGCCCTTCTACACACTCTATACTTATTGAATATTATCTTATCATCTTTATATCTCTATCATATTCTTTCCTTATATTTCTATCTCTAGCACTTTATTCCCTACCTCTACTCCTATCTGTAGTTAATTCTAGATTTATTATTTTGTTTCACCATCTCTATTACTGTAGTTCCCTTTCTAGTCCTAAAACTTTCTTCTCACTCTAAGTATTCTCTTCTTCAATTTTCTAGGATTAGGTTCAAGTTTATTTTACTTATATTTACATCATTCACTTCATTTTGTACACACCCATATGGTGCCCAAAGCTACTACTCCATTTTGGCTGGAATAGGCACCATGGCCTTTTCTAGAACCAACATATTAGTTAAAGTAAGTAGTCACTACAAAATTTTCCCCCTTATTCCTTGGACTAATCATATTACACAAATTCAAAATATATGTATCCTTGTACTAAAAATTTGGTAATCTAACCAACAATTGTAGTCCTCATCTAATGATCTATTGCTCTAGTCTAGTCTATATCCAAGTTGAGTAGTCTGTCTAACTTCTCTTATGTTTAAACTATAAGATTTGTACTATTTGGGATGAAGCAATAATATTTCACCCTAGATAGCCATGTAACTAATAATATAGGAAAATCATACCAGTAAATTTTTTATATATCCCCATAGATATGCTTTTGGATAATCTCCTTCATAGTTGTTCTAATTCTCCTCGCTTCTACTTTTGAAAAGTTCTATATTTTCTCATCCAACCATCTCTCTATATCTCTTTGTCCTGGAAACCATATCAACATATTTCATCCTAATGGTTCTATGATCACTACACCATTGTTAGTAGAGGTTCTTATAAGACTCTAGAACATGATAATTATAGCGATGACTTGCATAATACAAGAATAGAGATAAACATAGCATATACTTCATAATTATAGATTGTTACTTGAAAACATAGAGGTACTTATGAAAGGAATAACCTTAGAAACAATAAATATAGAGAAATATAACATGTGTTATATTAATAACAGATGTTAAATTAAAATAGAGTAATCACTGTGCATAGTACAATAATAAAAAAGAACCATATCATGACTATTCTATTAATCTCTATCACACATCATAACCATATTTCATTACATTTGAATGATATATATATATGTGTGTGTGTGTGTGTGTGTGTGTGTGTGTGTGTGTGTGTGTGTGTGTGTGTGTGTGTGTGTGTGTGTGTGTGTGATTCTAGAGCATTCTCTTTACATTCTAATATTTTAAGATACTAAAAAAGAAATACTCTTCACATTCTTCTACTATTACTTAAGCTTACAAGGTCAAATACATCCAAAAAAATATAAAAAATGAAAACTCACATACTCTGTACATGTGTCCATCCAATTATACTTCACAATTTTGATGACCTCAATCTATACCTTAACACCATGTCATTACAACTACTCATAGAAATATGCCCCTTTACTCAATGGGGCCTTGACTTTATTGGGGTATTTAACTCAAACTCTTTAGTAGGGCATAAGTTTATCCTAATAGCTACTGATTATTATACCGTATAGATATAAGTTATGCCTACTAATAATTCCAAATCAATCGATGTTATTAAATTTATAGAATAAAACATACCGAACAGGGTTGACACTTCAATCTCCTTAGTTTGTGATAATGGTCCAGCTTTTTAGTTTATTAAATTTATAGACTGGGCTTACAATAACCAAATCACCATCAAGTTCTCCTTGAACTACTATCCACAAGGGAATGGAATAGCTAAATACATAAACAAGAATCTGATGGTTACAATTAAGAATTTAACACAAGATAAACCAAGTGAATGACATCTTCTACTGAAGTATGCATTAAGTGAAGACCAAACTAGACACAAGTTAGCTCTCAAGGCATCACCTTTTTTACTAGTGTATGGGTAATAACCAGTCTTCCCCATTATTATTAAAATAATAATGTACCAATTTATGCAAGAGTACATGAGAAAAGATGAAAGAATATAGTCTAGATTACTTGATATAGTCTAGATGGAAGATACAATAACTAAAGCACTTCACAACTTTAACAAACATCAAGACATTATCAAAAAATGGTTTGACAAAAGGTCTAAAATCAAGGTCTTAAGGGTTTTGGACCTAGTGATTATATGGGATAAAGCATACAAGAATAAATGACAACATGATAAGTTCACTCCTTTATGGATTGCACCATATCAGATATAAAAAATCCTATTAATAATGTCCACCACTTGAAGGACCTCCAAGGTAATGACCTCACTTTTACAGTCAATGGAAAATTTTTGAAATATTATTTCATGGCTGCTTCAACTAGAGATGTTTTTGAGTGATTGCAAGTGTAGATGTAGACATAGGAGTAGATTAGATTTTTTATTTCTTTAGATTAAATCTTTTCTACTTTGTACATTTATTTTTAGTATATTAGTTAGTATGCTTTCTAGATTAGTTTTCTAAAATTATAGAATAGACCAATTGATTTCCTATGCTAAAGTTACAAAAGACTTGCCAAAAAAATAAGGTGATGATATATAAGGATACATAATTAGTTTTCACAAGGATATATTCTAATAATACTTGAGATTTTTGGATTGAGGTATGTGTTATGACTAAATTAGGTCCTTCTTAGACTAAATGATTTTACTAAACCTATGGGTTTTACTCTAATATAGTCACACAAATATTAAAAAGACTTTTCATTTCCAAAGATTAATTGAACTATTACATGCTAAAACATATATGGGAGATAATAAACATAGAAATGGATACATACTAACATGGACGTATTGATTAGAATGAGTTTTCTTATACACACACCCAATTAATGGTGATTCCCAATCCTTCTATTTATTTTTTTAAAAATATCATTATACAAATAGATAAAAGATGGGTGATTTAGTAATCTCTATTAGGGTTATGAACACCTAGTTGATAGTAGAATAATGTTTAGAGTGGAATCAAAGGTATATCTGTCAAGGCTATAGATGCATGGCTGATAGTAGAGTAATGCCTAGGCTTCCCTTACTATTTGGATACAAATTTTGAGGTCAAAATGAAGCCTACAGTGCTTATTTAGGTCTTTGTTAAAACTTTCATAACTAGGAAAAAAATAATTTCATAAAAATATCACACACTCAAATCCAAGGAATTGAAAGGATTAGTATGTTTCATGAGGAAATATGAGTATTTTTTAGGGTTTGGTTTGTTTATTTTTTACTCGATAGAGCTAAAGTTTTGTTATGATGCATTACTAAGATTCTAGGTTCTCAAATACTCAAGAGTATTTCCCCTTTTGAGTTTCCATTTCTTGTGCCCTAATACACACACCCATTTTCAAATCCAAATAGGGACCCACTATTGATTTAATATCATAGTTCACTATCTTGTGAACCATAAATCTATGATGTGGAATTTGAAAAGCATAAAATTAAGGTCATTTAAATTTTTTTAGTATGTTTGAAAGATATAAGAGAATGATAGTTGTGCATAATCCATATTATAAAATTCACTTTTCACCTTTGATTTCCCTTTACCTTAATAATTATGTACATTTTTGATTTATTATTGAATGGCTAACCAGGATGGCATGTTATGATTTTAGTTTGTTCTTTTCCTATGTTATGTATTGAACACATTATTTCATACTTAAGTTTTTCTTGGGACATCTCTGAGCTCATATACTCTTTTCATGAATTTTCATCCTACTCAATTAAAGGTGACATCAGTAGATTTCCTTGTATGCATATCCCAATAAATTAGAGTAATGAGAGCCATTCATGTGTCATAATCCTACTCACTTAAAGGTAACATCAGAAAAATTCATTATATGGATATCCTAAGAAAGTAGATACAATGAGATCCATCCATGTGTCATCATTCTACTCACTCAGATGTGATATCCACAAATTTAATCATATGGATATTATAGGTAAATGAAGTAGCAAGAGCTGTCCACATGTCATCATCCCACTCACATGAAGGTGACATCAATAGAGTTACTCATATGGATATCTTAGGTAAGTGAAATAGTGAGATTTATCCTCATGTCATCTTCCTAATCACCTAGAGGTGATGTCAATATATTTCATCATAAAAATATTTCGAGAAATAAAAGTAATGAGATCCATCCACATGTCATCATCCTACTAACCCATATCTAAAAGAATAAATTATAACATGCCACAACTCAGTTATGAGTGGAGTAATGATACATGGACATGTGTTCCTTAACCACATAATTAGATAACAAAAAAGTTAATTCTAAGACTGAAATCATGGAAAAGAGACATCTATCACATTATGTTGACTAAACACTCAATAAAAGGTAAAAGAAGCCACACGGGTTTTTTTTGTATAAATCAACATTATGAAATTCAAATGGAAAGATGTCAGGGAATCCAAGAACAAACACACTTGTTCTGATCCCACTTGTTAGGATCTTGCTCCTCAGAAAGAGCACAATATGATTACCAAACTTAAGCAATTAAACATGCAAAAATATACCAGAAACACAAGTAACTAGAATTCACCAATAGCACAGAATATGAGAGACAATACACTATCTTGTATTAACATTTGTACAGAAAAGAATAAAATAAAGAGCTGCCACACTCTTCCACCTTACAGAGGCTTCTCACACCTCAAGTGTACAGTAATTATTCTTCAAAACACTCTCCTACCAAAAATGGTCCCAACAACCAACTCACACACAGAATTGGTGTTCACCTCTCCAACCAGTCAGTAATAACCCTGCCAGTACCCAAGCACTCTATAGTACTTCAAGTTGATCTCCCATGAACCTGCAACCTAAAATTCAACAGACCATACTCACCATGGAAGGATCTTCCTTGCCTTCCTTTCTAGCTCATAATGGAACTAGGAGAAACACACACTTTGTTCTCTTCACTAGCACACTTTACAATACATGCCAATGGGTTTATAAATAGATCCCAGACTTGAACAATAACTTAGACTCTTAGTTTACTATAATTATCCACATAGCTCAATACTCAAAATAGCCTTTACATGCAAAGACTCCATTCACTTAACTAACTATTCATGTAACGAGCAGTTCTCGAACACACAAGTAACTGACGTCGGTCCCTGCTTGCCTGGTGCTACTGATGTCGGCTGACTCCCTACCGACACCGGTTGCCTTCTACACTGATCATGACCGATGTCAGTCATGCTGCCGATGCCAGTGCTTGTGGGTCTTTAGCAACCTCCTTTTCTTTGTCTGCAACAAGTTGAAGCTTTTAGCTCCACAACCTAACAATCTCCCACTTAGAGATAAATAGCTGCAACTGTACTTGTACATGTACACCATCTAGTTTGTTCCCTTGGCTCTATATTCCTCTTCAAGATCACTCTTGAAGAACAACCACCACACACCTTGTGGTGCAACACCTGTCATCCAAATCACCTGCCACATCCACATCTACAAACCATGTAGAAAATAACCTGACCCTGCATAACATGTGCACCTGCTGCTGGTCCCTGTAAGAATCCACTAAACTGCCCTCCAATGCTTCTTTCCCAGATTGGCTCCAAACTTGTGACAACTCCCACTTCTTGGGAAAACTTAGGTCTAGTACATACCATGCACTTAACCTCATTATGTGAATCAAGACACAGTTCTGTGAACTATCCAACCATCGGCATGCTAACCGGTCTCACACAATCATCCTAAAACAAACTCAACATATGACCTTCCATGTCCCTAGAACACACTCATGCCAAAGAATCTTGTTGCTCCCAGATTCTCCATGACACACCTCTGAACTAGCTTTACCTTTAGTTCAGCAACTCCCTGTATATGTAACCCTGCAACAAGCACATCATACAATAATAGGATAATGTAGCTAATATTATCCAACCTGGTAAAGAGAAACACAATGATCAAACCTCCATTGCCTTGCAGTGTATTCAAGACCATATACCCTAGCCTTCTGTCTCACGTATCCATTTTTGCTATTCTTCATCCTGAACATCCCTTCGTCTCTCAGTGCTTACTTTTAGCTGGCAACTCCATCCAAAACTCCTGTTTGGTTCTCCTCCAAGGAATCACATCCTCCATCCATGCCAAGCTCCCACTATTTCCTGGATCTACCTATTCTACTTCTTTAATAACTTCCTGGTTCTATACCATAACTGAGCAACAAGTAGTGTAAAGAAGGGAAATGACAAATTTTAGGCTTACATACCCTTTAAGTCCTCCATATGGGTGCTTGAGACTCCTTGACAGCTTGTTGTCCACCCAAAATTCATCTCAGTGACCTATGCTAGTCACATTCTAGTTTGCACCTGACTGATGTCGGTTCCCTACGACTGCCTCATCACTGACGTTGGTTCTCCCTTGATCGATGCCAGTGTTTATCTGCCCTGAGTCACCAATGTCAGGCTGCACATAGCCGATGTCGGTCCCTGTTTGGATGCCGACGCTGGTTTTCTAGCCGACGTCAGTCTCTGAGTTTTGCTTGTGAGAACTGACTTTTTCCCATGAGCTCCTTTTGGATCAAACCCTTGTCCAAATCACCCTTGCTCTGCTCAGAATTCTTCTGCCCCTTGTGCTAAACTCTGTCCATCACCTTCTCCTTAAAAACCAAGGCTTTCCTATTCTTGTCACTAACATCAGATTACTCAAGAAACGTCACCTTCTTCTTCTGCATACAGAAATCTTGATTCATGCCTTCCAAATCTAAAAGCATACCCTTTGATTCAAGAACATGCATCTCCTTTTTATTCAGGTGACCAAGCCTATTAAGCTACATCTTTGAATCTACAACTAAAGTAGATAACCCAGAAAGAGAATTAGTAATACAAGTAGATAGATAAAGCGTACCTACTTTCTTACCTCTTGCTACAGCAAGTGCACCCTTGGTAACCTTCCAAGAGTCCACTTTGAGAGTTACTGTGCAACCCTCATCACCCAAACTTTTTATAGAAATCAAATTCCGCTCCAGAATTGGGACATGCATGACCTCCTTCAACACCCATGTGTTACCTATCTGTAATTTCAGCTTCAATTTCCCTTTGCCAACCATCTGACAAGGCTTACCATCCCCTACACAAATTTCTCCAAAGTCTCCCTGGACATACTCATGAAAAAATTCCCTATTTGGGGATGCATGAAAAGAGGCACCAAAATCTAAAACCCAAGATTCTACTTTATCCAAAGAACATACCAGAGCATCTTGTGCAACGAAATCTGCAACATCTACTTCTTCTACATGTCCTTCATGCTGATCTGCTACCAACCAACAATCTTTCTTTTTCTACTCTTTCTTTCCATATTTCCAGTAGGTTATTCTGCCATACCTAGACTTAGACCTCCTACCATTAAACTTCTCCATTCGTAGCTTACTGTCTTCTGCCATTGCTCTACTCCCACTCAAACACAAACCCCTGTGAGTGACTTGTAATCAATACACACTAACCAGATCTAATCTAACCTATTAGTATCCCAACCAAAAGCTCTGATACCAGTTGATGGATATCAAGCTCTGAACCTACAACCAAGGCTCTGATACCAGTTGTCGAGGAATCCAAGAACAAACACACTTGTTCTGATCCCACTTATTAGGATCTTGCTCCTCAGAAATAACACAATATGATTACTAAACTTAAGCAATTAAACATGCGGAAATATACCAGAAACACAAGTAACTAGAATTCACCAATAACATAGAATATGAGAGACAATACACTATCTTGTATTAACATTTGTACAGAAAAGAATACAATAAAGAGCCGCCACACTCTTCCACCTTACAGAGGCTTCCCACACCTCAAGTGTATAGTAATTCTTCTTTAAAACACTCTCCTACCAAAAACAGTCCCAACAACCAACTCACACATAGAATTGGTGTTCACCTCTCCAACCAGTCAGTAATAACCCTGCCAGTACACAAGCACTCTATAGTACTTCAAGTTAATCTCCCATGAACTTGCAACCTAAAATTCAATAGACCATACTCACCATGGAAGGATCTTCCTTGCCTTCCTTTCTAGCTCATAATGGAACTAGGAGAAACACACACTTTGTTCTCTTCACTAGCACACTTTACAATACATGCCAATGGGTCTATAAATAGATCCCAGACTTGAACAATAACTTAGACTCTTAGTTTACTATAATTATCCACGCAGCTCAAGACTCAAAATAGCCTTTACATGCAAACACTCTGTTCACTTAACTAACTATTCGTGTAACGAGCAGTTTTAGAACACACAAGCGACCGACGTCGGTCCCTACTTGCCTGGTGCTACTGATGTTGGCCGACTCCCTACCGATGCCGGTTGCCTTTTGCACTGATCATGACCGATGTCGGTCATGTTGCCGATGCTGGTGCTTCTGGGTCTTCAGCAACCTCCTTTTCTTTGTTTGTAACAAGTTGAAGCTTTTAACTCCATAACCTAACAAAAGAATGGATAGGGAGTGGAGATAAAGTCATTGTTACCATTAATGTACACTAAATAGTGAATTAATACAGTTAATTCTCAAGGATAACACATCCAAATAAATATAATTTGAGTTATCATATCCAATCTAATCACATTTCCCTATAGCTATCAAGTGCACATTAGAAATTTAGAGCTCTATTACGACCAAGAGATTATAGATTCTTCATAGAACAAGCATTTTCCACCCATAGTTTCAATCGCCTCCTCATCATGCACTCCACCTCCTTCTACATATTCAATTACATGAATAACTAAGTACACAAACATAACATTTGATTCAGTATTTCTCAACCATGATTTCAAACATTACTCTACTATTTGGGATGAGGTCGATGTAGTCAATCCATACAAGGTTGAGCACCAGATTTCATTTTTCACATAGAGGTATACATATGGATTGATTTAAATAAAAGTGGTTGGTATACATAATGTTATAGCTAAAACAGAGGTAATTACCTATATTGACCTATTATTTGATTTATTTGTGAATGAGAAAATATCTAAAAAAATATTATATTTTAGACTTAGTAAGATTCCATTAGCATACATAAGTTGAAATGCTTTTAAAAGATACTACAGGCTCCCTCTATTATAAATGAATTATAAGAAAGATATGATAAATTCACAACTCCTTGTAAATAAAATCCATAAGTTACAATAATGGGATTGAAACCCAAGCAACATTATGATTTAGGGACCTACTTTTGCTATCCCCAAATTTGTCTTTAGATAAAGGGTAAGAATTATCATGGCCCTAATAAACAAAATATATGTTTTTGAAACCATTTATTATGTCAATAAGATATGAGTCCTATTTATAGATATTATATTAACCTCTAACAAAATCATAGCCTTGGAGAGATAATTATCTCCTATTTGATTCTACAAATCAAAAATTTAGGAAGATTACTAGATGGTAACTGTTGACTTGTTTTTTGGAATGACAATGCTAATGTTGGTTTTTAGGGTTGGTTAATCCCATTAAGACTTCCTAAAATAAGTCCCACATAGATAGGTCTCCCCAAGTTCTATATCTATTGGGTCATAGCACATTGATTTTCACTTAATTATGCATTGTGATGGTTTTAATAAAGGGGCTTGCTAGTGTGAAACTTAAAACTAAAATTTGAAATTTTTTCTAATCCTTAAACAAATTAGATAAGAATTACATCTTATTTTTTACTTAACTAGGTTATAATAAGTTATTCAAAATAATGAAGCATTCACATATATTTTTGAAAATATAAAGTTAGGTTTTTATATGAAATAATTTAAAATTGATAATTTTAATTATTTATTCCCATGCATTTAATCATTCAAAAGTGTAAAAACTTAAAAACAATGAAATTAAGCAAGCAATAGACATAAATGAATAAAAACATTGCTATCGAATGAAACCCTAGTTTAGCAAATTTGATAAAAAAATGCAAAAGAGAAGGGGGAAAGAAATAAATCATGTTGTAATGAAGACAAATATAGATTTTTTGACCTTATGAATACAAACACTAGTCTCTCACTTGAACATCATGGGCACAATCATAAACAAATTTGATGCATATGCCAAAGGAAATCAGACAATGAAAAATGAGCCCACAAGTACCATTTGATTGTGTAGGTTGAAAACAATAATTTTAAATCCTTATATTTATCAATATGTTCTTGTTGATAATCACATTATACATTCACCATGATAAATCCACCAAAAATATTCTAGTGTAATAGAAGGGTTAAAAAAGAGGGATACGATAATAACCAAAGCATCTGAATATAAGTGTTTTAGAGAAACAAAGATCTAACCCCTTATAATTAGTATGTTTGGTATTATTTATATACTTCTATCAATTCATTTCCAACTCAAACACTCCTTCACTTTTCCAATCCTACCACTTTTCCTTTTTAATCCATTTTAGCTAGAAAAAGGCAAAAAATAATTTAGTTTTTGTAATTAAAATCTCAATAGGCCAAATATAAACTTAAAACATTAAAATTTCATTAAAAAAGAGTATTTTTTTAAATTGGAGGCACATAAACATCCACATAAGATTTAGATTTCCAAAAGCTTTGGCGATTCTAAAAATAAGTTAATAGGGACCAAGTTACAACCAAAAAGCCACTAAGAGGTCTAAAGGGCACTTAGTGGATTTATTTGGGCCTGATAAGTGAAAAACTTAGTCTCAATCAAATTTTAAATCATTTCAATTTGGGTAAAATTAGTGGGACTAAAGGTTTTGTGATGAAAATGGATTTCCATCAGTGCAAATGGTTTCCAAAATGGAAGAATAGGGTGAATGTTATGCCCCTAGAGTGACAAACAGTACAGGGGACTTGATGCGAAAAAAGACCCCAAAATTATAATTTTGTGTTAACTTGCACTTTTTGACTTTATGAGCAATTTTGAAAAAATGCAATTCAAAATATCCTTTAAATGTATTACAATACCCATTTGTGAAATTTATTTGAGTTTATACTGAGGGCTAGGTAGGAAAATTTGAAATTTGAAACTTAAAAATTGGTGGGAAAGGGTTAAAATTTAAATTTGAGGGGCTCTAAGACCTAATCGGGGCTTGGTTCCCCATATAGGTCTATCAAGATTTTTATCAGGCTCAACACATTTTAATTAGGGAATTGAGGGATCAATAACCCAGAGATATGAGTGTTAGGGAAATGGGGGGTTAAAACCTTGAGTATACTATTGCACCCAACATTGCCCTTTTTCTTCTGCAAGAAATGAGGACCCACATTTTTTGGATTTTGGCCTTGTTTGTTAAAAGCTATCTCTATATAGCTATGCAAGTTCTACAGATTACTCCTTAATCTTTACACTTGGAATTACAAACAATGATATTATACATTTTTTAGACTAACTTAATAATGCCTTTTAGTTAGTTTTATACTATGCATTTTTTTTTGGGACTTAGTTTTATTCAAAGAAATTATTCAGGACTTGGTATTCAAACATTTTTATTGGGCCTTATTTTTTGGAACTTTGTTATTTATAACTTATGTTTAGGTTTTAATTGTCAGAGATTTCATTCACAATTTTTGTATCAAACATTTTGTTCAGTATTTTCTCAATAGGTTTTTTGTATCAGATCTTTTGTTTAGATTTTTCACATCAGAAATTTTGTTCAAATGATGTTCTAAAAGACTTAGTTTTTTTGGACTCCTTATTCAGACATTTTATATTAGGCTTTTTGTTTGGATCTTTTCATCCAATTTTTTTTTCAAGATTTTTCATCAGATAATTTATCCAAAATAATAATTGTCAGATTTTATTTTAATCAAAGGTTATGTTTACATATTTTGATCAGATATTTTGTTCAAACATTGTTCTGATAGATTTGGGTCTTTAGGCATTTTATTCAGGCTTTATGTTTAGAGCCTTTGGTAGGACATTTTTTTGGATCGGTCCCAACACAAAACTTGAATCTTGACTCTCGATTGCTAAAATCCTTTAAGACTTGGCTAACAAAGAAAAAATACTCACCAACACTTGCCAAATAATGTAACCCACTAATTAAACTAATGAGATTTGATTATGCAGGTAAAACAAACATATGAATTTTGGACATTAAAAGTGCATGAATTGGAATTGAATGTTAAGGCTATATACATGATGTGTAACTATTGACATATTAATTACTCACAAATGAACTTGAACTTAATTACTTTTATACAAATGAAAGTTGTAGCAACATGCAAATCCATTATAAATAAATAAAATGACAAAAGGAGTTTTTCATGATACACACAAACAAACTTTGATAATTGCACATAATTATAATGGCATCATCATCCAAGATTTTTAGAGGAGCACTTCTACCATCACCCTTCTCATCAAGGTTTCTATAGAGTTTACATACACGGTGTTTGACATAATAATCTTTGATAATAGGTATGCCAATTACTTAAAGTTATGAGATTTAGTTAATGAATTTTCACATGAAATAAATCTATCACCTATACAATGCCAATTGAGTATAGACTTACTCTCCCTAAAGAGACAAGTACTGTACTTAGTGGTGGCCAAGATTGAAGTCATGCCATACATTGACTTGCTGAAGGACTTATTCTTTACTAATAAAATTACATAGGACACTTTCTTACACCATATGGTCATGGATTAAATCACTAGAGATGAATTTCAAAGGTACCTATCTTTACCAATTTTGGATGCAATATTTTATAAACATATACTAGTTTCATAGAACAAACAAATTTAATTGATAAAGTGTTGAGATCATGGATTCTCCCTAGGGAGACAATGGTCTTGAAAGGAAAGTGTCCCACCCCCATTGACAAATTTATGATGGGAGTATGTATTGGGATGGCCTTATTGAACATAATTTATGGCATGCTAAGCATCCAATTTTTCAACCTAGATTGGGTTCCATTACTGCATATGATAATGACCAGTGATGTAACATTTGTCATGGGAGAAATTATCAATTTCAAATTGAGGCAACAAGTATTGCATAATAATACGTGACCCAATTTAGTGGGCCATTTTTACATGATGTCATACTTATTGGATGCAGTAATGGGCATAGTATATAGGGAACTTAGTCAACTTTGGAGCCTAGCCATAGATTATATTAAGAATCACATTGCTATTACTACTAATTCATGAATATATATACATATACAAAGAATATGGTCTAAATTAATGAGGATGTGTATCCTCAAATATGGCAAATAATTCATAAGGTTCCACTACCCAAAATTCAAAAAAGCATAATAGATACACTAGCTGCTTGGGATGACTACTAGTTGTATCTAGATTATATAGTAATCATGGTTGTTGGTAATAAAGTCTACCCCCTATACTTCCCCAAGTATGTAATAGGAAAGCTATCAGAGCAACAAATTACATATCAAATTTTGTGGAGTGTCGAGGAAGACTTCATCAAATAGAATAAAGGTACATTCTATGGATCACACATGATCATTGGCAGAATGTGTTACATAAAGAGGAATAATTTTGGGGATGTAGGTAAAAAAAGTATTATCAGTTGTCTACCTTGACAAACAAATATTATGATCCTCATGGTAATATACAAAAACATATCTAGGGCTTTGGTATTCCATACCAACATGTCCCTTATGACCATGATTTTCTATTCATGAATGCAAAAGATGACGCCTAGGTCTTGGAAACTGAAAAAAATTTAGGACTAAAAGAATATCATTTGAGGATAATTCAATAAGATCCTTAAATTTCAATATAATAAATACATACTAGGATGCCTCCTCTTAAAGGATGGACAACTTCATATTTCTAGTATAACCAACCCACACAAAAAATGAACTTTTTTTATTAAAGGTTATTAAGAAAGAGCATAGGTTAAGAGAGCCTGATCTTAGTGGATCTCTAGGGGATCTAATTGACTTAGATTCCTCTAATTTAAAGGACCAAGAGTGCCCAGCTGCATTTCCACTAGAAACACCTAAAACTACACTCCAATTGCAAGAGTTTATAGTGTAAGGGGTAGCTATAGAGGAAGCTACTGACTCAATTCAACAATGCTCCTCCTCAAAAATAAAGACCACTATTTTTTATAAGAGGAAGCTAAGGGTTCCTCCCTTACTAGAAAATCCTATAGTGGATCAACCACAAGGCATGCCTTTAGTTCCTTGATAATAGTTAGAGGTAGAACAAGAACTAGATGAAGAAGAAGAGTTGAAAAGAGCTAAGGCACTAAGCCTTATAGATGATAAAGGGAATGCACCAAGAAAAAATGACACAATAGGTAAGAAAGCTTAGCCTTTAGAACCTACTAACCTAATTTCCTCATATATTCCTATTTTTGGTTTAGTTTAAATTAGTACTATTTTGAGAACTCCCAAAGTGGAAGATGTCACCTCCAACCCTGATGTTACAATTTCCTCTTCTACTATTTTATAAATATATTTCCTCACTCCCAAGGTTGAGGAGGATTATTATACCATCATTGTTTCATTTTCCCCCATAGTTCCATCCATATCCATTGTTTCCACTACTACTAATATTCCCTTTGAGACTACCACAGTCTGATCCATGAAGAAGAAAAAGGCCACTAAGAAAATTGAAATAAAATTGGCCCAATTCTATGTTTCATCCAAATAGATTAATTTATTAATACCATCCACCAATTTATCTTAAGAGATTACTATTATGTCCTCAAGTAAGGGAAAAATGGGTAAGAAAGTTATTACAGTCCATCTACTCCCTCGATATAGAGGTGTGGATTGGTCCAAAATCATTTGGCCATCCCTTCTTGACATAGTCCTCAAAGGAGAAACCTAGAAATAAGTAGAATATCTAGAGGTGGAGGCTAAAACTAAGGAAACACTATCAATAAACCCTACCTAGATGGTGATTCCCCCATGGGTAATTGATCTTAGAGTGAGGGCTAACCAAATGCATAATTTTAAAATTGTAGAGCTCCCATCAATAACAACCATATTTGTTAAGCCCTCAGGGACCATTTAAAGGGTTAGAAAGAGGAATTTGGAGGATGAAACTAAGAGGGAGATCATTCTAGAAGAAAGGCATGAGGTATATGCCTTATCCAAAATATAGAATAGATAGTTGGGGTAGTCCCCATGTATCTAAGATTTTAAGTCCCTGGTAGAATCCCATAAAGATGCTATGGTAGTATTGCATGAGGGGGCAAAGATGGAAATGAAAGAGCTAAAACAAAATTAGAGAAAATCAAACAATAACAACAAATAGTCTACATTCCAACACTAATTAAGGCTAAAGTTCAATAAGATGCATTAAAATGTTATAATGATCTAGAGGCACTGGAATAAATGAGGGCTAAGTTGGCCCCCATATAGATCAAAGACACAAATTTTTTAATTCTTTAAATCAAGATAAGAATAAACTAAAATTATTAATTTTATACACTACTAATAAGGCATACAACCATCTAGACTTGATGACACCATTGGAGGCATCTAATGCCCTCAATTTAGTGGTCATTAGAAATAGGAATTTAGAGAATGAGTGATAGAAACTGGGGAATTAATGCCTAAATATCAAGAGCATGAGATGCTCATCTTGAAAATTTTGAGAAATTTAAAGTTATCAAAGGCAAGGGATGTAATATGCAAGCTGATAAGCAAAATTAATTTTGAAAAACTCATTCAATAAGCTTCTAAATTTCTTAAGTAGAGTCTATAGGGGTTAACACTATAAGACATTGAAGTTGAGTTGAGTTTTTCAAGGAAGAAGGTAACTGAATTTGAAATGTTCAAGATCAACTTCCAAAACATGAAGGTAGAACATGCAAAACTCTTAGAGTAAGTTAATAGGGTGCACCGACCCTCACTATTAAACTTATACATTATAAGGCAGAAGCATGATGTAAGTCATCAATATTATCTTGAGTTAGAAGTGAAGAAAAAAAAGATTGAGGTTGTTACATCCAGTTCACCACCAACATCTATAGTGACCACTCCCACTAAGATTAATGCATCCATGTAGTTGTCCACTTAGACTTAACAACTAGTTTTGTGCATATCAATTCAATATAGTGGTGTTAATTTTGCACTCAAAGTTTTATTATGTTATAACTTGATATAAAAGTTACCTGATTTGTTTTGTAAACATGCACACATTACATGATATTGTAAAGGTTGACTTTAATTCTTGATGAATGTAAGATAACTCTATGTATAGTTTTGAGACTACAATTAGAACTGAGGTTCTAATTTTTCCATGTAATCAATTTTTAAACGTACTTGGAGGATTAGTCAAGACCTCCCCAAGTCTATTTAAACATATGTAAACCACATTTGTAAAGGGTAAAAAAATTTCAATATAGAAGTAGAATCAATTTTGATTATCAATGAATGTGTTTGTGTATTTTATCTCCAAGCTCTATGTAATTAGGATTAATCTTTTTGGTTGTTTGATTCAATAATTATTAGTATGTAATAACTACAAGGAATTATTTTTTATCAAGATTAATATGCTAGTTTTAGATGTGTAATAACTATTGAATGATTAGCAATTAAATTGATTATTGGCAAGTAAGTTTATTATTTCATATTTATAAGTATGTAGAGGTGCTTTCAATGATATAGTTTTATGTGCATGTGAAATAGCTATCTTAGATACCTCCCTAGTTTAAGTCATAATATCCTAAGTAAGGATTTAGACCTCTAAGTTTCCTACATTAAATTATCCTAGATTGCTTGACCATGTTTGTCTATGTGCAATAGTTGCTATCTACAAACATTGGTTATCAAATCACTTTTCCACTTAGAGGCCATGCTGAGAGGTGATTCTTAAATCCATAAAATATTTCTTCCTAGCTCTACCTTCCCATCTTTTTTTGAGTATTATTTCTAAGGTCTACCCATTCTAGATCAGCATCCATCCACCTACCAACTCACCTAGATTTTGACTTTCTTTTAGAAACCATTTCATCCATTCATCATCATTGTTAACAACCTACATGCTCTATCTACTATTTCATCACTTGGTTATTAAAACTACATACCTGTAACTCTTTCTATCAGTGTTTAGAGCTCTGATACCAGTTGTCAAGATCTTAGAGTACAATTTATTACTTTTGTATAAGCAACTAAACATGGAATTGAAACTAGAAGTAATAAGTAACTAGAAATCAAAAACAATAAATAATAGGAGATATGAGAAACAACCAATTTGTATTAAACTCTTCCAAAAGAAAATACAATGAAGAAATCTCTCTCTCCTCACACCTCTGTGGATGTACAATAATTCTCCCTCAAGAGTTCTCTCTCTCTATCAATTACAACCAACTCAATTAATGAATTGTTCCCCCCAATTACAATACTGCCCCATGGGTCTCTTAAATAGAATTGAAAGCAAACAAAAATTAGAAAAATAGATTCAACTAATTTTAGTCTTTACATGCAAACTAACTATTCTCCTAAAAATAGAAAATCTGGAAATGTCTAGAAATGCACAAAAGTCAGTGTCAGTCTGAAGATGATCGATGTTCTGACCGATTCTGACCGATGTCAATCGACCCTAATTGATGTCAGCTGGTTCTAACTAACGTCAGTTGTTGTGTAGGCCCAAAAACCTCCACATTAGCTCATTAGTGAAGCTTTTAGCTCCATAACTCAACAATCTCCCACTTGGAGATAAACAGTTACACTTGTACCTATATAGCAACATCCTCTAAACATCTTTGGCTTGTTTCTCCCTCTTCAAGTTCAATCTTGAAGACCAACAAAATTTGAATGAAGATTCAACTTCTCCTTTGTTATCGGCTTTGTTAACATATTAGCAGGGTTCTTATCCGTATGGATCTTTTCCAGCTTCAACTGCCCATCCTCCAATACCTATCTAATGAAGTGGTACCTAAGCTGTATATGTTTGGTTCTTGAATAAAAGGTTGAATTCTTTGCCAAATGAATTACACTTTGACTATCACTGTACAATCTACAACTCTCTTGCTCCTTTCCCAACTCTTCCATGAACCGAGTCATCCAAATCATTTCCTTGCTAGCCTCTGTGACTGCAATGTATTCTACCTCTGTAGTAGAGAAGGCAACAACCTTCTACAAATTTGAAATCTAGCTAACCGTTGTTCCACCAATAATGAACACATATCCTGTGGTGCTTCTCCTACCATCCAAGTCACCTGCCATATCTGAATTTACATACCCATGTAGAGAAGTGTTTGACCCTCCATAACATAAATGCCTACTGCTAGTCCCTCTCAGATATCTGAGAATCCACTGAACTGCTTTCCAGTGTTCCTTTCTTAGATTGGCCATAAACTTACTGACAACTCCCACTACTTGGACAATATCTGATCTAGTACATACCATTACATACATCAAGCTCCCAACTACTGAAGCATATGGAACTCTACTCATGTACTCAACCTCATCATGTGATTTAGGACACTGTTCTTTGCTCAACTTGAAGTGTCCAGCCATAGGTGTGTTTATCAATTTTGCATCCTGCATATTGAACCTCTCTAACACCTTATTAACATAATCCTCTTGAGACAAAATCAAACTATAATTTTTCCTATCTCTCTTAATACTCATGCCAAGAATTTTCTTTGCTGCTCCTAAATATTTCATGGCAAATGTGTGAGCTAGTTTTACCTTAAGCTCAGTAATTTCCTGCATGTGTGAACCTACAACAAACATATCATCTACATACAGTAATAGGATAATATAACTACCATTATCCAATCTGTTAAAATAAACACAATGGTCAAATTGACATTTACTAAAGCCATGCTCTATCGTAAACCTATCAAACCTCAAATACCATTGTCTTAGAGCTTGCTTAACACCATATAAGCTTTTCTTCAACCTGCACACAGGTTTCTCCTTACCTTTAACCTCAAAACCTTCCAGCTGATCCATATATATCTCTTCATCCAAATCTCCATAAAGAAATGATGTCTTAACATCAAGCTGCTCAAGATGCAAATCCTCAATAGCAACTAAAGACAATACAGTCTGAATAGAAGTCATCTTTATTATAGAAGAAAAAATTTCACCAAAGTCAATACTTGGTTTCTGTGCAAATCCCTTTACTACCAACCTGGCCTTATGTCTCATTTGTCCATTCTCTCCTTCCTTTAACCTGTATACCCATTTGTTTTTTAGTGCTTTCTTTCCATTTGACAACTCAACCAAATCCCACGTATGGTTCTCTTCCAAGGAATCAATTTCCTCATTCATGCCATGCTCCCACTATTTCTTGGATTCTACCTGCATTGCCTCATCAAAACTTTTTGGTTCTCCACCATCAGTGAGCAACAAGTAGTATAAAGAAGGGGAATAATGAATTGGAGGTTTACTTACCCTTTCAGACCTCCTTATGGGTGTTTGAGACTCATTTACAGCTTGTTGTCTGCCCAAATTTTCTTCTGACAGTGATCGATCCCAGTCATCTCTGATTAATGTCAGTCTGCACCCAACCGATGTCGATTCCTCCTGATTGACATCAATTTCCACCTGACTGATGTTGGTCTCTACCTAACTGACGTTGGTTTCCACCTGACTGATGTCGGTCTTTGTGTTTTTCTATGAGTGATGATTTTTACTTGCGAGCTCATTTTGGATCATAACCTCTTCCAAATCAAGATTGCCCTACTTAGAATTATTCAGCCTCTTAAGCTGATCATTGTACATCACCTTCTCATTGAAAACTACATCATGGCTTCTAATAATTTTCTTAGTCTCTAAATTCCACAACCAGAATCTGAAATCTCCAAAACCATAACCAATGAAAGTGCACTGCATAGATTTAGCATCCAGCTTCTTTCCATTTTCTTTATCAATGTGCACAAAAGCTTCAGAACCAAAAACTCTAAGAAATGAAAGATCTACCTTTTTACCTGTCCAAGCCTCTTCTAAAATTCCACCATCTAGTGCAGTAGAAGGTCCTCTGTTAATCAGGTAAATTGTAGTATCTACAGCTTCTGCCCAAAACTATAAGGGCAAACCAGCATGCAACCTCATACTTCGTGCATGCTCCATTATTGTTCTATTCATCCTTTCAGCAACTCCATTTTGTTGAGGTGTCCTTGGAACCATCCTTTCCCTGCATATTCCACTCATAAAATAGTAACTATTGAATTTATTGCTACAATACTCACCACCATTATCAGATCTAAGGCACTTCAATCTCAAACCTATTTCATTCTCAACCAAAGCTTTCCATTTCTTAAATGTGTCAAAAACATTAGATTTCCTCTTTATGCAATAAACCCATACCTTTCTTATAGCATCATCAATGAAAGAAACATAATATTGTGATCTTTTAATAGAAGCTACCTGAGCTGGTCCCCACACGTCTGTGTGAACAAGCTCTAACTTGTGCTTCTTCTTTATTGACCCAGTTTTGAGAAACCTCACTTTTTTCTATTTCCCAAAAATGCAATGCTCATAGAAATCTAGATCTATGCTTTTCAAATATGAAAGCTTACCTTTTGACTTAAGAACATTCATTCCCTTCTCACTCATGTGACCAAGCCTAAAATGCCACAACTTTGCATCTACATCTGAAGTAGATAAAATAGAAGGAGAATAATCAGTAATACAAGTAGATAGATAAAGTGTACCTACTCTCTTACCTTTTTTTAATACAAGTACACCCTTGGAAACTTTCCAATATTTAGCTGTGAGAGTTATTGTGCAACCCTAATCACCCAACTTTCCTGTAGAAATTAGATTCCTCTTCAGGATGGGTACATGCATGACATCCTTCAACACCCATGTGTTGCCATTCTACAATTTCAGCTGCACTTTTCCTTTGCCAACAATTTTACAAGGCTCATCATCCCCTAAATAAACTTTTCCAAAATCTCCATGGACATAATCATTTAAAAAATCTTTATTTGGGGTTGCATGGAAAGAGGCACCAGAATCTAAAACCTATGATTCTACTTTATTATCCAAAGAAATTATAAGAGCATCATGTGTAACAATACCTACAACTTTTGCTTCTTTATTACCTTCATGCTGATTTTCTTTGTTATCCTTCAACCAACAATCTTTCTTTGCATGCCCTTTCTTTCCACAATTCCAACAGGTTATTCTTCCATTTTTGGATTTGGATCTACTTCCCATCTTTGACCTTGATTTCCCTTGCTTACCTTTCTCTCTTTACCTTCCCCTACTTTCAACACTTAAAGCATTACCTGATGTTTCCCCTGTGCTTTTCTTGCAAATTTCTTCATTCAAGATTACACTAACAACATCATCAACTTTCAAGATATTTGAAGCAGACACAGTATTACTAACTGCCATTACCAAACTATGCCAACTTTCAGGTAAAGAGCATAAGATTAAGAGAGCCTTAATTTCATCATCAAAAACTATTTTGACTGAATTTAACTGATTTACTATTATATGGAAATCATTAAGATAACTAGATACAGATCCACCTTCTTGCATTTGCAAATTAAATAATTGCTTCATAAGATATACCTTATTCAAAGCTAAGGGTTTTTCATATAAATTTGCCAAAGCATCCATTAACTCTACCATTGTCTTTGCCTGTGATCAGTTGGAAAACACAGAAGCTGCCAAGCTCAACCTTATAGATCCAAGAGTCTTTCTGTCAAGAACATTCCATTCTTCATCTTCCATATCTATGGGCTTTCTTGAAACCCCACCCAATAGTAAATATAGATCTTTTTGATAAAAATAATCTTCAATCTACATCCTCCATAATTGATAATTCTTACCATTGAATTTCTCCATTCTTAGTTTACTTTCTTCTATCATTGCTTTACTCCCACTCAATCAGAAACCCCTGTGAGTGAATTCTGTAATCAACAAACACTAACAGGCTCTGATACCAGTTGTCAATGTTTAGAGCTCTAATACCAGTTGTCAAGATCTTAGAGTATAATTGATTACTTTTGTATAAGCAACTAAACACAGAATTGAAACCAAAAGTAATAAGTAACTAGAAATCAAAAACAACAAATAATAGGAGATACGAGAAATAACCAATCTGTATTAAACTCTTTTAGAAGGAAATACAATGAAGAAATCTCTCTCTCCTCACACCTCTATGGATGTACAGTAATTCCCCCTCAAGAGTTCTCTCTCTCTCTCTCTCTATCAATTACAACCAACTCAATTACTGAATTGTTCCCCCCCAATTACAATACTGCCCCATGGGTCTCTTAAATAGAATTGAAAGCAAATAATAATTAGAAAAATAGACTCAAGATTAATTTTAGTCTTTACATGCAAACTAACTATTCTCCCAAAAATAGAAAATTTGAAAACATCTAGAAATGCACAAAAGTCAGTGTCGATCTAAAGATGATCGATGCCGATCGACCCCTGACCAATGTCGATTGGTTTTGATCAATTCTGACCAATGCCGGTCAACCCTAACCGATGTCAGTTGGTTCTGACTGATTTCGGTTGCTATGTAGGCCCAGCAACCTCCACATTAGCTCATTAGTGAATCTTTTAGCTCCACAACTCAACACTTTCCCTAGAGTGATGTTTACCTCCATTGAGATCTTGAAATGTTATAGGCTACCTTGTTATGAATTAGTGTGCATAAAAACCACATCAACACTCTTTTTGGTGCTAAAATAAGGGTCTTGAGATCCTCTAATAAAAGGGGTTAGTTTCTACATTGAGTTACACTAGAGTCACCCATGAGAGTGACCAAATATAGTTTTCAAGCTAGTCTTCTAGTCTTACCCTTGTCAAATCATAAGAGGACTAGATTTGTACCAATTAACTCTGTCCATAATAGAACCAAAACACCTTCCCTAGTAAGAAACACTCCCCTATTAATCATCCCATGGATCAACCACCTTGGTTGATTGGATCTTCTATTGCCATCTTAGGGGATGTGAATGACCTACCCAAGAACCTTGAAAATTATCTACCATCTTTCTCTCCCTTAGGAGGAAGAATGACAGAAGAGCACATTAAGTATTTCATAGCCACGTTTAGATTAATGAATGTTATTAATGAAGATGTTATGAAGATGTTACATGTAGGCTTTTATATTTTACACTATTTGATGCTACTTATGATCGGTATCTTAATTTGATAGAGAATTCCATCACTTCTTGGAATACATGTTAAGCTACTTGTTTTGTTTAATTTGGACAAGTCACTATCCCTAGTCTGATGTACTAGCACTTTACTATTATGAAGAGGGATCCCCATGAACCAATTAGGGCCTTCAATGTGAGATTTTAAAAGATGTACACCTATTTAATCCTGATGTATAATCCATATGAAATATTGGTGTTAGAAATGTACAAGAATGATTTGGATCTAATTACTATAGTCTTCTTATGAAGGGATGTTGCTATCAACACTCTGAAATTGGCCTAAAAAGAGGCATCAAAATTTATAGGTAGCTTAATTTTTAGGTGTTTGGCACACCTGGTGTCAATAATAGTCTCCCAACATTGAATCCAGTTACACATATGAAATAGAATGTCACTACATTCAATTAAAATCAATTATACATGCTACCTCCTATGACACAAATAAAACATCCAAATTACAATTTTTTAAACAACCATGCACAAGGTAATGGTTATCAATAGAATCAACATGCATCCTATACTACTATTCTCTAGGGTACTAAATATATAAAAGTAGAGCTGGATGATATACAAAAGATGGTTTAAAAGTTAAGTAATGATTTCTTTGGCATGTAAAGAAAGATAGGAAACACCAATGGCCCAAATACTAATCATAATTTAGGATTCTAGATATATAATAGACCATTCAATATGCCTACAAATGATACAAAGCAGCCCAAAAATCTTCCAAAAATAAATATATTAGAGATAACTATACCTAATTGGTGTGAAATCCATAATACTTCTCAACATGGTGAACTTAGTTGTGCAACATTTGAGATTTTTCAAAGAGAGGTGGTAAGGCAAGATCAAATGCATAATCCACCAGAATCCCATGAGGACCCTAACCCTTCAAGAACTACCATGTTCTTCTAGACTCATGAGTTTCCTTTCCTGAGTGAAGGTGAAAACATATCAGAGGACATTATTGATGATATTCTTTCTTTCTATTAATTCTAAAAAGGTGGTTACAACCTGAGGAATAGGTAGCCCCTCACAATGTCTATTCTTCTAAATAATATAGATATTCCACTAAATCTAAAAGTTGATAATAATCCACCTCCTCCAAAAGGGAATGATTAGCCTTAGAATAAGGAGGAACAAAGTAGAGGAGGATATAACATTGTGGAGGATATGAAGAAAATCAAAGCAAATATCACCCTTCATGAATTAGCTCAGATCACTGAATAAAATGAGATAATATGGAAATCTATCATAGGAAAGGCCCATGTGGAAAATATAAAAGCTTCTACAGAGAAAACAAAGGCTTCTGACACCAATGTCATATACAAAAGCAAGTCAGAGGTTCCACCCTTTTTGTTGACTATCAAGGCATTTTGTAAGAATATTCATAATTACTTAGTTAATTCTAGAGCTTCAACAATTATGATGCCTACTTATATTTGTCAAAATATTTGCCTAACTCTAAGCCCATTAAAGAAAACATTCTCATAGTTAGATAAAATGGTGGTATCAGTGATTGGAGAATTGACTAATGTATGCATTCAAGTAGCATTCAAACCATGAGTCCAGATGACTATCAACAATCTTGTAGTAGACATACATGAAGGCTATGGACTATTATTGAGTTATGAATACCCTAACTTTTGTATTTATACTTTTACTACATGAAATGAAATATTGGAGCTAAAATCTCAAGGCCCTAATTAGTTATGGACTCTCCACTTTGATGGCATCAGATCCAAATAAGGATTTGATATAGGAATTGAACTGATTGATCCAAAAGGGAAGAATTTCTTGATAATATACAAATTATAATTCCCTTGCACTAACAAAAACACAAAATATGAAGCATTGATTTTGGGATTGTATTTTATACTCAAGAAAAATGTCAAGTAGTTGTTAGTATTTAGGAATTCAAAGCTGGTACTCAATTAGTTTAGAAATAAATACAATTATAAGTTATCTTATCTAAAAAGATATAAACATAGAGCATGCGATTTGATTGATAGCTTTGAGGAATTTAATATAATAGATGTTACTAGAGAACAAAATCAAGTTGCAAATTCACTAATTACTTCAACTGCTAATTTGGAGCCTCTCCGAGAATTCAAGGTAAAGATATTCTCTATTGATCTAGTACCTTGTCCTTCTATTCCTAATAATATAGATAATTTCCAAGTCTTCAATGATGACCAACATATCATTTAATTTGTAACCAAATCAAGACAATTTGAGCCCTAAATAATCGATTATAAGGAAGTTAGTCATCTCTACCAAGAGGAGTCAGATGAGGAAGGTGTCATCCAGGTCAAAGAGAATAGTCTCCCAAATGGTTTGGTCTCCTTAAAAAGACCATTTGATATAGATCTATAAGATCAACAACAAAGGTAACCCAAAGTTAATGAGTCTAAATTTAAAAGGGAGAATTTAGGTGATGACCATATCCCATGCTATGTCAACATTGGCCTTAGTTTCACTCCAAAATAAAGGAAATGGGTGAAGGATTTACTCACCCAATACAGATATGTGATTGCATGGACATATGAGGACTTGAAGGTTTATGACCCAAAGGTCATTACTCATACAATCCCACTGAAATCAGACCACAAGCCATTTAGATAGAGATATAGACTAGTGAATCCCATCCCGGAGCCTCACATTCAAAGAGAAGTAGAAAAAATATTAAGTGCAATGATAGTCTTCCAAATTAGGCATTCTACTTGGGTAGCCAATTAAGTCCTAATCAGAAATAAGAATAGAGAGATTAGATTATGTGTTGATTTTAGAAACTTGAATAAAGCTTCTAAAAAGGATAACTATCCACTACCTTCTTTAGATGAGGTTATTCAGATAGTTAGTGGTTGTAAAATGATGTCCTTCCTAGATGGATTTTTAGGCTATAACCATGTGTTAGTACAATCATAGGTTAGAATTAAAACTACATTTAATATGAAATGGGGTACCTATGCATATAAGAGGATGCCTTTTGGCCTAATAAATGTAAGATCCACCTTTTAGTGAGCCATGGATCATGTATTTAAAGGATTAATAGGTAAATTTATAATCATCTATATAGATGATCATATTGTGTTCTTTAAGAATATGAATGATCATGTAGGCCATCTGCAATCAATATTTGAAGGATGCAGAAGGTTTGGCTTCTCACTAAACCCAAAGAAGAGCATATATGGAGTTACTAAGGGCAAGATATTGGGACACATAATTACCAAATAAGAAATCATTATCGATCCAGATAGAACCTAAGAGATTTCAAAAAATTTACCTCCAAACAACAAGGAGCTCAAGTTATTCTTTGGGAAGATCAGTTTTATAAGGAAGTTTATTTTAGGATTTGCAAAAATTGTGAGACCCTTGAATGTAATGCTCAAATAAGATGCTAAAATAGAGTGGAAAATTGAGGCCTAAAAGTCTTTTCAAGACATCAACGATGCTATATCTTAGGCCCCGATACTGATTAGTCTAGATTTTATAAAGGATTTTTACTTGAACTCATTTGCTTCAGAACATATAATTGCTACTATCATAACATAGAAGAAAGATGAAATTGAGCATCCAATTGCATTCATGAGCACAAATCTAAAGGGTACAAAACTAAGGTATTCCATTATTACTAAATAGATCTTTACTCTTATCAAAGTGGTGAAGAAATTTTGATACTACATATTGAGGAATAAGACTATTACTATCATGCCTGATCTTGCTGTAAAGATTACCGCATCGTAGAATGAATTGGGAGAATGTAGAGGCAAATGGATGGCAAAGATGTAAGAATTTGATATAGAGATCAAGCCTACTAAAATCATTTAGGTTAAGGCATCGTCTAACTCATGATTGAGCCTAATCCATGTATTACTATTGAAGAGTTATGTGAAGCCCAAGTATCCAGAGGGGAATGGTATATTGACATAATCCAATATCTGCTTATAGGTACTTGCTCCCTAGAACTAAACAAAGAATGAATGAGATCTTTGAGGATTAAAGCTAATCACTACATGATTAAAAAAGGATTTATATATAAGAGAAATTATGAAGGAATCTATCTTAGATGTGTATCTACAGAAGAGGCTCAAGATATTATAGAAAACATACACCAAAAGATAGGCAGTGGTCATCTATCTAGGAATACCATAGCTCATAAGATCCTAAGAATGAGATATTACTAGGCAACAGCCTTCAAGGATGCCCATACCCATGTGAGGCCATACCATGAATGCCAAGCATTAAAAAAAGAGAATTACATGTATCAATGCCCTTATACCTTGTTGCTGAAGGAAGGCCATTTTCCTAGTGGGGTTTGGACTTCATTGGTGTCATTAACACAAACTCCTTAGAAAGTCATAAGTTTGTACTCAATGAAATAGATTACTGTACCTAATGGATCGAGGAAGTGGACACAAAGAATTATAGAGCACAAGATGTGATTTGCTTCTTAGAGGAACACATCACAACTAGATTTGGCACTTTGATTTTTCTAGTTTATGATAATGGGCTAGCATTCATATCTACTAAATTTTTTGAATGGGCTCATGACAATCAAATCATTATCAGGTCATCTTATAACCATTACCCTTAGGGAAATGAAGTGGATGAATCAATGAATAATAACATGATAGATGTAATTAAGAAATTGGTTGGAGAGTAGCCTGAGGACTGGCATAATCTACTAAATTATGCCTTCTGGGTAGACCAAACAAGATATAAGTAGGCCCTCAAGGCCTCAACCTATTTGCTGGTGTATAGATGAAGTCCAATATTCCCAATCATGATGAAATTTTTGATTTATCAATTTATGAAGGAATATATGGAATCAAATGATAAAGTAAAATCTCAACTATTAAATATAATAGAGATGAAATATTCAAGGATTGAGGCCCTATAGACTTTCAACAAACACCAAGAGGTAGTCAAAATATGGTTTTATAAAAGAGTAAAAGTCAAAGCATTTAGGATCTTTGATCTAGTGATTTTCTGGGATAAATCCCATGAAAGGAAAGGACAACATGACAAATTTTCCCCACTATGGATTGGACCATATCATATTTTTAATATCTTAGGAAATAATGCATTCTATCTAAGGGACCTACAATATAATTAACTCACATATCCAATCAACGGATTGTTTCTAAAGCATTATTTCATGGTTATACCATCTAAAGATGCCCTTGATTGATGAATGAAAAATGGTATAGGTAGGATTAGGTTAATTTACTAATTCTTTATTTTAGTTTTCTTGATTTTTTAGTTTAGTTTACTACTTTATTAGTTTAGTTTTCCTACTTTCTTATTTTAGTTTTCCTAGTTTCTTAGGTTAGTTTCTTACATTTTTAGTTTAGGCATTTTGTTATTTCCTATGACAATATAAACTAGTTTACTCTGATACACCAAGATAACATCCTACTAGGGCCCTTATTTTATGCTTAGATAAACATATAAGGTAAATAAAATTTCAAGAGGGATTCACAACTTGGGGCATGTTCAGAAATTGGTTATACTTTTATGTTTGAGGTCTTTAAGATTTAGGTATGTAATCACAATCATTCAGGGTTGTGTCATAATTAAATATTTATACTAGGTATGTGACAATTGATCTTGAATACTTCATATGAATTTAGAAAATTTTCTCACTCCATTGGACCAAGTACACTTTTCCATATTAATACTTGTTTGGAGGTGATAATCACTAGTGTAGATGTAGATGGTAGGGACATTCTGGTAATGATTTGCTTTATAATTACACCAGATCACAGTGGTTTTAGCTCTCCTCTTTCCATTCAAAAAAAGAGGGGGGAAGAAAAGAACCAATGAGTCCCAAAGAGTGATCAATAAAGCTAAATAAAATATAAAGAATATCGAAGGCTCACATGATGAAATAAGTTAAATGCACCATGCATCATGATTAAAAAAATGAAGAAAGGGGAAAGAAGGAACCCAATGTATCTCTGTTGGGGCTATAGATGTCTGGCTAGTAGAAGAGCAATGCCTAAGCTTCCTTGATTTAATAAACTTTAAAAGAACTAGATTGCAACTTATAACTATTCTAAGCCTTTGAAAAGACCCTCATAATAAGCATTAAATGAACATCACTTTAGGACACACAGATCCATGGATGAGAAGGCAAGTATATTGTATGATGTAGTTGGGAGTCTCTTTCATATCTTTGATTTTAACATTTTTGTATAGAATAGTTCATGTCTGATTTGAAATTTTTAATCAAAGTTAGAGTTCTTGAAAACTTAGAAGTATTCCCCCTATAAGTCATCATTTGTTGTACCCAACATTCCACTTTTTCTTCTTCAAGAAATAAGGACCCATTTTTTTTAGATTTTGGCCTTGTTTGTTAAAAGCTCTCTGTATATAACTATGAAATTTATATCAGATTGCTCCTTAATATTTACACTTGGAAGTACAAACAATGATATTATACATTTTTCAGACCAACTTACTAATGCCTTTCAAAAGTTTTGTAATATCGAGGTTTTTTTAGACTTATTTTTATTTGAAGAAATTTTTTAAGACTTGGTCTTCAGACATTTTACTCAATCCTTTTTTTTGAGAACTTTCTTCTTCAAAACTTGTATTTGGGTTATACTCATTAGAGATTTTGTTCAAAATTTTCATATTGAATAATTTTTTTGAAATTTTCTCATTAGGTTTTCTATATCAAACTTTTTGTTTGGATTTTCTATGACAGACATTTTATTCAAATGATTTTTTGAAGTAATTAGTTTTTTTGGGACTCCTTATTCAAACATTCTATATCAAAAATTTTGTTTGAACCTTTTCATTGAAAATTTTGTTTGGGAATTTTCATTAGATAATTTGTCTAAAATAACCATCATCAAATTTTATTTGAATTGGAGGTTA
This sequence comes from Torreya grandis, assembly GCA_037957365.1. NCBI lineage: Eukaryota > Viridiplantae > Streptophyta > Pinopsida > Cupressales > Taxaceae > Torreya > Torreya grandis. The sequence goes on from JARHVA010004382.1 coordinate 845,378, forward strand.
TGTTCAAAACTTTTGATCAACATTTTGTTTGAACATTATTCTAACAGATTTGGGTCTTTGAGAATTTTGTTTGGGATTTATGTTCAGAGCCTTTGGTCAGACATTTTTTTGGCTTGGTCCCAACACAAGATCTAACTCCTAATTCTCGACTACCAAAAGCATGCGAGACTCAACCAACAAAGTAAAACTACTCACCAATACTTGCCAAAGAATGTAACCCAATAAACATATGAATTTTGGACATTAAAGGTGCATGAACTAGAATTGAATGCTAAATCTATATAAATGATGTGTAGCTATCAATGTATTCATTGCTCATAAATGAATTCAAACTCAATTGTTATTTTGAAAATGAAAGCCTTAGCTACATGTGAGTTTATTGCAAGCAAAGAGACTAGAAGAAAGAAATTTTTCATAATACACATAAATAGAGTTTGAGTAATGCACATAATAGTAATGACATCATCATCCAAGAGTTTTAGAGGGGCACTTTCAACATCACCTTTATCCATCAAGGATTCTATAGAGTTCATAGATGGTGTTTTATGTGACAGTCTTTGAAAATTTGTATGCCAATTACTTGGAGTTATGGGATACGGTTGATTCTATCAATGCATTTTCACATGAAGGAAATCTATCACTTATATATAACTAATTGAATATAGACTTGTTATCCCTAAAGATACAAGCACTACACTCAGTGGTAGCCAAGGCCCAAGTTATTCCTTCTATTGACTTATTGAGGGACTTGTTCTTTGATGGGAAGATTACATAGGATGCTTTCTTTCAACATATGGATCACCAGATGGTCATGGCCTACATCAGTGGAGATGAATTTCAAAGGTGCATATCTTTATTGATTCTAGATGTAATAATTGATAAACACATTCTAGATTCATGGAACAAACAAAATTAAATTGATAAAGTGCTAAGCTTATGAATTCTCCCTGGGGAGATAATATTCCTAAAAGGAAAGTCTCCCACCCTCATTTATAAATTCAAGATGGGGGTATGTATGGGATGGCCTTATTGAATATAATGTATGACATGCCAAGCATCCATTTTCTCAACCTAGATTGGGTGACATTACTACATATGATAATTACTAATGATGTAATATTTTCCATGGGAGAAATTATTAGTTTTAAATTGAGGGAAAACATTTGCATAAGAGAAAGTGACCCAATTCAACAGGTCATTTTTACATGATGCCATACTTATTGGATGTAGTGATGGGCATAATATATAAGGACATTGGCAAGTTTTGGATCCCATCCACAACTTTTATTAAGAGTCACATTTGTGATCGATACCAATTCATGCACATATATGCATATACAAAGAATATGTTTTGAATTATCGAGAACATGTATCCTCAAATATGGTAGGGAATTCATGAGGCTCTGCTTCCCAAAATTGGAAAAAGCATAAAAAATACACTAGCTCCTTGGGGTGACTACTGGGTGTATCTAAATTATATGGTAATCATGGTTTTCAATTATAAATTTCACCTATTATGCCTCCCCAAGTATGTACTAGACAAGCTAATAGAGGAAGAAATTACATATCAGTTTTGGTGGAATGTCAAGGAGGACTTGATAAAATAGAAGAAAGGTGCATTCTATGGATCATAAATGATCATTGGTAGAATGTGTTACACTTAGAGGAAACGTTTTAGGGATGTAGGAAATAAAATAAATCATTATTAGTTTCATATCTTGACACATAGATATTGGGATCCTGATGGTCATATGCAAAAGCATATTTAGGGCTTTATTATTCCATACCAACATATCCCTTATGAACATTATTTTATATTCATGAATGCAAAGGATGATGCCCACATCTTAGAAAGGGTAAATATTATAGGCCTGAAAGTTCATTTTAGGATAATATAGCAGGAGTCTTCAATTTTAGTACAAGAAATGAATATTAGGCTAATTCCTCCTAAAGGATGTATAAATTCATATTTTTGGTACAACCAACCTCCATAATAAATAGAGATATAAGGGGAGCCTTCCCCAAAAATTCCATTTTTATTAAAGGCTATTAGGAAAGAGCTTGGCTTGAGAGAGCTTGATCCTAAGGGAGCTCCAAGGGATCCAATTGACTTGGATTCCTCTGATGTAGAGGAATAAGAGCACCTAACTACATTACCACTGTAAACACCTACAACTTCACCCTAATTATAAGAGTCTATAGTGAAAGGGGTAGCTATAGAAGAATTTACTACCTTAGTTAAAAAAGGCTTCTCATCAAAGACAAATACCACTATTTTTTATAACAAGAAGCCAAATGCTCCTCAACCACCAAAAAATCTAGCAATGGATCAACCACAAGGCATGCCTTTAGTTCCTCAATAATAGTTAGAGGTAGATCAAGAACTAGATGAAAAAGAGTTAGAAAGAGCAAAGGAACTAAACCTTATGGATTATAAAGGGAAGGAACCAAGAACATATGACATAATAGGTAAAAAGGCATAGCCTTAAGACCCTACTTCCCTAGTTTCCTTATAAGTTCCTATTTTTGGTTCAGTTTTAATTAGTACTATTTTGAGAACTCACAAGGTGGAAGATTTCACATCCACCCCTGATGTTATAATTTACTCTTCTGCTAGTTTATAAATCACTTTCCTCAATACCAAGGTTGATGAGGATTCTTCTACCATCATTGTTTAAGTTTCCCCCACAATGCCATCCACATCCATTTTTGCCACTACTACTAATATTCCCTATGCTATTACCATAGTCCAAACCATGAAGAAAAAAAGGTCTAATAAGAAAATTGAAACAAAACTAACCACTTCCTAACTCCATGTTTTATCCACATAGATAAATTGACCAATACCATCAAACAGTTTATCCTAAGAGACTACTATTGTGTCCTTAGGCAAGGGAAAAAGGGGTAAGTAAGTCATTATAGTCCATCTAATCCCTTAATATAGAGGTGTGTATCTATCTAAAATCATTTGGCCCTCCCTTCTTGACACAATCCTCAAAGGAGCAACCCAATAATAAGTAGAAGATCTAGAAGTGGAGGCTATAACTAAGGAGACACAATCAATAAACCCTACCTAGCTAGTGATTCCCCCATGGGTAATTGATCCTAGAGTGAGGGCTACCCAAATGCCCAATTTCAAAATTACATATCTCCCACCAATAACCTATTTGATAAACCCTTAGGGAATATTCAAAGGGTTAGAAAGAGGAAGTTGGAGGATGTTTTTGGGAGGGAAATAATTCTAAAAGAAAGGCAGGAGGTCTATGTCTTGTCTAAAAGATAGAAAAGATAGTTGGGGCAGCCCCCATACATAGAATATTTTATTTCCATAGCAAAAGCCCACAAAGATAATATGACATCATTTCATGAGGTAGAATAGATAGAAAGGCAATAAATAGAACAAGAATCAGAGCAAATCAAACAACAACAACAACAACAAATAGTCCACGTTTTAGTAGGAATTGAGGCTGAAGTGCAAAAATCTGCATTAAAATGTTATAATGCTCTAGAGGCACTGGAATCAATGAGGGATGAATTGGCCCCCCATATATCTCAAACACACCAATTTTTTAATTCTTTAAGGTAAAGTGAGAATGAACTTAAATTATTGATTTTTTACACTACTAATATGGCATACATCTATCTAGACTTGATGACACCATTAGAGGCATCTAATGCCTTCAATTTGGTCATCATTAAAACACAAGAAGCTAGAGAGTAGGTGACAATATCTATGGAATTTATGCCTAAATATCAAGAGTATGAGACACTCATCTTGAAGATTTTAGATAATTTTAAGTTATCAAAGGCAAGAGATGTAACAGGCAAGCTGATAAGAAATTTAATATTGAAAAACTCATTCAAGAAGATTTTAATAATTTAAAGTAGAGCCTACAGGGGTTAACACTAGAAGGAATTGAAGTTGAGTTGATTTTTGTGAGGAAAAAGGTGACTAAAGTTGAAAATTTCAAGATCAACTTGTAAAACATGAAGGCAAAACATGTAAAACTCTTAGAGTAAGTTAACATGGTACACCAAACCTCACTATCAAACTTAGACATTACAAGGAAATAACATGATGTGGGTCATGAATATTATCTTGAGTTAGAGGTAAAGAAGATGAAGACTAAGGTTATTACATCTAGTTTAGTGCCAACATCTGCAATGAACACTCTCATAAAGGTTAATGCATCTATGCAGACGTCCAATCAACTTTAATGACCAATTTTGTGCATGCCAATTCACTATAGTGGCATCAATTTTGTACTTGTAGTTTTATATGTTATAAATTAATGTAAAATTTGCTTGATTTGTTTTGTAAAAATGCACACATTTCATGATATTATAAAGCCTAACTTTAATTCTTGATGAATGTAAGATAGCTCTATGTATAGTTTTGAGACTACAGTTAGAACTGAGGTTCTAACTATGCCATGTAATTCATTTTTACATGTAATTTGAGGATGAGGCAACCCCTTCCCAAGTCTATTTAAACATATATAACCCACATTTTTAAAGGGTCATAAAATTTTAATACATAAGCATAATCAATTTTGATTGTCAGTGAATGTGTTTGTGTATTTTCTCTCCAAGATCTATGTAATTAGGATTAATCTTTTTGGTTGATTGATTCAATAATTCTTAGTGTGTAATAGCTGTGAGTAATTCTTTCTTGTCATGATTAATATGCTATTTTTAGATGTGAAATAGCTATTGAATGATTAGTAATTAAATTTATTATTATAAAGTAAGTTAATTATTTCATATTTCTAAGTGTGTAGAGGTGCTTTCAATGATATAGTTTTATATAAATGTGAAATAAATATCCTAGATACTTCCTTGGTCCGAGTCATAATCTATTGAGTAAGGGGATACAATAAATTCTCTAAAAGGAACAAACTTTGATTGAGACCTCTGAGTTTCCTACGTTAAATTATTCTAGACTGCTTGACCATGTCTGTCTATGTGTGTGCAACAACTACTAGTTACAAACATTGGTTATGAAATCACTTTTCCACTTAGAAAATATCCTGAGAGGTGATTCCTAAAACCATAAAATATTTCTTCCCTACTCTACCCTCCCCTCATTTTTTAATAATTATTTATAAGGTCTACCCACTCTAGATTAGTATCCATCGACCTGCCAACTCACCTAGAATTTTGAATTTATTTTAGAAACCATTTCATCCATTCATAATCCTTGTTAACAACCTACATTCCTTACCTATTATTCCATCACCTAGTTGTTAAAACTACATACTTGAAACTCATGTCCTAAAGCAGAGTTTACCTCCATTAAGATCCTAAAATGTTAGAGGCTACCTCATTATGAATTGGTGTGCATATAAACCACATCAACATATACTTGACCTAGCCCAAGACCCTCAACTATAGACCTATGTGGGGTTTGATCCCTAGTTAGGTATGTGGGAATCCTTTGAGGCTCCCTAAAACCTAGTCAGGGAAAAAACCTGACTAACATCAAAACCACCTAAGACCTAATCTTAACACCTAATCAAGAATTAAGTATTGATTAATAGTATGGAACTACCCTCAACTCCCATAAGACCTTATCTAAGTCTTAAACTCTGATTAACACTAAATGATGAAACTCTTCAGTCCTTACCTAATTTGGAAAAAAAACTAAATAACACTAGACCCCCAAGAATTTGAATTTTGTGACCTAATTGGGCCTTAAATCCTAGATAACAAATAAAAACAAAAAGGCCCAAACTCTAGATCTATTGGAATAAAAGATATGATTAACATTGAATTTAACTAAAAATACCCCCAAAACCTAATCAGGATTTAGAATCCTAATTAGGTCTGGGGACCTAAATATTTTAAAATTAAGGGAAATTCTACCTTAAAAATCCTAATTAGAACTAAGAAAGAAAAAAATGTTAAGGAAGACCCAACTGCATAATGTTTCAAGTTTTTCACCTAGGGAAGTAAGATTATCCAAGTATGAAACAAAGGCCAAGAAGTTGTCAAACGACCAAGAGTAAAATATGAAAATGGCTCACATGGATTGGTTGATAAGATGGGATGGATTATGAAGATCAAAATGGAATGGAAAATAAATTGAACTACTATGGAAAATGAGATACCCAAGAAAGTTAAAGAACAACTAGTCCAAAGACCTAACAAGTGGAATAAGTGTCTCAAGAATGTGTTTCAGCTTAAAGAGTAAAACATAAAACTTATCCACATGAGTGAATAAAATAGGATGGGATATGTCCTAGGGGTATAATAGGCACAAAAATAAAATTGACCACCCTAAAGTAGTTGTAGGGATCTAAGAGAATGCCAAGCGAGTAGAAGTGCAATAAAAATATACTCTGGAGCCAAGTGTTATATATGAATCATCACCATTTAGACTTGGTCATCACAATGGGATAGGTTTTAGGATATGAAAGGGAATGGAAAATGAGGTGACCCCTAGATAAATCTAAGTAATCCAAACTTAAAATACAAACTGGGAGGTCAAAATACCAATTTTACATTGTGTTATATATGAAGTTTTCTTGCATAGATGTCATATTTCCAATGATGATGGATTTAGAACCTAGTTTGGCATGCAAACTTAGATGCACCACTAAATTAACTTAAGTATATCGAGACCAATAAGTTCTGAGTTCAATTGGGAGTGGATATAAAATAAAAAATTAGGGGGTGTAAGAATTAGGGCATGTTGTGTAAGTAATAATAAATGCAACTCTAATGGAAAATACTCATGAGTATTTTGGAACTATAGAAACATGTATACTAACCTAGATTATTTAGTTGATACTAAGCATGCAATGTGAAAATATTTAAGAGAGGAGAAGATAAGATTAGCAAAAGGAATAAATTATACATTATCATAGATCTCTTATGTGAAAATGAATTAAGTTGCCACTTCTTAGACCCTACAAGCACTAATTACTATGGATACAATCATTAGGATAGTGAATACTACCTTGAAAACACTTGCCTAGACATTGGTATGTTGTTATTTAGGTGTCTATAGCCACAATGAATTTGTCTCTAATCCCACTCTATTCTTTTATCTACTACCAACTAGGTGTTGATAGCCTTGGTAAAGGTTTCCTAAATCACCCATAATTAAGTTTTATTTAAATTGATTTTTCTTTTCTTTTCTTTTCTTTTCTTGTTTTCTCTTTTCACTTTCTTTCTTAGCATCTCAATTTTAGGTTGGGGACCACCATGGCAAGTGAAAGGAAAAATTATATATTTTTCACCTTAGATATTCACTATAGTAGGTTCATCTAGGCAAACCCATAAACCATTAAGATGTGATTTTTGTGCTTAGTTTTGATGGAGTGTCTTCATTGACCGAATAATTTACCTAAACATAACCTAACATAAATAAATTTAGAACACATAAATATCTCAATCTTTTGAAACTAATTTGGAAATCAAATCTAATGCATTAGAATTTCATTCATGCTACCTATATACATTCTTTTAATTTTTCATTATTTGACCTACATGAGAACCTACAAGGAAAAATAGATAGATCAGACTAAAAATATACAAGCAATGAGGCTGGATTGACAATAAAAATTGAGAAAATCAAGGAAAGCAAACCAAACAAGCCAGGAAAGAAAGAAAAAAACAAAGTGAGAAAGGGAAAAATAAAGTATTTACAATAACTAACCAAGCTAATTCAAAAATGGAAATAGTGTTTGAGGAATTTCCCATTGACATGCAGTGGGACATCCTCACTAGTTAGACACCTTAGGTGGAATGCATTCTCATCCAAGATTTTAAAGATTTTGTAGGGACCCAACCATAAGGCATAAAATTTATCATGTTGTACCTTTTTCTCATGAGCCTTTTTCTAGAGAAGGATTATATCAAAGAACTATAAATATTTTACATTCACTCATTTGTCAAACCAATGCTTAACAACTCATTAGTGTTTATTAAAGTGTATCACGGTTACATCTCATTTTTTCCTCTAATTAGATCACGTTAAGGAGACAATATTCTATTTTATCATCAGTTTCCAAGTAGTATCTCATGAATTGTAATGTGGGGATTCTTAGGTTCATTGAGAAGATTGGGTCTTAGTCATACACATGATGGTACTATGATGTTCCTAGGTCTAACTTAATTTTAGTACTATCAGACCATAATGAAAATTTCATAACATTATGCCAGTCCCTTGGGTTCTTTTTCAAGAATTTATTAATTACATCAAATAATTTCTTATTATTGATTCATCTACCTATTTACCTTATAGGTAATAATTGGAAGAGAACTTGAGGACTACCTAGTTTTTATAAGCCCACTTAGTAAATTGAATGGAAGAGAAAATATGACTGTTTATCACATACAAGAGTGGTAGGAATCCAAAACTTGGTGATGATATGTTCTTATAAGAAATTGATTACCATGTTAGTTGTATAATTATTGAATGCTTATGCTTCATTCCAATGTGTACAATAGTAAATTCCTATAAGAATGAACTTGTGTCCTATAGATGAATTAGCATTGATCATTCTAATAAAGTCCAATTCATATTTTGTGAATGGTCAAACCTCAATAACCATATGTAATGGCATGAGAGGGGTATGTTCTCTATGTATAGAAACTTGTCAGGTATGATAAATTTGAACATAATCATGTGTATATTTAAAAACATGTGGCTAGTAATATTCTAAATTATTTTTTTGATGAACTATAACACTACCTAAATTATGACTAGTTCTATATTTCTCATGGAAATCACTGAGTACTTCAACTGCTTCTTATTTGTTTAGGCATCTCAAATATATGCCTTCATGATTTTTTGTATAATACTCTTGATTTGATCATGAAAATTTTGATTTTTTGGCATAAGCCTCTTCTTTGAGTGGAATTAAAGTGACTTGGACACTCATTATCAAGAAAATAGTAGACCACATCCTGGTACTAGTCATCATTTATTATATATTGCATTGTGTATTATATGCAAATGATTTATGTGTCTACTTCAACCATTGCATTAATATGTTCTTGACCTCATTCAATATTCATTGGTTGGATTTCTAGGTCAAAATCTTAGAGAATGGTCATCCAATATCCCATTTACTCACCCAACTCATTTTGAATTAACATAACTTTCACAGCTAGGTTAGGCATAATGACAAATACCTTATTATAGAAAATGTAGTGCCTAAACTTTGTGACTACTTTGATTAAGGAAGAAGCTTATTTGTCAATAGTTGAATACCTCAATTCAACATTGTAGAGTGGAGAAATCATGAATGATATAGGTATACCATCTCTTAATTATTTCTTTTATGCTAATACATCAACACTCGAGTGTTCTAAAGCAAACAAATAGATTTAGAAGGGTTGTGCATAGTCAAGATTGATAACACTGGTGTGTTTACAATTTTTTTCTTGATTTGAGGAAAATTCACTTGTGTTTCATTTATCATTTAAATCTTCACATCCTTATTTAGCATGTTATTTAACAATTAGACTATCTCTACAAATCCTAAAATGAACTTCATTAATAATTTTATTTTACCAAAGAATGACTTCAGTACCTTTATACTAATTACAAATAGAATTTTTAGATTTGATTTTGCTCTCTCTGGCTCTATATATATGCCTCATTATAAGAT